>CM035846.1:320886525-321449290 GCA_020510985.1 Pholidichthys leucotaenia
CCTTGGAAAACAGCGGTCCTCCTCACTGATCACGTCATCAGGATCCACAGCATTCCTATTGACATTGTGTCGGAAGGGGTCCTCAATTCACGTCCCAGGTTTGGAGGGCCTTTTGTCAGATGCTGGGAATGACTGTGAGCCTCTCATCAGGAAATCATCCTCAGAGCAATGGGCAGGTAGAGCATGCCAACCAGTCCCTGGAGGCTGCCTTGCGGTGCGTAGCAGCCGATAACCCCTCGTCCTCGAGCACAAACCTGACATGGGTTGAATATTCTATGAACTCTGCGGTGTCCTCCGCCACCGGACCAACCTCCTTTGAGGTGTCGTTGGGGTACACGCCACCTCTTCTCCCTATGGCTGAGAGGGAGGTTTCAGTGCCATCTGTAGGGGCGCACACACGGCGCTGCCGGCGTGTCTGGAGATCCATTCGGGCCGCCCTGACCCGCACCACCAAACGCACCCGGGCTGCTGCTGATCGTAAGTGGTTGCCGGCCCCAAAGTACGTAGTGGGACAGCAGGTATGGCTGGCATCTAGCCAGATTCCCCTCAATGGTAAATCCAAGAAGCTGTTTCCCCGCTTCCTTGGGCCGTTTCCCATTGCCAGGGTAGTCAACGACGTCTCGGTTCAGCTTAAACTGCCCTCGTTCCTATGGGTGAATTCCACTTTCCATGTCAGCAACATCAAACCCCTCTCGACCTGTCCCCTTTGCCCCCTCCCCTGCCTCCTCCTCCTCCTCCCCGTATCATTGACGGCTACCCTGCCCACACTGTTCGATGGATTCTGGATGTTCGCCGCTGAGGGCGGGGCCTGCAGTATCTCATTGATTGGGAGGGTTATGGGCCGGAGGAGCAATCCTGGACTCCCTCATCATGGGTGTTGGACAAAGAGATGCTCTGGGGTTTTCCCTGCGCCCACCCAGACAAGCCCTCCGGTCTGCAAGGAGGCGTCCCTAGAAGGGGGGGCCCTGTCATGAGCAGCTGGAGCGCTCTCCCTTCTGGTCCCATCTCCTCCAGCTCATCACGGCACCTGAGGCAGAAGACACACCTGCGCCCGCTCATCAGCCAGCATACTTAAGGAGGCCTCCTCCGCGCAGTCAATGCTGGCTCGTCTGGGTATACTGCCTGTCAATGGGACTAGCTATTATCGTTGGAACCATTAACACGTTGTTAACCTCCTTTTCTCCTCCCTTTCAGGTTTCTGCCACCATGTAGGTGTGTCCCTGGGACTGCGTGCGCTCTCCTGCTCCACCTCACTACCCATCAGCAACTTCATTCCCTCGGTCAGGCACCATCAGCTTCACTACTCCCCCCTACCCTACTGGTTCATCTATTCACCACTGGGTCCTGCCAGTCATCCCTGGATTTCCCAAGTAAGTGGCAATTTGGCTCGCCCATTTTCCCCTTACTCCACTCCTCAGCTCACAGCTCTCGTCTTCTCTCCACAGGTCCATTCCTCTGGTGAGTGACTGTTTCTGTAGCTGTGCACCACTGTTTTTGCTATTAATAAACTGTCAGATGTGCCCCTGGTGCCACAGGTTCATCTTGTGTTTGGCATTGTGCACGTGAGCTGTCAAGAACTTAACATGCCATGACATAATTACCGTTTTCCAGCGCTCTTCTACACTAAAGCTGCTGATGCTGCAAAAGGATTCATGTATGCTTTTTCTCATCTTCCATGTCCTTGTTGTATTCCTCATCTACTTTGTTTTTAAGATAAGATAAGATAAGATAAGCCTTTATTAGTCCCACAACGGGGAAATTCCAGGATTGCAACAGCACAGGGATAGCAACACTCAGAGCAACAATCAGAAGGCAAGAAAAAAAAACAAGCAAGCAAGAGCAGCTAATATACATATGTACATATTACTATAAATATATATATACACACACACAGACACACAGTGCAGAGCATTGTAGCTGGATGGAATAAATATATGAATATATGAACACACAGTGCAGAGCATTGTAGCTAGATGGAATAAATATGTAAATATATAAACACCCACAGTACGGAGCATTGCAGCTAGGTGGAATAAATATGCAAGTATATAAACACACAGTGTGGAGCAATGTAGCTAGATGGAATAAATTTTGTATGCTGTGTTGGTAGCGCCACCTTGTGGATGGGACGTTCAGTCTTGCGCATGCGCTGTCAACACGTTCAGGTCATGGGTAGGCTGCGCGGTCATAAAATTTGGGCTGCACACAGAAGAGCCCTGCAGACACTGGCGGACTGGAGACGGTGACGTAAATTTCGTCACACGAGGTTTCCAGGTGCACGTACGTGGACAGCAGAGGTGCAGCATGAATCCAGCTTTATCCAATCAGTACGGAGTCAATCTGAAACCAAACCACGCCCACACTTCTAGAAGCCTGGGCATGAGACAAAGCGGTGGCTAAACTTTCATTGACAAAAATTTCATATTTTGACCGAGCAACTCCATATCCAGGGACGCACACTCTTGACCTCAGCAAAGCAGGTATAAAATCTGAGGCCAGTCTGACGAACAGTTCAAGAGATATGCGTGGAACAGGAACACACACAGACAGAGATATGCTGCATTTATGGATAGATGATCTGAAACATTTAAGTATGCCAAACCTAAAAAAAATGAGAAATTGGGAAAGGGGCAAACACTTTTTTCACACCACTGTATATTGCTCGGACAGAAGCATGGTCCCGCTGCTGTGAAATCCTTCCTCAACCCCCTTGCACTATCTGACTTCCACCTCTTTCCAATCATGAAGTCATTTTTGAAGGGCAAGCACTTCCAGGCGAGGTCTCCACAGCTCTATAAAGGGATGGGAGAAGTGTGTGACCCTTGGTGGTGCCTAGGTAGAGAAGGACTAGAATAGAATAGGCTTTACTGTCATTGTACAGTTGTACAGCATAATGAAATTGTGGGACTAATAACTGTGTCTAGCTTGGTCCCTCTCAGTCCGTGGGAAATGAGTCAGAGGAAATCTTAAACGAACAGTGCTTGTACGTACTTTGGACTTGGGGTTGTGGATTTGCTGTGTATTCAGTGGTGTGGAAAAAGTGTTTGCCCCCTGCCTGATTTCTCATTTTTTGTATGTTTGTGTAACATCTACTGTGTGTAACACCAACACCAACTTTAGGTGAAATCCTGTACCCTTTTGGTAGTACTGGGTATGGCAGTGTAGTTATCTTTAACCTTACCACCTAGACCAGGGGTGTCCAACCATGTGCCATGGAGAGCCAAGACCCTGCAGGTTTTCTCTTCTACCCAGTCTCTTCAGCAGGTGTTTTCACTTATCAGCAATCAGTGGGAAGAAGTTCACAGAAATCTGCTGTTGAAGACACTGGTTGGAGGTAAAACCTGCAGGGTCTTGGCTCTCCATGGCACATGGTTGGACACCCCTGACCTAGACAGAAGGGGCAATTGGGCCAGGTCAGATAGATTCTAAGTTCGTAGAAGCCTGGAGGGCGTAACAACAGATGACACACACAGAAGCATGGGAACTTGCAAATATGTGTATTTTTTTAAAGTTGTGTACACTTAAACAAACAGAGAGCACTCGTGAATACAATAATAAAAAATATAAAATAAAATAAAATACCCCAAATATATTTAGTCTGTTCAGTCCTTTTGTATCTCTTCCAGGTGACCAGTTGGATCATCTCTGCCACTTAATAGGGTTCGGGCTTCGGCTCGCCATCCAGATCTGGAAATCCACGTTCTTCTGAATCCAGGTTAAAAAAGAAACCTGACCTACAGAACAGGCCAGAACAACAGGCTTAAGCTATGCTCTATAGCTCATTACAAAATATTTCCAAGTTGTACAACAAATAATTCAAATCTCTTCACATTAATAAATGTGCATAAAATAGGCACATCTGAATACCTGTAAACCACAGATTTAATATCCACCCTTAAGTAATAGTCAGTAGTAGGTGAAATGAAACCTTTGCTATTTACCACAGCCTTGAAAAATGACATTTCCCCCATGAAAAACCTAGCCGGAATTAGCATCGGAGGTCAGCATTTTAAGCTAGCGGTTAGCATTTCACATACACACTGAATGGCACTCACCATGCTAAGCAAGACGTGCTTCACAGGATTCCCATGCTCACGTGAATTCACAGCCTTTGGGTTCAAATCTTAAAATTTAACAAAAGAGGTATTAGAATTTGACAATACAGCAATACCTCGTTTCTTGTGTTGGTTTTGGCTTACCAATCTCAAGAGTTTTATCTGGGCAAAGGCTGCTACTAGCACGCTAGCTCACCGTCTCAGTAAGGGATCGCGCTCTCTCGATCGATGTCTCTGCTGCGACTGGAAGCGATCTGCAAGTTACACCAAGACCAAGTGAGGGAGCGCGTGACCCCACTGGCTGATGCTGCCAAACAAACGACGCAGCCATTGGTTGCTCGATATACCAAATAAAAACACTAGGAACCCCATCAGAGCCCCTTAGAAATGTTTTTAACTAGTTATGGGTGTATTTTATGAACTTATATTTATTTATATATTTATCTTCAAAATATCCATTCCCATTGTGAAATGAGTGCTTTTTTTTATTAAAGCAGTATCGATATTTATTATTTTATTTACATTTTTAGCACTGGGTTACATTTGTCACACTTAAATGTTTCAGATCATCAAACAAATTTAAATATTAGACAAAGATAACACAAGTAAACACAACATACAGTTTTTAAATGAAGGTGTTTATTATTGAGGGGAACAAAAATCCAAACCTACATGGCCCTGTGTGGAAAAAGTGATTGCCCCCTAAACCTAATAACTGGTTGGGCCACCCTTAGCAGCAACAACTGCAATCAAGCATTTGCGATAACTGGCAATGAGTCTTTTACAGCATTGTGGAGGAATTCTGGCCCACTCATCTTTGCAGAATTGTTATAATTCAGCCACACTGGAGGTGTTTTCAAGCATGAACCACCTTACCACAGCAAGTCTTCCAGGTCCTGAAGCAGCAAAAGAGCCCCAGACCATCACACTACCGCCACCATATTTTACTGTTGCTATGATGTTCCTTTTCTGAAATGCTGTTACTTTTACGTCGGATGCAATGGGACATACACCTTCCAAAAAGTTCAACTTTTGTCTCATCAGTTCACGGAGTATTTTCCCAAAAGTCTTGGGGATCATCAAGATGTTTTCTGGCAAAACTGAGACGGGCCTTTATGTTCTTTTTGCTCAGCAGTGGTTTTTGTCTTGGAACTCTGCCATGCAGAAGACTTGCTGTGGTAAGGTGGTTCATGCTTGAAAACACCTCCAATGTGGCTGAATTACAACAATTCTGCAAAGACGAGTGTGCCAAAATTCCTCCACAGTGCTGTAAAAGACTCATTGCCAGTTATCGCAAATGCTTGATTGCAGTTGTTGCTGCTAAGGGTGGCCCAACCACTTATTAGGCTTAGGGGGCAATCACTTTTTCACACAGGACCATGTAGGTTTGGATTTTTTCTCCCTTAATAGTAGTAGTAGATTAGTTTATTTGACAGGGACAGTGCAATAAACATAGACAATTAATCAAAGACAATCAATCTGATGTGTTGCACATAGAGTGTATGTAACAATAAACACCTTCATTTAAAAACTACATTTTGTGTTTACTTGTGTTATCTTTGTCTAATATTTAAATGTGTTTGATGATCTGAAACATTTAAGTGTCACATACAAAAAAATGAGAAATCAGGAAGGGGGCAAACACTTTTTCACACCACTGTGTGTGTTCACCTATGGCATCACCATACCTGTCAAGGCATACCTCATGCCTCCCTTATTGGGGGGGCTTTCACACCTGTACTGAGTACTTAAAAACTGTATTTATCGGCAGAAGAAAGAAAACTGAAGCAAAAAAACAAACAAAAACCAAACAAACAACAGCAATTGCAACATGAACTATTTCAAACATATTTATTCAAATGTACACTTATATGGTCACAATCTTGAGCCATAACTTTTTGGTAATGTGAAAATAATAAGCCAAGTAGCACAAAAAAAAATAAATTAAAAAATAAATAAATTTAAAAAATAAATGATAATATTAATAATAAATAAATAAAAAAACAATATTTTTCAAATTTACATTAGCACAAGGTAGATTGCTTAATTTGAAAGTACACAATAAGAATAATTCTGAATATAGTTCTTAATTGTCAGCTAGATATATACACTTGGAATTAAAGAGTTTTTAATTGTCAGCTTGTTACACTAATGCACTTGGATGAACTTGAAACAAGAAAATGTCCACTGATGCTGCTTGTTATAGTTCCAAGTAGCAGCCTTTGCTGACTCTAGCATTTATTTTCAAGGCTTGACCTCGAAGCATGGAGTGTCACAATTCATTTTCACTTGCATGAAAGAAGTCAGAGTTTCTGGGAGCATACTTTTTCTGAAGTCGGTGTGAATTTTCCTGACCATGCTGAAAGCCCTCTCACTGTCAGCATTGCTGTGAGGAAGGCAAAGCAGTGCTGAGTACACTTTGAGGAGCTGGGGGAAGCAGGGCCACAATTAGCAGGACTTACTACACTTCACTGCTGCAGAAATTGCAGAAGGTCATCAAAAGCAATCATCATGCTTACCAAAGGTGTCCGCTTCCTGCAAGATAATGCCAGGTTCACAACTCACACGTTGCCCAGAGGGAAGCACAGTCCTGCAGCTATTTAATCCTTCCTCACCCCACTTCCCCCCCATTGACTTCCACCTTTTTCCAACAATGAAGTCATTTTTGAAGGGCAAGCCCTTCCAAGACAATGAAATGCTGATTTCCATGGTCAAGTTGTGGCTTCTGGCACAGCCTGCAGACTTCTACAGGTGAGGTCTCCGCAGCTGCATAAAGCGATAGGAGAAATGTGTAACCCTTGGTGGTAACTATGCAGAGAAAGACTAATAAATGTGCCAAGGTTGAGTCTTCTCAGTCCAGGGAAGATGACTCGGGGGAAATCTCTTATGAACAGCCCTCATAAATGTGTAACATTTCTATATTTTAGCTAAATTATATAAAATTGAAAAGCCTGTTTTTTAGTGCCATAGCTGTCATGGAGCAGCATATGCCCTGCTGAATCTGAACAGCGCTGTCAGTCAAAGATGGTGTTTCCCTGTTCTCACCTACTGTAAATCACCTTCACTGGGTTTGATCTTCTGAAAGCTGAAGTTTGACTTTATATCCAGTGTGTCTAGGAAGCACGAAGAACTAAAAAGGCGCCGCCCTGCAGTGTGGGTCTGGCTGTCAGGTACCATCTGATGCAGATGAGCGTATTTTCCCTTCTCAAAGCTCGGACTCTCCCATTCTTTTCGGTGACGTCCAGTCCCTCGATTTCCCTTTTCTTCAAGCTTTGTTTTCTTCGCCAGCGGCGCGCTGCATGAAGCCATTTTGAAAATCACAAAAAGTCTGCTTAGGTGCGCTCAATGTCGCCAGGCATCGAATTACTGTTCAGTTGATTTTAGGTTCTCTCAATAATTTTTTTTTTTCGTTGTATATTTTTCTTTTTGGTGTACAGAAATGGCAATATGCCCGTATTTGCTAAAATTGCATTTTCCCCGTATTAAAATATGGCGAAACTGTATCACTTGACAGGTATGCATCACTGACATCTTCATCATTTAACGATCAATCAATCAAACTTTAGTTGTATAGCACCTTTCGTACAAGTTAATGCAATTCAAAGGTCTTCCCAGATGACTAAGCACAGAAAGGTAGAATATGTGAAGGAAATGAGTAAAATAACGACGGACTTCCTTGACTATGGCGAGGGAATGTGAGGGACACGACACCTTTATGACAAACTGAATAGTGGCTGTTTTGTTTCAAGACATACAGTGAGTAACCATTTTTATTTAACGTTACAATATGTCATGTAGTTGTGCTGTACTTATTGGTACTAGAGTTGGTGATGTCTTCATACAAATGTAATAAAGTGTAAAATATACATTTAAGATATTTTAGTTTTACAAAGAACAATAACATGTAGTTGTAATAATATACTGAAAACGTCATACTGAGTCACTTACGGCTCACATTAGTGTCCCCATATTATGTAAAAATATTGTTATCCACAATATGTCAAACTTCACAAAAGCACGAGTTAGTATTCAACAGGGATAGATATTCCTTCATAATTATTTTGTTAGTCTTCTCTTCATCTTTCAGACCACTGAAAAGGAAGCTTTGTTCCAACACTGCCATTGAGGCCTGCTGCAGGAAACCTTCAGAAGCGGTTGGTTGCCAGGGTCAGCATGAAGCGGGGCAGGCGTATGAATGAGGGGACGATCGCTGAGAGCCACCGCAGGTATGGGGCTTGGGACAGCAAGAACTTGAGGGAGGTGTAATCCTGCACACTCCGCCCTGGAAAGAAACAAAACATATCATTCTTCACGTCTAAGCGTTTCTTTAAAAAAAAGAAAGAAAAGGAAACAGTAACTTACCATCCACATCTTGTATCCCGTAGCGCCTTGCCAGGTCACAAGTCATGAGCACTTTCCCCGTCAGGGACATCAGATTTTTATCTTTTAAACGACAAAAAAAGACAACATCATCAGTGTGCATTTAGTTTACAAATAAAAACTCATTTGAACCAATTAGCTCACAGTAAATCGGCAGCATGCTCTAGGAACTACAGTATAATGTTTTTAATTCTTCTTTTAAAGAAAACTTCAGATTTCTGCCATACTATTGAAAACAGTCTCTGAGGAATGTTAGCTTACATCAGCTGCTAGGCGGGGGCGGGGGGGGGGGCAAATGCATGTAGTTTGATGCCAAAAGGATAGGGGTGCTAGACCCCCAAAAGTTACCTTGGGTTCCTGACCAGTGTTCATGGTCCAGGACTCAAACCATTTTGAGGGGCACTGAATGACTGGTGAACAACTGTGGGACTCCAAGGTGAGGCAGAAATTCAATTTTCTTTCCACTTTTAATAATTACAATAGCCAAAATAGCTCCACAGTTTTCTCTATTTTCCAGATGATGATGTTTAAGTCAGAAAAGATTTCTTCCTCCCATTTTTTGTCTGTTGATGCTGAGATACTTGTACAGATCTTTGAAGGAAAGTGGCACAAGACATCAATGTGGGAACATTAAAAGACATTAACAAGTAGTCCTCTAATGTGAATATGATTCTGCCATGATGCACTTGTCAAATGACCTTTTACAAACATTATAGACTTTAAAATCCATCCATCCGGCTTCTACTGCTTTTCTGGAGGTCCGGGTCGTGGAGGCAGCAGGTCAAGCAGAGAAGCGCAGACTTCCCTCTCCCCGGCCACCTGCTCCAGCTCTCCTGAAAGAATACCAAGGTATTCCCAGACCAGCTGGGAGATGTAGTCTCTCCAGCATGTCCTGGGTCTGCCCCGGGGTCTCCTCCCAGTTGGACGTGCCTGAAACACCTCAAGTGGGAGGCGTCCAGGAGGCATCCTGATCAGATGCCCAAACCACCTCAGCTGGCTCCTTTCGATGTGGAAGAGCAGCGGTTCTACTCTGAGCCTCTCCTGGATGACTGACTGAGTAGACGAGAGTCATCAGGGAGAGGCTCAGACTTTAAAATATTTATTAAAAAACAGTGACTGGGGAAAGTTCGAGATGTCATTAAAAGGTAAATCCAAGGTTATACACAGCCAGTTTGAATGCTTGATTTATTTCATTATACACACATAGAATAGGCTTGAAAAACATTATAGGGTTACATACCCTTAATTTAAATGCACTTCTGTCTCAAATAAAACATAGTGAAATCCATGCATAACACAGTCGTACTTTTGCCAGGTTCACATGCACCTCCCACTCAGTTCTGTAGTTTCTCCTTCTTCAAACACTGTTTTGAACTACAAAAGGGATGAAAAAGATTTAGAATACAACCGAAGTAACTACAACCTAAATAACTAAAACAGAGTTGCTGACAGAAAAGCCTCTACCTGGAGTCTATACCCCTGCGGTTGGTCTTTCTCCAGGACGAACGGGATATCAGCTCTGTTTGCACTGCTCCTGGCCACAGGCTGACAGAAGTCACACCCCGACTCTTCAGCTCTACTGCCATGTCCGCTGCCATCCTGTCACACTGGAAACAAATCACACACAAAACAGGTTTTTCTTGCCCTGGCAAACACCCAGACAAGTGGAACAAATGGAAACGAAAAGACTGCACAAGCTAGCTGTCAAAAAGAAAAGTCTAGCTGAAGAAGAAGATAACTTACTGCAGCTTTACCAACGCCGTATGCCACATTGAAGATATACCGCAGCCCTCCCATAGAGGAAACAAAAACTATCAAACCATGACCTTGAGCCACCATCATGCGGGATGCATGAACTGAGAAAATGTAATGACCCCTGCCAGACAAAGAGTTTAGAATAATTCAATTATATTTACTCACTCTACAAGAAATCATGGAATTTATTACTTTGCTTGTATTATTATGAAGAGACGTTATATAACAGCTTTAGTCTAGAAAACAATGTTCTGACAGGTAACCAATCCTGCACGATTGGGCATTCTCCACAGTATCTGCTGCTGGCTAATATATATTTTAACTGTTGACCAGTATCACTTAATCTTATCCTACACTTTATTACATGTATAGTTTATTTCTCTTATCTTATCATGTTTAATGTTGCAGCATTGTACCGAGACAAATTCCTAGTTTGTGTACTACATGAACAATGGCAATAAACCTGATTCTGATTCTGATTCTGATCCTGATTCCTTTCCATGGTGAAGAACAACTCCTTCACAACATCCACTCAAGTGAAGAACACTCTCCAGGAAGTAGGTGTATCAGTATCTAAGTCTACCATAAAGAGAAGACTTCATGAGAGTAAATACAAAGGATTCACCCACAAGGTGCAAACCATGAATCAGCCTCAAAAATAGAAAGGCCAGAATTGACTTTGCCAAAAAACAGCTGAAGAAGCCAGCCCAGTTCTGGAACAGCATTCTTTGGACAGATGAGACTAAGATCAACCTGTACCAGAATGATGGGAAGAAGAAGTTTGGAGAAGAATTGGAACAGCACATGATCCAAAGCACACCACATCTTCTGTAAAACATGGTGGAGGCAGTGTGGATGGCATGGGCATGCATGGCTTCCAATGGCACTGGGTCACTTCAATTCAATTCAATTCAATTCAACTTTATTTATATAGCCCATTTCACAACAACAGTCATCTCATAGCACTATCAACTGTAGGGAGGACCCCCACAGTTGCAGAAAGACCCCAGCAATCAGGCAATCCCCTGTGAGCAAGCACTTGGCGACGGTGGAGAGGAAAAAACTCCCTTTTAACAGGAAGAAACCTCCAGCAGAACCAGGCTCAGGGAGGGGCAGTCATCTGCTGCGACTGGCTGGGGGGTGAGGGGACAGAGAAGAAGAAAAGAACAGACATGTAGAGAGCAAACAGCACGATGGGGACTCAATCTATGGGAGAGAACAAACAAATGTTAATGACCAGCAAAAAAAAAATATTTCATAGAGAGTGAGGAAAGGAGTGAGGCCCAGTGCATTACTGGAGGTCCCCCGGCTGACTAAACCTATTAGCAGCATAACTAAGGGAGGGTTCTGAAACACATGATCCCTCCCTAATTGTAGGCTATATCAAAAAGGTAGGTTTTAGCCCTATTCTTAAAAACAGAGATCGAGTCTGACTCCCGAATCCAGATAGGCAGCTGATTCCACAGGAGAGGAGCTTGATACTGAAGGCTCTGCCCTCCCATTGTACTTTTGGAGATTCTAGGTATTACAAGTAAACTGCATTTTGGGGAGCGTAGTGCTCTGTTAGGATGATACGGTAGTATCAGATCTTTTTAAATAAAAAGGAGCCTGATTGTTTAGAGCTTTGTAAGTAAGAAGAAGGATTTAAACTTAATTCTAAACTCTATGGGAAGCCAGTGAAGGGAGGCCAGAACCGGAGAGATATGATCTCTCTTTCTAGTACCTGTTAAAACTCTTGCTGCAGCATTTTGGATCAGCTGAAGACTTTTTAAAGATGTTTTAGGACAACCTGATAATAAAGAATTACAATAATCTAATCTCGAGCTAACAAAAGCGTGGATCAGCTTCTCAGCATCACTCTGAGACAAGATGCTCCTAATCTTGGCAATATTACGCAAATGATAGAAGGCAGTCTTAGAAACAAATTTAATATGTGAATTGAAGGACAAATCCTGATCAAAAAATAACTCCAAGGTTCCTCACAGAGCTATTAAGAGAAAGAGTAACTGCATCCAAACTGAAAGTTTGATTTGGCAAGGAATTTCTAAGGTTTTTGACCAACAAGAATGACTTCAGTCTTATCTGAATTTAATAGCAGGAAATTACAAGTCATCCAAACTTTGATTTCCTTAAGACAGGCTTCTAACTTGGCTAATTGTTAGTATCATCTGGCTTCATTGACAGGTATAATTGTGTGTCATCTGCATAACAGTGAAAATGTATACAGTGCTTTCTAATAATGTTGCCTAACGGAAGCAATATATAAACTAAAAAGAGTAGGGCCTAGCACAGATCCCTGTGGAACTCCATGACTAAGCTTTGAGCTGAGAGAAAACTCATCATTTACATGAACAAACTGGAACCTATCAGATAAATAAGATCTAAACCACTGCAACGAAGTTCCATTAAGTCCAACATAGTGTTCTAATCTATCAAGTAGAATATTATGATCAATAGTATCAAAAGCTGCACTAAGATCTAAAAGGACAAGTACAGAAACTAGTCCATTATCAGATGCAATGAGGAGGTCGTTAGTGACCTTCGCTAAGGCTGTTTTCAGTGCTATGATGGATTCTAAACCCAGATTGAAACTCCTCAAATAAACCATTTCCCTGCAGGTGGTCAAATAATTGCATAGCAACAAACTCTTTCTAAGATTTTTGAAATGAAAGGGAGATTAGAGATTGGTCTATAGTTAGCTAAAGCTCCTGGATCTAGCGTTGGCTTTTGAGTAAGGGTTTAATTACAGCCATTTTAAAAGCCTGCGGTACATGGCCTAAAGTTAACTTGTGGTTATTGATGATGTGACAAAAGACAGAAGCAGCCGGATGAATTCTGAAGTGTATAGGGATATACTTTCTGCTCAGATTCAGCCAAATGCAGCAAAGTTGATTGGACGGCGCTTCACCAATGATCCAAAACATACTGCAAAAGCAACCCTGGAGTTTTTTTTAAAGCAACAAAGTGGAATATTCTGCAATGGCCGAGTCAATCACCAGATCTCAACCCAATCCAGCATGCATTTCACTTGCTTAAGACAAAACTTAAGGCAGAAAAGACCCACAAACAAGCAACAACTGAAGACAGCTGCAGTAAAGGCCTGGCAAAGCATCACAAAGGAGGAAACCCAGCGTCTGGTGATGTCCATGGGTTCCAGACTTCAGGCGTCATTGCCTGCAAAGGATTCTCAACAAAATATTGAAAAGTAACATTTTACTTAGGGTTATGTTTATTTGTCCAATTACTTTTGAGCCCCTGAAATGAGGAGCATTTGTATAAAAATAGCTGCAATTCCTACATGTTTAATCATATATTTTTGTTCAACCCCTTGAATTAAACCTTAAAGTCTGCACTTCAGTTCCGTTGTAGTTGTTTCATTTCAAATCCAATGTGGTGGCATGCAGAGCCCAAATCATGAAGATTGTGTCACTGTCCAAATATTTCTGGGCCTAACTGTATGTGTTCGCATATGATATTGATCTGGCCATTCTGCTCCACAATCATGGCAGTATTAAGTTTTTAATTTTTAGATACTCGCACGAGAGGGGGGACTTGCGGTCCTGCAAAGGACTAGTGAAGCAGCAGTCAGGACTGCCATCTACCACTGACCAGGCAGGTTGGGCGTGCGTTCCCACGAACAATCATGTCCAGTCGGACACTGGTGCTGGAGAAGCAGCGGCTGAACCACTGGATCGCAGTCCTTCGCAGGGAGCCAAGCCCAGCCTGCCCGATTAATGGGAGTTTCGGCTGCTGTTTTACCCATGATGCCGCAAAGGACAGCACTGGCACACAGGTACAGGTAAAGCAGCAGCCGAGACTCTTCCCCCCGCTCCCCCAGTGCACCCGCGCACCTTGTTTTCTCCATGCTGAATTGTCTTTTTAAACCTATGCAATCATGGCAACTTTATGGTATAATTTTTTAAGCATTAAATCTTAAGTATTATGTTTTTCTAGTCAAATTTGTCGCTTTTTGCTTCCTTGTTTTGCTCATGTAGTGCTGTGGTTACTGATGCCGTAATGCCACGTATTTAGCTTTATTCATGCTGCATTTCCCTTGGTCTACTTTGGTCCACGTACACTTTGGAAGAGCCTGGTGCACATGCACCATTGTACATGCTCACTTTTTTTGTCTACCCGGCCAAGCAGTTGATGCATGCACACAACTGTTATTTGCAGTTTTGCCCCAGCCCTATAGGTAGTGCAAATGCGCTAACATGCCAGTTTGTTCACCGGCTATAAACACGAGAGTGACACACATTTTTTTTGTAGCACAACAATGGCGTTGTTTCAAGGAAAAGGAGGAATTTGCCATGAGCAGCGGGAGTGCGCCCCTCCCCTCTGGTCCCATCTCCTCCAGCTCATCACGGCACCTGAGGCAGAAGACGCACCTGTGCCCGCTCATCAGCCAGCATACTTAAGGAGGCCTCCTCCGCGCAGTCAACGCTGGCTCGTCTGGGTATACTGTCCGTCAATCGGACTAGCTATTATCGTTGGAACCGATAACACGTTATTAATGTCCTATTCTCCTCTCTTTCAGGTTGCTGCCACTGTGTAGGTGTGTCCCCGGGACTGCGCGCGCTCTCCTGCTCCACCTCACTACCCATCAGCAGCTTCATTTCCCCGGTCAGGCACCATCAGCTTCACTACTCAGATGTACCTGGAGCAGGTTGGGAGGAGTATCCGGAGGATGTAGCTCGGATCCACTTTTCCACCCTGTTGCTCAGGGATCGAGCCCTGGAGTGGACCCAGTCCACTCCAGATAACCCTGAGGGCGCCGATACACATTTGACCAATTTGTGCCCGCATTTAAGTGCGCGTTTGGCCGGACCGAGCGTTAGGGCAATGTCATGAGCTGCCTAATGACTCTCCGCCAGGGTACCCAGTCAGTGGCCGAGTACTCAGTGGAGTTCCTGGTTGTGGCGTCCGAGTCAGGGTGGAACGAGACTGCATTACGCAGTGCGTTCCTCCACGGGTTGAACAACCAACTCTGTGACGATGTGGTGGTTCATCCTGTCCTGGAGATGCTCGTCGACCTTATAGATCAGGCGGTAGGGCTGGACAATCAGTACCGTGAACGCGTGAAGGAGCATGGCCCCATTCCTCGCCCATGCGCCAAGTGCGTATCTGCTGCGGTTACTGGAGCTGGCAGCGCCGGCGCTTCATTTGAACCGATGGAGCTCTCTCAGAGCCTAACCGATGATGAGCGTTGGCGAAGGTGAAAGGCCGGCGTGTGCATGTACTGTGGTTCGCTTAACCACAGTCTGGACGAATGCTGCCAGTGGCCAAAAGACATGGCCCGTCAGTAACCACGGGGGGTCTGGTGGGCGGAACCAAATCTACTCCCCCCAGCAAATTGTGTATTTCTGCCCTTGTGCAGTTGCTGGGGGTTGAGAGGAGGGTTGGGGCGCTGATTGACTCAGGGTCGGAGGGTAATTTCATTTCCGCTGCTCTCGTCGAGCAGGTGGGCATTTCCATGTGTAAATTGCCCCGCTATCAGAGAGTTACTGCTATATCCGGCAGCAAGCTCACTGTGGTCACCCTAAGCACAGTGCCTATACCCATCCTTCTTTCCAGGAACCACAGGAAGGAACTTTCGTTCCTAGTTCTCCCAGTATCATCTTCCCCGGTGGTCCTAGGTTTCCCGTGGCTCCAGAAACACAACCCAATGATCAATTGGGCTAAAACAGCGGTCCCCAACATTTTTTGCGCCATGGACCGGTTTAATGTCAGACAAATATTTTCAGGGACTGGTCTTAAAGAAGGTGTGGCGGATACAGTACAACAAAATGAACATGATATGACCGGCAAAAAAACTGTGTGGTATTTTCTAAATATAATAATAAACGTGAATTCCACTGTGTACTCGTTGCGAACTTTATTAGCAGCGTCCTCTTAACATCGAGACAACAACAACATAACATGAGTAACATCCTCTCTGCCCACAACACTTCTCTGGTCACTATGGTAATGTTTAAACATGCCTTCAAAATAAGATACACAGAAAAACACAAAGTGCATGAAAAATACAACTCACCACAACGCTGAATCAGTGGCAGCCCTGAGCTTGTTCCTCTGCAACGAGACGGTCCCATCTAGGGGTAATGGGAGACAATGACACCCGAAGTGTGTTGCTTATGTCCAGTCTACTTCGTAATTTTGTTTTGGTTGCTGTCACTGCAGAAAACCCCGCTTCACACAGATAGGATGTCAGAAATGGCAACAGGGTTTTCAGTGCTATTGTGGTGATCTCAGGGTATTCATCCATGACTTTAATCCAGAACACTGGCAGAGCTGTTGTCTCGAACATACTTTTAAGGCTGCCGTCATTTGCGATCTCCAGCAGTTGATCTTCTTGCACAGACACGTTGGATTCACCTGGTTTGTTGAGAAATGGGTCGGGCATCCATTCTTTGGCAGTTCGTGTATTTTTTGTCATTGGGAAGTAGCGCTCGAACTCTTTTAAAAGCAAAGACAGGTGATCGTGCACCAGCTGGGAGAATGAAGGCTCGGGCTCAGTCTCTAAACAAAATCCCCACTAATGTTTGAAATATGTCAAATATACCTCCATTCACGCGCTGTCCCCACAAAGCCAATTGGCTTTAAATGCAGCTACTTTATCTGCCACTTGACTACAGTTGTCATTTTCCCCCTGAAGTGACAGATTGAGTTCATTGATCAGGCTGAATATGTCGCACAAGTAAGCATGTTTTTGCGACCCATTCCCTCGTCACTGAAATGTGCTGCCCAGCGGTGACTTTTTACTGAGACAAATCTCTGCAGCGGCTCTCATAATTCAAACACCTCTGGCCTGCGATCTCCCTCGGGATAACCAAAAGATGCTATAATACAAGTAAATATAATATAATTTTTTTTTTCGGTGCAAGATAGCGCGCGTTGCACAACGCAAGGCTCAGCGTCCTACCAGATTCTGGGGACTAGCAGTGTTATTTCTGCTCATTTCGGGTATGGTTCGTTCAGAACAGCTCTGCTTTTACATCTTACACCCGAGATGAGCTTTTGAATATTGGTTTTCAAAAACAACTGATAAGCACCGTTTTTATCAGCAACCTACCCCGTACTGAATCTACGTCTCATCCCGAGCTCTGGAGAACTCCCCGACGCTCGGCAGGCTTCCCGGCCGACCGGAAGTGCTCGCAGGCGGCGTAAGGACCGTAAACAAAGGAGGGGTAAGCGCGGTGGGCTAAGAGCTAAGCTAAAGCTAACACCGCACCGGCTATCGCTACCCAGTATTTTCCTTGCTAATGTACGGTCTCTGGCGAGCAAAATGAATGAACTACGGCTTCGGATCACCAACAATAAGAAACTTATGAACTGCAATATCATGATTTTTACGGAAACATGGCTTCACAGTGGAATACCCGACAATGCTATCGAGCTAGCCGGCCTACACACGCTCCGGGCAGACAGAGCAGCAGTTGACTCCGGTAAGACAAGGGGGGGGGGGGGATTGTGCATTTATATTAACAAGGCTTGGTGCACGAACTCTGTCACTGTTGAGAGACACTGCTCAGCTAACCTGGAGTTTCTCATGGTTAAATGTAGACCTTTCTATCTGCCACGCGAGTTCACTTGTACAATCATAACAGCTGCTTACATTTCTCCGGATGCTAATGCTAAGCTTGCTATGAAAGAACTGCAAGCAGCTATTAGCAAACAACAAACTGCACACCCAGAGGTAGCATTTATTGTGGCGGGTGATTTTAACCACTCTAACCTCAAGACAGTGCTTCCTAAATTCTACCAGCATGTCTCCTGTCACACAAGAGGGGACAAAACATTGGACCATGTTTACACCAATATTGTGGGAGCCTACACAGCAACTCCCCTCCCCCACCTAGGTCAGTCTGATCACTTATCCTTGTTCCTTACCCCCAAGTATGTACCGCTCATCAACCGGGTGAAGCCATCAGTGAGGACCATCAAAGTGTGGCCAGAGGGGGTTGACTCTGTACTCCAGGAGAAGTTTAGGAACACAGACTGGAGTATGTTCACCTCTCAGGCTACCTGTGGCTCCCACATAAACATCAACTCTTACACCCACTCAGTCCTTGACCATATCAACACCACTATTGACAGTGTCACCACGGAAAGACAGATCACCACGTACCCAAATCAGAAGCCGTGGATGAACAGAGAAGTGCGACTTCTGCTAAAAGCACGTAACAATGCCTTTAGATCTGGTGATGCACAGGCCTACAGTTCATCCAGGGCAGATCTGAAGAGGGGCATCAAGAAGGCCAAGCACAGCTACAAGCTGAAGGTGGAGGAACATTTTGGGGACTCTGACCCCCGACGTATGTGGCAGGGCATTCAAGCTATCTCTGATTATAAGCCCAGCAGCTCCATACCTATAGCCATGACTGTGCCCTTTCTCAATGAGCTTAATGACTTCTATGCTCGTTTTGACAAGGACAACAACGAAAAGAACATCAATTTCCCACCCTCTGATGACCTCCACCACCTCACACTCACCCACACCGACGTCCGTAATGCACTGAGTCATGTCAACGTACGTAAGGCTGCTGGCCCTGATGGCATTCCTGGGCGTGTGCTGAGGGCATGCGCTGAGCAGCTGGCAGGGGTCTTCACAGACATCTTCAATCTGTCCCTGGCCCAGGCCGTGGTACCAGCGTGCTTCAAGACCACTTCAATAGTACCAGTGCCGAAACATTCAACACCATCGTGCCTAAATGACTATCGCCCTGTGGCACTGACGCCCATAGTCATGAAGTGCTTTGAGCGACTGGTCTTGGCACAGCTCAAAAAAGGCCTGCCCCCTACACTGGACCCTCATCAGTTCGCCTACCGGAGCAACAGGAGTACAGAGGATGCGGTTTCTACAGCGCTGCACTATGTACTCTCACACCTGGATGACAAGAACACCTACGCAAGAATGCTGTTTATTGACTTCAGCTCAGCATTCAACACAGTTATCCCCTCCAAGTTGCTCACCAAACTTGGGGACCTGGGAATCAGTACCTCCACCTGCAACTGGATCATGGATTTTCTGACCAACAGACCCCAGCATGTTAGGTCAGACCCCAACCGTTCTTCCGTCATCACACTCAACACTGGTGTACCACAGGGCTGTGTGCTCAGCCCATTCCTCTACTCCCTCTACACCCATGACTGCAGGCCTATGTATGGATCCAATTCCATCATAAAGTTCGCAGATGACACCACGGTGATTGGACTCATCAGGGACAACGACGAGTCAGATTACAGGGCAGAGGTTGAGCACTTGGCTACTTGGTGCGCTGACAATAACCTGCTCCTTAACACCAGCAAAACCAAGGAGCTCATAGTGGACTACAGGAAGGAGAGGGAAGAGACACATGACCCCATCCATATCAATGGCATAGCTGTTGAACATGTCCCCAGCTTCAAATTCCTGGGGACCCACATCTCGGAGGACCTGTCCTGGTCAGTTAACACCACCAGCCTGATCGAGAAGGCCCATCAGCGCCTCTTCTTCTTGAGGACATTGAAGAAGAACCATCTGTCAACTGACATCCTGGGCAACTTCTACCGCTGCGTGATAGAGAGCACCCTGACCAACTGTATCACAGTCTGGTATGGGAGCTGCTCTGTCGCTGACTGTAAGGCGCTGCAGCGGGTGGTGAAAACCGCCCCAACGCATCACAGGGACTCCACTTCCAGCTATAGAGGACGTCTACAGGAAAAGATGTCTGCGCCGGGCACGCAGCATTCTTAGGGACTCCAACCATCCTGCTCATGGACTGTTCCAGCTTCTCCCCTCCAGAAGGCGTTTCAGAAGCTTCGGACTAGAACCAGCAGGTTTAGAACAGTTTCTTTCCAACAGCTGTCACGTTATTGAACTTAGTCCCTGCTGACTCTCTTACAATCATCTTTTACCATCCTCACCTGTACATAACTGCATAACTACATCTAACTTATTGCACATTATTTGCACATAACAGTACTTTTAACTTTCTGCACTGCTGCATATATTTGCATATATTTGCTTAAATTGCACATACTGTTATTACCGTATATACTGCACTGCTGTCCTTTGCACTTCTGATTGGATGCTAAACTGTGTTTCGTTACCTTGTATTCATACATGTGTAATGACAATAAGTTGAATCTAATCTAATCTAATTCTAAAAAAAATACCTCCTAATTTGGTTATTTGGTTAAAAAATATTTTAAAAAATGCACATATTTATTTATCTTCCATCAGGCGGGTTAGGCAGCCCTTTGGGGTCCTTTGCTCCCTGACAGCTCGGGCACTCGGGCACTCGGCAGCTCGGGTGTTTCACACACATACACATCCACACTTCATTCATTCCATTAACATGTTTTGGAGTTTTGTTCAATAAAACACACAAAATCACTCCTGCACGTGGGCTTTTCATTCACTAGTGCAGACATAAATGTCTGCCATCTAGCAACGGCCTTTATGTTAGCAGTAACGTATCACGTCACCGAGACAAGCGTCTTGACGTGCGTCAAGAGTGAGCCATAGATGGATGTAACGGAGAGAATCTGGTAATTTTTCAAAATAAAACATCATTCAGACTCAGATAATAAATAAAACGGATGTAATGTAAAATATTTATTTTTTCTGTGTGGCCCGGTACCAAATGACCCACGGACTGGTACTGGTCCGCGGCCCGGGGGTTGGGGACCACTGCTCTAGACCATCTACCACCTTGTTGGGCTTCATCGTTGCTGAGGGGGAGCTGACTGCCGACCCGGCCAAGGTAAAGGCAGTGTTGGATTGGCCAACACCCCACTCCCACAGGGAGCTCCAATGGTTCCTCGGGTTCGCGAATTTCTATCCCAGGTTCATCTGGAACTACAGTGGGATCACACTGCCTTTAAACGCAGCTGACCTCCATTAAAGTCCCCTTTCGGTAGACTGAGGCAGCTGAACTGGCGTTTAACAAATTAAAGCGCCAGTTCACGGAAAGACCCATCTTGGCCCAGGTCGACACACGGCTTCCTTTCGTCCTCGAGGTGGATGTGTCTGATTCGGGGGTGTGCGCTGTGCTTTCACAGCGCACATCCCCCGATCAGAAGCTTTGCCCATGCGCGTATTTCTCTTGGCGGCTCACGCCGGCCAAGAGGAATTATGACATAGGGGACAGAGAGCTGCTGGCCATTAAGTTGGTACTTGAGGAGTGGAGGCAGTGGTTAGAGGGTGCTGTCCACCCCATCGTCATGTGGGCCAACCACAAGAACCTTGAATACTTGCGGTCGGCCCGCCAACTGAATGCCAGGCAGGCCCGCTGGTCACTTTTTTCCCAGCGATTTAACTTTACCATCACTTACCGGCCTGGCACCCGGAATATCAAACCGGACGCGCTCCTCGCGCCAGTTTGATTCTGAGGACATAGCACCCCCCCCCAAACCATTGTGCCACCCGCATGCATCATTGGAGCCCTTACTTGGGATATCGAGCAGAGGGTCCGCCAGGCCCAGTCACAGGAACCTGTGCCAGTAGGGGGGCCCCGGAACTGTCTGCATGTCCTGGCCGCCCTCCGCAGCGACGTTATCCAGTGGGGTCATACCAGTCGCTTTGCCTGCCACCCTGGCATCGCCCGGACCACTGACTTCGTTAGACGGGTATTTGGTGGCCCACGCTGTGGCGGAACATCCAGGAGTACGTCAGCGCCTGCCAGACGTGCGTCTGGGGTAAGAGTGACTTCCCCCCCCCCCCCCCCCCCATCGGACTCCTTCACCCCCTCCCCATCCCTGGTTGGCCGTGGTCCCACATTGCCGTGGATTTTGTTACCGGATTGCCCTCCTCCCACGGCAAAACGGTCATTCAGACCTTCGTGGATCGCTTCTCCAAGGCGGTCCATCTGGTGGTCCTCCCCAAACTCCCATCAGCCTTGGAAACAGCGGTCCCTCCTCACTGATCACGTCATCAGGATCCACAGCATTCCTATTGACATTGTGTCGGAAGGGGTCCTCAATTCACGTCCCAGGTTTGGAGGGCCTTTTGTCAGATGCTGGGAATGACTGTGAGCCTCTCATCAGGAAATCATCCTCAGAGCAATGGGCAGGTAGAGCATGCCAACCAGTCCCTGGAGGCTGCCTTGCGGTGCGTAGCAGCCGATAACCCCTCGTCCTCGAGCACAAACCTGACATGGGTTGAATATTCTATGAACTCTGCGGTGTCCTCCGCCACCCGGACCAACCTCCTTTGAGGTGTCGTTGGGGTACACGCCACCTCTTCTCCCTATGGCTGAGAGGGAGGTTTCAGTGCCATCTGTAGGGGCGCACACACGGCGCTGCCGGCGTGTCTGGAGATCCATTCGGGCCGCCCTGACCCGCACCACCAAACGCACCCGGGCTGCTGCTGATCGTAAGTGGTTGCCGGCCCCAAAGTACGTAGTGGGACAGCAGGTATGGCTGGCATCTAGCCAGATTCCCCTCAATGGTAAATCCAAGAAGCTGTTTCCCCGCTTCCTTGGGCCGTTTCCCATTGCCAGGGTAGTCAACGACGTCTCGGTTCAGCTTAAACTGCCCTCGTTCCTATGGGTGAATTCCACTTTCCATGTCAGCAACATCAAACCCCTCTCGACCTGTCCCCTTTGCCCCCTCCCCTGCTCCTCCTCCTCCTCCTCCCCGTATCATTGACGGCTACCCTGCCCACACTGTTCGATGGATTCTGGATGTTCGCCGCTGAGGGCGGGGCCCTGCAGTATCTCATTGATTGGGAGGGTTATGGGCCGGAGGAGCAATCCTGGACTCCCTCATCATGGGTGTTGGACAAAGAGATGCTCTGGGGTTTTCCCTGCGCCCACCCAGACAAGCCCTCCGGTCTGCAAGGAGGCGTCCCTAGAAGGGGGGGCCCTGTCATGAGCAGCTGGAGCGCTCTCCCTTCTGGTCCCATCTCCTCCAGCTCATCACGGCACCTGAGGCAGAAGACACACCTGCGCCCGCTCATCAGCCAGCATACTTAAGGAGGCCTCCTCCGCGCAGTCAATGCTGGCTCGTCTGGGTATACTGCCTGTCAATGGGACTAGCTATTATCGTTGGAACCATTAACACGTTGTTAACCTCCTTTTCCTCCTCCCTTTCAGGTTTCTGCCACCATGTAGGTGTGTCCCTGGGACTGCGTGCGCTCTCCTGCTCCACCTCACTACCCATCAGCAACTTCATTCCCTCGGTCAGGCACCATCAGCTTCACTACTCCCCCCTACCCTACTGGTTCATCTATTCACCACTGGGTCCTGCCAGTCATCCCTGGATTTCCCAAGTAAGTGGCAATTTGGCTCGCCCATTTTCCCCTTACTCCACTCCTCAGCTCACAGCTCTCGTCTTCTCTCCACAGGTCCATTCCTCTGGTGAGTGACTGTTTCTGTAGCTGTGCACCACTGTTTTTGCTATTAATAAACTGTCAGATGTGCCCCTGGTGCCACAGGTTCATCTTGTGTTTGGCATTGTGCACGTGAGCTGTCAAGAACTTAACATGCCATGACATAATTACCGTTTTCCAGCGCTCTTCTACACTAAAGCTGCTGATGCTGCAAAAGGATTCATGTATGCTTTTTCTCATCTTCCATGTCCTTGTTGTATTCCTCATCTACTTTGTTTTTAAGATAAGATAAGATAAGATAAGCCTTTATTAGTCCCACAACGGGGAAATTCCAGGATTGCAACAGCACAGGGATAGCAACACTCAGAGCAACAATCAGAAGGCAAGAAAAAAAAACAAGCAAGCAAGAGCAGCTAATATACATATGTACATATTACTATAAAATATATATATACACACACACAGACACACAGTGCAGAGCATTGTAGCTGGATGGAATAAATATATGAATATATGAACACACAGTGCAGAGCATTGTAGCTAGATGGAATAAATATGTAAATATATAAACACCCACAGTACGGAGCATTGCAGCTAGGTGGAATAAATATGCAAGTATATAAACACACTGTGTGGAGCAATGTAGCTAGATGGAATAAATTTTGTATGCTGTGTTGGTAGCGCCACCTTGTGGATGGGACGTTCAGTCTTGCGCATGCGCTGTCAACACGTTCAGGTCATGGGTAGGCTGCGCGGTCATAAAATTTGGGCTGCACACAGAAGAGCCCTGCAGACACTGGCGGACTGGAGACGGTGACGTAAATTTCGTCACACGAGGTTTCCAGGTGCAAGTACGTGGACAGCAGAGGTGCAGCATGAATCCAGCTTTATCAATCAGTACGGAGTCAATCTGAAACCAAACCACGCCCACACTTCTAGAAGCCTGGGCATGAGACAAAGCGGTGGCTAAACTTTCATTGACAAAAATTTCATATTTTGACCGAGCAACTCCATATCCAGGGACGCACACTCTTGACCTCAGCAAAGCAGGTATAAAATCTGAGGCCAGTCTGACGAACAGTCAAGAGATATGCGTGGAACAGGAACACACACAGACAGAGATATGCTGCATTTATGGATAGATGATCTGAAACATTTAAGTATGCCAAACCTAAAAAAAATGAGAAATTGGGAAAGGGGCAAACACTTTTTTCACACCACTGTATATTGCTCGGACAGAAGCATGGTCCCGCTGCTGTGAAATCCTTCCTCAACCCCCTTGCACTATCTGACTTCCACCTCTTTCCAATCATGAAGTCATTTTTGAAGGGCAAGCACTTCCAGGCGAGGTCTCCACAGCTCTATAAAGGGATGGGAGAAGTGTGTGACCCTTGGTGGTGCCTAGGTAGAGAAGGACTAGAATAGAATAGGCTTTACTGTCATTGTACAGTTGTACAGCATAATGAAATTGTGGGGACTAATAACTGTGTCTAGCTTGGTCCCTCTCAGTCCGTGGGAAATGAGTCAGAGGAAATCTTAAACGAACAGTGCTTGTACGTACTTTGGACTTGGGGTTGTGGATTTGCTGTGTATTCAGTGGTGTGGAAAAAGTGTTTGCCCCCTGCCTGATTCTCATTTTTTGTATGTTTGTGTAACATCTACTGTGTGTAACACCAACACCAACTTTAGGTGAAATCCTGTACCCTTTTGGTAGTACTGGGTATGGCAGTGTAGTTATCTTTAACCTTACCACCTAGACCAGGGGTGTCCAACCATGTGCCATGGAGAGCCAAGACCCTGCAGGTTTTCTCTTCTACCCAGTCTCTTCAGCAGGTGTTTTCACTTATCAGCAATCAGTGGGAAGAAGTTCACAGAAATCTGCTGTTGAAGACACTGGTTGGAGGTAAAACCTGCAGGGTCTTGGCTCTCCATGGCACATGGTTGGACACCCCTGACCTAGACAGAAGGGGCAATTGGGCCAGGTCAGATAGATTCTAAGTTCGTAGAAGCCTGGAGGGCGTAACAACAGATGACACACACAGAAGCATGGGAACTTGCAAATATGTGTATTTTTTTAAAGTTGTGTACACTTAAACAAACAGAGAGCACTCGTGAATACAATAATAAAAAATATAAAATAAAATAAAATACCCCAAATATATTTAGTCTGTTCAGTCCTTTTGTATCTCTTCCAGGTGACCAGTTGGATCATCTCTGCCACTTAATAGGGTTCGGGCTTCGGCTCGCCATCCAGATCTGGAAAATCCACGTTCTTCTGAATCCAGGTTAAAAAAGAAACCTGACCTACAGAACAGGCCAGAACAACAGGCTTAAGCTATGCTCTATAGCTCATTACAAAATATTTCCAAGTTGTACAACAAATAATTCAAATCTCTTCACATTAATAAATGTGCATAAAATAGGCACATCTGAATACCTGTAAACCACAGATTTAATATCCACCCTTAAGTAATAGTCAGTAGTAGGTGAAATGAACCTTTGCTATTTACCACAGCCTTGAAAAATGACATTTCCCCCATGAAAAACCTAGCCGGAATTAGCATCGGAGGTCAGCATTTTAAGCTAGCGGTTAGCATTTCACATACACACTGAATGGCACTCACCATGCTAAGCAAGACGTGCTTCACAGGATTCCCATGCTCACGTGAATTCACAGCCTTTGGGTTCAAATCTTAAAATTTAACAAAAGAGGTATTAGAATTTGACAATACAGCAATACCTCGTTTCTTGTGTTGGTTTTGGCTTACCAATCTCAAGAGTTTTATCTGGGCAAAGGCTGCTACTAGCACGCTAGCTCACCGTCTCAGTAAGGGATCGCGCTCTCTCGATCGATGTCTCTGCTGCGACTGGAAGCGATCTGCAAGTTACACCAAGACCAAGTGAGGGAGCGCGTGACCCCACTGGCTGATGCTGCCAAACAAACGACGCAGCCATTGGTTGCTCGATATACCAAATAAAAACACTAGGAACCCCATCAGAGCCCCTTAGAAATGTTTTTAACTAGTTATGGGTGTATTTTATGAACTTATATTTATTTATATATTTATCTTCAAAATATCCATTCCCATTGTGAAATGAGTGCTTTTTTTTATTAAAGCAGTATCGATATTTATTATTTTATTTACATTTTTAGCACTGGGTTACATTTGTCACACTTAAATGTTTCAGATCATCAAACAAATTTAAATATTAGACAAAGATAACACAAGTAAACACAACATACAGTTTTTAAATGAAGGTGTTTATTATTGAGGGAACAAAAATCCAAACCTACATGGCCCTGTGTGGAAAAAGTGATTGCCCCCTAAACCTAATAACTGGTTGGGCCACCCTTAGCAGCAACAACTGCAATCAAGCATTTGCGATAACTGGCAATGAGTCTTTTACAGCATTGTGGAGGAATTCTGGCCCACTCATCTTTGCAGAATTGTTATAATTCAGCCACACTGGAGGTGTTTTCAAGCATGAACCACCTTACCACAGCAAGTCTTCCAGGTCCTGAAGCAGCAAAAGAGCCCCAGACCATCACACTACCGCCACCATATTTTACTGTTGCTATGATGTTCCTTTTCTGAAATGCTGTTACTTTTACGTCGGATGCAATGGGACATACACCTTCCAAAAAGTTCAACTTTTGTCTCATCAGTTCACGGAGTATTTTCCCAAAGTCTTGGGGATCATCAAGATGTTTTCTGGCAAAACTGAGACGGGCCTTTATGTTCTTTTTGCTCAGCAGTGGTTTTTGTCTTGGAACTCTGCCATGCAGAAGACTTGCTGTGGTAAGGTGGTTCATGCTTGAAAACACCTCCAATGTGGCTGAATTACAACAATTCTGCAAAGACGAGTGTGCCAAAATTCCTCCACAGTGCTGTAAAAGACTCATTGCCAGTTATCGCAAATGCTTGATTGCAGTTGTTGCTGCTAAGGGTGGCCCAACCACTTATTAGGCTTAGGGGGCAATCACTTTTTCACACAGGACCATGTAGGTTTGGATTTTTTCTCCCTTAATAGTAGTAGTAGATTAGTTTATTTGACAGGGACAGTGCAATAAACATAGACAATTAATCAAAGACAATCAATCTGATGTGTTGCACATAGAGTGTATGTAACAATAAACACCTTCATTTAAAAACTACATTTTGTGTTTACTTGTGTTATCTTTGTCTAATATTTAAATGTGTTTGATGATCTGAAACATTTAAGTGTCACATACAAAAAAATGAGAAATCAGGAAGGGGGCAAACACTTTTTCACACCACTGTGTGTGTTCACCTATGGCATCACCATACCTGTCAAGGCATACCTCATGCCTCCCTTATGGGGGGGCTTTCACACCTGTACTGAGTACTTAAAAACTGTATTTATCGGCAGAAGAAAGAAAACTGAAGCAAAAAAACAAACAAAAACCAAACAAACAACAGCAATTGCAACATGAACTATTTCAAACATATTTATTCAAATGTACACTTATATGGTCACAATCTTGAGCCATAACTTTTTGGTAATGTGAAAATAATAAGCCAAGTAGCACAAAAAAAAATAAATTAAAAAATAAATAAATTTAAAAAATAAATGATAATATTAATAATAAATAAATAAAAAACAATATTTTTCAAATTTACATTAGCACAAGGTAGATTGCTTAATTTGAAAGTACACAATAAGAATAATTCTGAATATAGTTCTTAATTGTCAGCTAGATATATACACTTGGAATTAAAGAGTTTTTAATTGTCAGCTTGTTACACTAATGCACTTGGATGAACTTGAAACAAGAAAATGTCCACTGATGCTGCTTGTTATAGTTCCAAGTAGCAGCCTTTGCTGACTCTAGCATTTATTTTCAAGGCTTGACCTCGAAGCATGGAGTGTCACAATTCATTTTCACTTGCATGAAAGAAGTCAGAGTTTCTGGAGCATACTTTTTCTGAAGTCGGTGTGAATTTTCCTGACCATGCTGAAAGCCCTCTCACTGTCAGCATTGCTGTGAGGAAGGCAAAGCAGTGCTGAGTACACTTTGAGGAGCTGGGGGAAGCAGGGCCACAATTAGCAGGACTTACTACACTTCACTGCTGCAGAAATTGCAGAAGGTCATCAAAAGCAATCATCATGCTTACCAAAGGTGTCCGCTTCCTGCAAGATAATGCCAGGTTCACAACTCACACGTTGCCCAGAGGGAAGCACAGTCCTGCAGCTATTTAATCCTTCCTCACCCCACTTCCCCCCCATTGACTTCCACCTTTTTCCAACAATGAAGTCATTTTTGAAGGGCAAGCCCTTCCAAGACAATGAAATGCTGATTTCCATGGTCAAGTTGTGGCTTCTGGCACAGCCTGCAGACTTCTACAGGTGAGGTCTCCGCAGCTGCATAAAGCGATAGGAGAAATGTGTAACCCTTGGTGGTAACTATGCAGAGAAAGACTAATAAATGTGCCAAGGTTGAGTCTTCTCAGTCCAGGGAAGATGACTCGGGGGAAATCTCTTATGAACAGCCCTCATAAATGTGTAACATTTCTATATTTTAGCTAAATTATATAAAATTGAAAAGCCTGTTTTTTAGTGCCATAGCTGTCATGGAGCAGCATATGCCCTGCTGAATCTGAACAGCGCTGTCAGTCAAAGATGGTGTTTCCCTGTTCTCACCTACTGTAAATCACCTTCACTGGGTTTGATCTTCTGAAAGCTGAAGTTTGACTTTATATCCAGTGTGTCTAGGAAGCACGAAGAACTAAAAAGGCGCCGCCCTGCAGTGTGGGTCTGGCTGTCAGGTACCATCTGATGCAGATGAGCGTATTTTCCCTTCTCAAAGCTCGGACTCTCCCATTCTTTTCGGTGACGTCCAGTCCCTCGATTTCCCTTTTCTTCAAGCTTTGTTTTCTTCGCCAGCGGCGCGCTGCATGAAGCCATTTTGAAAATCACAAAAAGTCTGCTTAGGTGCGCTCAATGTCGCCAGGCATCGAATTACTGTTCAGTTGATTTTAGGTTCTCTCAATAATTTTTTTTTTTCGTTGTATATTTTCTTTTTGGTGTACAGAAATGGCAATATGCCCGTATTTGCTAAAATTGCATTTTCCCCGTATTAAAATATGGCGAAACTGTATCACTTGACAGGTATGCATCACTGACATCTTCATCATTTAACGATCAATCAATCAAACTTTAGTTGTATAGCACCTTTCGTACAAGTTAATGCAATTCAAAGGTCTTCCCAGATGACTAAGCACAGAAAGGTAGAATATGTGAAGGAAATGAGTAAAATAACGACGGACTTCCTTGACTATGGCGAGGGAATGTGAGGGACACGACACCTTTATGACAAACTGAATAGTGGCTGTTTTGTTTCAAGACATACAGTGAGTAACCATTTTTATTTAACGTTACAATATGTCATGTAGTTGTGCTGTACTTATTGGTACTAGAGTTGGTGATGTCTTCATACAAATGTAATAAAGTGTAAAATATACATTTAAGATATTTTAGTTTTACAAAGAACAATAACATGTAGTTGTAATAATATACTGAAAACGTCATACTGAGTCACTTACGGCTCACATTAGTGTCCCCATATTATGTAAAAATATTGTTATCCACAATATGTCAAACTTCACAAAAGCACGAGTTAGTATTCAACAGGGATAGATATTCCTTCATAATTATTTTGTTAGTCTTCTCTTCATCTTTCAGACCACTGAAAAGGAAGCTTTGTTCCAACACTGCCATTGAGGCCTGCTGCAGGAAACCTTCAGAAGCGGTTGGTTGCCAGGGTCAGCATGAAGCGGGGCAGGCGTATGAATGAGGGGACGATCGCTGAGAGCCACCGCAGGTATGGGGCTTGGGACAGCAAGAACTTGAGGGAGGTGTAATCCTGCACACTCCGCCCTGGAAAGAAACAAAACATATCATTCTTCACGTCTAAGCGTTTCTTTAAAAAAAAGAAAGAAAAGGAAACAGTAACTTACCATCCACATCTTGTATCCCGTAGCGCCTTGCCAGGTCACAAGTCATGAGCACTTTCCCCGTCAGGGACATCAGATTTTTATCTTTTAAACGACAAAAAAAGACAACATCATCAGTGTGCATTTAGTTTACAAATAAAAACTCATTTGAACCAATTAGCTCACAGTAAATCGGCAGCATGCTCTAGGAACTACAGTATAATGTTTTTAATTCTTCTTTTAAAGAAAACTTCAGATTTCTGCCATACTATTGAAAACAGTCTCTGAGGAATGTTAGCTTACATCAGCTGCTAGGCGGGGGCGGGGGGGGGGGGGCAAAATGCATGTAGTTTGATGCCAAAAGGATAGGGGTGCTAGACCCCCAAAAGTTACCTTGGGTTCCTGACCAGTGTTCATGGTCCAGGACTCAAACCATTTTGAGGGGCACTGAATGACTGGTGAACAACTGTGGGACTCCAAGGTGAGGCAGAAATTCAATTTTCTTTCCACTTTTAATAATTACAATAGCCAAAATAGCTCCACAGTTTTCTCTATTTTCCAGATGATGATGTTTAAGTCAGAAAAGATTTCTTCCTCCCATTTTTTGTCTGTTGATGCTGAGATACTTGTACAGATCTTTGAAGGAAAGTGGCACAAGACATCAATGTGGGAACATTAAAAGACATTAACAAGTAGTCCTCTAATGTGAATATGATTCTGCCATGATGCACTTGTCAAATGACCTTTTACAAACATTATAGACTTTAAAATCCATCCATCCGGCTTCTACTGCTTTTCTGGAGGTCCGGGTCGTGGAGGCAGCAGGTCAAGCAGAGAAGCGCAGACTTCCCTCTCCCCGGCCACCTGCTCCAGCTCTCCTGAAAGAATACCAAGGTATTCCCAGACCAGCTGGGAGATGTAGTCTCTCCAGCATGTCCTGGGTCTGCCCCGGGGTCTCCTCCCAGTTGGACGTGCCTGAAACACCTCAAGTGGGAGGCGTCCAGGAGGCATCCTGATCAGATGCCCAAACCACCTCAGCTGGCTCCTTTCGATGTGGAAGAGCAGCGGTTCTACTCTGAGCCTCTCCTGGATGACTGACTGAGTAGACGAGAGTCATCAGGGAGAGGCTCAGACTTTAAAATATTTATTAAAAATACAGTGACTGGGGAAAGTTCAGAGATGTCATTAAAAGGTAAATCCAAAGTTTATACACAGCCAGTTTGAATGCTTGATTTATTTCATTATACACACATAGAATAGGCTTGAAAAACATTATAGGTTACATACCCTTAATTTAAATGCACTTCTGTCTCAAATAAACAATAGTGAATCCATGCATAACACAGTCGTACCTTTTGCCAGGTTCACAATGCACCTCCCACTCAGTTCTGTAGTTTCTCCTTCTTCAAACACTGTTTTGAACTACAAAAGGGATGAAAAAGATTTAGAATACAACCGAAGTAACTACAACCTAAATAACTAAAACAGAGTTGCTGACAGAAAAGCCTCTACCTTGGAGTCTATACCCTGCGGTTGGTCTTTCTCCAGGACGAACTGGGATATCAGCTCTGTTTGCACTGCTCCTGGCCACAGGCTGACAGAAGTCACACCCCGACTCTTCAGCTCTACTGCCATGTCCGCTGCCATCCTGTCACACTGGAAACAAATCACACACAAAACAGGTTTTTCTTGCCCTGGCAAACACCCAGACAAGTGGAACAAATGGAAACGAAAAGACTGCACAAGCTAGCTGTCAAAAAGAAAAGTCTAGCTGAAGAAGAAGATAACTTACTGCAGCTTTACCAACGCCGTATGCCACATTGAAGATATACCGCAGCCCTCCCATAGAGGAAACAAAAACTATCAAACCATGACCTTGAGCCACCATCATGCGGGATGCATGAACTGAGAAAATGTAATGACCCCTGCCAGACAAAGAGTTTAGAATAATTCAATTATATTTACTCACTCTACAAGAAATCATGGAATTTATTACTTTGCTTGTATTATTATGAAGAGACGTTATATAACAGCTTTAGTCTAGAAAACAATGTTCTGACAGGTAACCAATCCTGCACGATTGGGCATTCTCCACAGTATCTGCTGCTGGCTAATATATATTTTAACTGTTGACCAGTATCACTTAATCTTATCCTACACTTTATTACATGTATAGTTTATTTCTCTTATCTTATCATGTTTAATGTTGCAGCATTGTACCGAGACAAATTCCTAGTTTGTGTACTACATGAACAATGGCAATAAACCTGATTCTGATTCTGATTCTGATTCTGATTCCTTTCCATGGTGAAGAACAACTCCTTCACAACATCCACTCAAGTGAAGAACACTCTCCAGGAAGTAGGTGTATCAGTATCTAAGTCTACCATAAAGAGAAGACTTCATGAGAGTAAATACAAAGGATTCACCACAAGGTGCAAACCATGAATCAGCCTCAAAAATAGAAAGGCCAGAATTGACTTTGCCAAAAAACAGCTGAAGAAGCCAGCCCAGTTCTGGAACAGCATTCTTTGGACAGATGAGACTAAGATCAACCTGTACCAGAATGATGGGAAGAAGAAAGTTTGGAGAAGAATTGGAACAGCACATGATCCAAAGCACACCACATCTTCTGTAAAACATGGTGGAGGCAGTGTGATGGCATGGGCATGCATGGCTTCCAATGGCACTGGGTCACTTCAATTCAATTCAATTCAATTCAACTTTATTTATATAGCACCATTTCACAACAACAGTCATCTCATAGCACTATCAACTGTAGGGAGGACCCCCACAGTTGCAGAAAGACCCCAGCAATCAGGCAATCCCCTGTGAGCAAGCACTTGGCGACGGTGGAGAGGAAAAACTCCCTTTTAACAGGAAGAAACCTCCAGCAGAACCAGGCTCAGGGAGGGGCAGTCATCTGCTGCGACTGGCTGGGGGGTGAGGGGACAGAGAAGAAGAAAAGAACAGACATGTAGAGAGCAAACAGCACGATGGGGACTCAATCTATGGGAGAGAACAAACAAATGTTAATGACCAGCAAAAAAAAAATATTTCATAGAGAGTGAGGAAAGGAGTGAGGCCCAGTGCATTACTGGAGGTCCCCCGGCTGACTAAACCTATTAGCAGCATAACTAAGGGAGGGTTCAGAAACACATGATCCCTCCCTAATTGTAGGCTATATCAAAAAGGTAGGTTTTAGCCCTATTCTTAAAAACAGAGATCGAGTCTGACTCCCGAATCCAGATAGGCAGCTGATTCCACAGGAGAGGAGCTTGATAACTGAAGGCTCTGCCTCCCATTGTACTTTTGGAGATTCTAGGTATTACAAGTAAACCTGCATTTTGGGAGCGTAGTGCTCTGTTAGGATGATACGGTAGTATCAGATCTTTTAAATAAAAAGGAGCCTGATTGTTTAGAGCTTTGTAAGTAAGAAGAAGGATTTTAAACTTAATTCTAAACTCTATGGGAAGCCAGTGAAGGGAGGCCAGAACCGGAGAGATATGATCTCTCTTTCTAGTACCTGTTAAAACTCTTGCTGCAGCATTTTGGATCAGCTGAAGACTTTTTAAAGATGTTTTAGGACAGCCTGATAATAAAGAATTACAATAATCTAATCTCGAGCTAACAAAAGCGTGGATCAGCTTCTCAGCATCACTCTGAGACAAGATGCTCCTAATCTTGGCAATATTACGCAAATGATAGAAGGCAGTCTTAGAAACAAATTTAATATGTGAATTGAAGGACAAATCCTGATCAAAAATAACTCCAAGGTTCCTCACAGAGCTATTAAGAGAAAGAGTAACTGCATCCAAACTGAAAGTTTGATTTGGAAAGGAATTTCTAAGGTTTTTTGGACCAACAAGAATGACTTCAGTCTTATCTGAATTTAATAGCAGGAAATTACAAGTCATCCAAACTTTGATTTCCTTAAGACAGGCGTCTAACTTGGCTAATTGATTAGTATCATCTGGCTTCATTGACAGGTATAATTGTGTGTCATCTGCATAACAGTGAAAATGTATACAGTGCTTTCTAATAATGTTGCCTAACGGAAGCATATATAAACTAAAAAGAGTAGGGCCTAGCACAGATCCCTGTGGAACTCCATGACTAAGCTTTGAGCTGAGAGAAAACTCATCATTTACATGAACAAACTGGAACCTATCAGATAAATAAGATCTAAACCACTGCAACGAAGTTCCATTAAGTCCAACATAGTGTTCTAATCTATCAAGTAGAATATTATGATCAATAGTATCAAAAGCTGCACTAAGATCTAAAAGGACAAGTACAGAAACTAGTCCATTATCAGATGCAATGAGGAGGTCGTTAGTGACCTTCGCTAAGGCTGTTTCAGTGCTATGATGGATTCTAAACCCAGATTGAAACTCCTCAAATAAACCATTTCCCTGCAGGTGGTCAAATAATTGCATAGCAACAACTCTTTCTAAGATTTTTGAAATGAAAGGGAGATTAGAGATTGGTCTATAGTTAGCTAAAGCTCCTGGATCTAGCGTTGGCTTTTTGAGTAAGGGTTTAATTACAGCCATTTTAAAAGCCTGCGGTACATGGCCTAAAGTTAACTTGTGGTTATTGATGATGTGACAAAAGACAGAAGCAGCCGGATGAATTCTGAAGTGTATAGGGATATACTTTCTGCTCAGATTCAGCCAAATGCAGCAAAGTTGATTGGACGGCGCTTCACCAATGATCCAAAACATACTGCAAAAGCAACCCAGGAGTTTTTTTTAAAGCAACAAAGTGGAATATTCTGCAATGGCCGAGTCAATCACCAGATCTCAACCCAATCCAGCATGCATTTCACTTGCTTAAGACAAAACTTAAGGCAGAAAGACCCACAAACAAGCAACAACTGAAGACAGCTGCAGTAAAGGCCTGGCAAAGCATCACAAAGGAGGAAACCCAGCGTCTGGTGATGTCCATGGGTTCCAGACTTCAGGCAGTCATTGCCTGCAAAGGATTCTCAACAAAATATTGAAAAGTAACATTTTACTTAGGGTTATGTTTATTTGTCCAATTACTTTTGAGCCCCTGAAATGAGGAGCATTTGTATAAAAATAGCTGCAATTCCTACATGTTTAATCATATATTTTTGTTCAACCCCTTGAATTAAACCTTAAAGTCTGCACTTCAGTTCCGTTGTAGTTGTTTCATTTCAAATCCAATGTGGTGGCATGCAGAGCCCAAATCATGAAGATTGTGTCACTGTCCAAATATTTCTGGGCCTAACTGTATGTGTTCGCATATGATATTGATCTGGCCATTCTGCTCCACAATCATGGCAGTATTAAGTTTTTAATTTTTAGATACTCGCACGAGAGGGGGGACTTGCGGTCCTGCAAAGGACTAGTGAAGCAGCAGTCAGGACTGCCATCTACCACTGACCAGGCAGGTTGGGCGTGCGTTCCCACGAACAATCATGTCCAGTCGGACACTGGTGCTGGAGAAGCAGCGGCTGAACCACTGGATCGCAGTCCTTCGCAGGGAGCCAAGCCCAGCCTGCCCGATTAATGGGAGTTTCGGCTGCTGTTTTACCCATGATGCCGCAAAGGACAGCGCTGGCACACAGGTACAGGTAAAGCAGCAGCCGAGACTCTTCCCCCCGCTCCCCCAGTGCACCCGCGCACCTTGTTTTCTCCATGCTGAATTGTCTTTTAAACCTATGCAATCATGGCAACTTTATGGTATAATTTTTTAAGCATTAAATCTTAAGTATTATGTTTTTCTAGTCAAATTTGTCGCTTTTTGCTTCCTTGTTTTGCTCATGTAGTGCTGTGGTTACTGATGCCGTAATGCCACGTATTTAGCTTTATTCATGCTGCATTTCCCCTCTGGTCTACTTTGGTCCACGTACACTTTGGAAGAGCCTGGTGCACATGCACCATTGTACATGCTCACTTTTTTTGTCTACCCGGCCAAGCAGTTGATGCATGCACACAACTGTTATTTGCAGTTTTGCCCCAGCCCTATAGGTAGTGCAAATGCGCTAACATGCCAGTTTGTTCACCGGCTATAAACACGAGAGTGACACACATTTTTTTTGTAGCAACAACAATGGCGTTGTTTCAAGGAAAAGGAGGAATTTGCCATGAGCAGCGGGAGTGCGCCCCTCCCCTCTGGTCCCATCTCCTCCAGCTCATCACGGCACCTGAGGCAGAAGACGCACCTGTGCCCGCTCATCAGCCAGCATACTTAAGGAGGCCTCCTCCGCGCAGTCAACGCTGGCTCGTCTGGGTATACTGTCCGTCAATCGGACTAGCTATTATCGTTGGAACCGATAACACGTTATTAATGTCCTATTCTCCTCTCTTTCAGGTTGCTGCCACTGTGTAGGTGTGTCCCCGGGACTGCGCGCGCTCTCCTGCTCCACCTCACTACCCATCAGCAGCTTCATTTCCCCGGTCAGGCACCATCAGCTTCACTACTCAGATGTACCTGGAGCAGGTTGGGGAGGAGTATCCGGAGGATGTAGCTCGGATCCACTTTTCCACCCTGTTGCTCAGGGATCGAGCCCTGGAGTGGACCCAGTCCACTCCAGATAACCCTGAGGGGCGCCGATACACATTTGACCAATTTGTGCCCGCATTTAAGTGCGCGTTTGGCCGGACCGAGCGTTAGGGCAATGTCATGAGCTGCCTAATGACTCTCCGCCAGGGTACCCAGTCAGTGGCCGAGTACTCAGTGGAGTTCCTGGTTGTGGCGTCCGAGTCAGGGTGGAACGAGACTGCATTACGCAGTGCGTTCCTCCACGGGTTGAACAACCAACTCTGTGACGATGTGGTGGTTCATCCTGTCCTGGAGATGCTCGTCGACCTTATAGATCAGGCGGTAGGGCTGGACAATCAGTACCGTGAACGCGTGAAGGAGCATGGCCCCATTCCTCGCCCATGCGCCAAGTGCGTATCTGCTGCGGTTACTGGAGCTGGCAGCGCCGGCGCTTCATTTGAACCGATGGAGCTCTCTCAGAGCCTAACCGATGATGAGCGTTGGCGAAGGTGAAAGGCCGGCGTGTGCATGTACTGTGGTTCGCTTAACCACAGTCTGGACGAATGCTGCCAGTGGCCAAAAGACATGGCCCGTCAGTAACCACGGGGGGTCTGGTGGGCGGAACCAAATCTACTCCCCCCAGCAAATTGTGTATTTCTGCCCTTGTGCAGTTGCTGGGGGTTGAGAGGAGGGTTGGGGCGCTGATTGACTCAGGGTCGGAGGGTAATTTCATTTCCGCTGCTCTCGTCGAGCAGGTGGGCATTTCCATGTGTAAATTGCCCCGCTATCAGAGAGTTACTGCTATATCCGGCAGCAAGCTCACTGTGGTCACCCTAAGCACAGTGCCTATACCCATCCTTCTTTCCAGGAACCACAGGAAGGAACTTTCGTTCCTAGTTCTCCCAGTATCATCTTCCCCGGTGGTCCTAGGTTTCCCGTGGCTCCAGAAACACAACCCAATGATCAATTGGGCTAAAACAGCGGTCCCCAACATTTTTTGCGCCATGGACCGGTTTAATGTCAGACAATATTTTCAGGGACTGGTCTTTAAAGTGTGGCGGATACATACAACAAAAGAACATGATATGACCGGCAAAAAAACTGTGGTATTTTCTAAATATAATAATAAACGTGAATCCACTGTGTACTCGTTTGCAACTTTATTAGCAGCGTCCTCTTAACATCGAGACAACAACAACATAACATGAGTAACATCCTCTCTGCCCACAACACTCTCTGGTCACTATGGTAATGTTTAAACATGCCTTCAAAATAAGATACACCACAAACACAAAGTGCATGAAAAATACAACTCACCACAACGCTGAATCAGTGGCAGCCCTGAGCTTGTTCCTCTGCAACGAGACGGTCCCATCTAGGGGTAATGGGAGACAATGACACCCGAAGTGTGTTGCTTATGTCCAGTCTACTTCGTAATTTTGTTTTGGTTGCTGTCACTGCAGAAAACCCCGCTTCACACAGATAGGATGTCAGAAATGGCAACAGGGTTTTCAGTGCTATTGTGGTGATCTCAGGGTATTCATCCATGACTTTAATCCAGAACACTGGCAGAGCTGTTGTCTCGAACATACTTTTAAGGCTGCCGTCATTTGCGATCTCCAGCAGTTGATCTTCTTGCACAGACACGTTGGATTCACCTGGTTTGTTGAGAAATGGGTCGGGCATCCATTCTTTGGCAGTTCGTGTATTTTTTGTCATTGGGAAGTAGCGCTCGAACTCTTTTAAAAGCAAAGACAGGTGATCGTGCACCAGCTGGGAGAATGAAGGCTCGGGCTCAGTCTCTAAACAAAATCCCCACTAATGTTTGAAATATGTCAAATATACCTCCATTCACGCGCTGTCCCCACAAAGCCAATTTGGCTTTAAATGCAGCTACTTTATCTGCCAACTTGAAGACAGTTGTCATTTTCCCCTGAAGTGACAGATTGAGTTCATTGATCAGGCTGAATATGTCGCACAAGTAAGCAAGTTTTGCGACCCATTCCTCGTCACTGAAATGTGCTGCCAGCGGTGACTTTTTACTGAGACAAATCTCTGCAGCGGCTCTCATAATTCAAACACTCTGGCCTGCGATCTCCCTCGGGATAACCAAAATATGCTAATAATACAAGTAAATATATATAATTTTTTTTTTTCGGTGCAAGATAGCGGCGCGTGCACAACGCAAGGCTCAGCGTCCTACCAGATTCTGGGGACTAGCAGTGTTATTTCTGCTCATTTCGGGTATGTTCGTTCAGAACAGCTCTGCTTTTACATCTTACACCCGAGATGAGCTTTTGAATATTGGTTTACAAAACAACGATAACGACCTTTTTATCAGCAACCTACGTCTGAATCTACGTCTCATCCCGGAGCTCTGGAGAACTCCCGACGCTCGGCAGGCTTCCCGGCCGACCGGAAGTGCTCGCAGGCGGCGTAAGGACCGTAAACAAAGGAGGGGTAAGCGCGGTGGGCTAAGAGCTAAGCTAAAGCTAACACCGCACCGGCTATCGCTACCCAGTATTTTCCTTGCTAATGTACGGTCTCTGGCGAGCAAAATGAATGAACTACGGCTTCGGATCACCAACAATAAGAAACTTATGAACTGCAATATCATGATTTTTACGGAAACATGGCTTCACAGTGGAATACCCGACAATGCTATCGAGCTAGCCGGCCTACACACGCTCCGGGCAGACAGAGCAGCAGTTGACTCCGGTAAGACAAGGGGGGGGGGGATTGTGCATTTATATTAACAAGGCTTGGTGCACGAACTCTGTCACTGTTGAGAGACACTGCTCAGCTAACCTGGAGTTTCTCATGGTTAAATGTAGACCTTTCTATCTGCCACGCGAGTTCACTTGTACAATCATAACAGCCGCTTACATTTCTCCGGATGCTAATGCTAAGCTTGCTATGAAAGAACTGCAAGCAGCTATTAGCAAACAACAAACTGCACACCCAGAGGTAGCATTTATTGTGGCGGGTGATTTTAACCACTCTAACCTCAAGACAGTGCTTCCTAAATTCTACCAGCATGTCTCCTGTCACACAAGAGGGGACAAAACATTGGACCATGTTTACACCAATATTGTGGGAGCCTACACAGCAACTCCCCTCCCCCACCTAGGTCAGTCTGATCACTTATCCTTGTTCCTTACCCCCAAGTATGTACCGCTCATCAACCGGGTGAAGCCATCAGTGAGGACCATCAAAGTGTGGCCAGAGGGGGTTGACTCTGTACTCCAGGAGAAGTTTAGGAACACAGACTGGAGTATGTTCACCTCTCAGGCTACCTGTGGCTCCCACATAAACATCAACTCTTACACCCACTCAGTCCTGGACCATATCAACACCACTATTGACAGTGTCACCACGGAAAGACAGATCACCACGTACCCAAATCAGAAGCCGTGGATGAACAGAGAAGTGCGACTTCTGCTAAAAGCACGTAACAATGCCTTTAGATCTGGTGATGCACAGGCCTACAGTTCATCCAGGGCAGATCTGAAGAGGGGCATCAAGAAGGCCAAGCACAGCTACAAGCTGAAGGTGGAGGAACATTTTGGGGACTCTGACCCCCGACGTATGTGGCAGGGCATTCAAGCTATCTCTGATTATAAGCCCAGCAGCTCCATACCTATAGCCATGACTGTGCCCTTTCTCAATGAGCTTAATGACTTCTATGCTCGTTTTGACAAGGACAACAACGAAAAGAACATCAATTTCCCACCCTCTGATGACCTCCACCACCTCACACTCACCCACACCGACGTCCGTAATGCACTGAGTCATGTCAACGTACGTAAGGCTGCTGGCCCTGATGGCATTCCTGGGCGTGTGCTGAGGGCATGCGCTGAGCAGCTGGCAGGGGTCTTCACAGACATCTTCAATCTGTCCCTGGCCCAGGCCGTGGTACCAGCGTGCTTCAAGACCACTTCAATAGTACCAGTGCCGAAACATTCAACACCATCGTGCCTAAATGACTATCGCCCTGTGGCACTGACGCCCATAGTCATGAAGTGCTTTGAGCGACTGGTCTTGGCACAGCTCAAAAAAGGCCTGCCCCTACACTGGACCCTCATCAGTTCGCCTACCGGAGCAACAGGAGTACAGAGGATGCGGTTTCTACAGCGCTGCACTATGTACTCTCACACCTGGATGACAAGAACACCTACGCAAGAATGCTGTTTATTGACTTCAGCTCAGCATTCAACACAGTTATCCCCTCCAAGTTGCTCACCAAACTTGGGGACCTGGGAATCAGTACCTCCACCTGCAACTGGATCATGGATTTTCTGACCAACAGACCCCAGCATGTTAGGTCAGACCCCAACCGTTCTTCCGTCATCACAGTCAACACTGGTGTACCACAGGGCTGTGTGCTCAGCCCATTCCTCTACTCCCTCTACACCCATGACTGCAGGCCTATGTATGGATCCAATTCCATCATAAAGTTCGCAGATGACACCACGGTGATTGGACTCATCAGGGACAACGACGAGTCAGATTACAGGGCAGAGGTTGAGCACTTGGCTACTTGGTGCGCTGACAATAACCTGCTCCTTAACACCAGCAAAACCAAGGAGCTCATAGTGGACTACAGGAAGGAGAGGGAAGAGACACATGACCCCATCCATATCAATGGCATAGCTGTTGAACATGTCCCCAGCTTCAAATTCCTGGGGACCCACATCTCGGAGGACCTGTCCTGGTCAGTTAACACCACCAGCCTGATCGAGAAGGCCCATCAGCGCCTCTTCTTCTTGAGGACATTGAAGAAGAACCATCTGTCAACTGACATCCTGGGCAACTTCTACCGCTGCGTGATAGAGAGCACCCTGACCAACTGTATCACAGTCTGGTATGGGAGCTGCTCTGTCGCTGACTGTAAGGCGCTGCAGCGGGTGGTGAAAACCGCCCAACGCATCACAGGGACTCCACTTCCAGCTATAGAGGACGTCTACAGGAAAAGATGTCTGCGCCGGGCACGCAGCATTCTTAGGGACTCCAACCATCCTGCTCATGGACTGTTCCAGCTTCTCCCCTCCAGAAGGCGTTTCAGAAGCCTTCGGACTAGAACCAGCAGGTTTAGGAACAGTTTCTTTCCAACAGCTGTCACGTTATTGAATTTAGTTCCCTGCTGACTCTCTTACAATCATCTTTTACCATCCTCACCTGTACATAACTGCATAACTACATCTAACTTATTGCACATTATTTGCACATAACAGTACTTTTAACTTTCTGCACTGCTGCATATATTTGCATATATTTGCTTAAATTGCACATACTGTTAATTACCGTATATACTGCACTGCTGTCCTTTGCACTTCTGATTGGATGCTAAACTGTGTTTCGTTACCTTGTATTCATACATGTGTAATGACAATAAAGTTGAATCTAATCTAATCTAATCTAAAAAAAATACCTCCTAATTTGGTTATTTGGTTAAAAAATATTTTAAAAAATGCACATATTTATTTATCTTCCATCAGGCGGGTTAGGCAGCCCTTTGGGTCCTTTGCTCCCTGACAGCTCGGGCACTCGGGCACTCGGCAGCTCGGGTGTTTCACACACATACACATCCACACTTCATTCATTCCATTAACATGTTTTGGAGTTTTGTTCAATAAAACACACAAAATCACTCCTGCACGTGGGCTTTTCATTCACTAGTGCAGACATAAATGTCTGCCATCTAGCAACGGCCTTTAATGTTAGCAGTAACGTATCACGTCACCGAGACAAGCGTCTTGACGTGCGTCAAGAGTGAGCCATAGATGGATGTAACGGAGAGAATCTGGTAATTTTTCAAAATAAAACATCATTCAGACTCAGATAATAAATAAAACGGATGTAATGTAAAATATTTATTTTTTCTGTGTGGCCCGGTACCAAATGACCCACGGACTGGTACTGGTCCGCGGCCCGGGGGTTGGGGACCACTGCTCTAGACCATCTACCACCTTGTTGGGCTTCATCGTTGCTGAGGGGGAGCTGACTGCCGACCCGGCCAAGGTAAAGGCAGTGTTGGATTGGCCAACACCCCACTCCCACAGGGAGCTCCAATGGTTCCTCGGGTTCGCGAATTTCTATCCCAGGTTCATCTGGAACTACAGTGGGATCACACTGCCTTTAACGCAGCTGACCTCCATTAAAGTCCCCTTTCGGTAGACTGAGGCAGCTGAACTGGCGTTTAACAAATTAAAGCGCCAGTTCACGGAAAGACCCATCTTGGCCCAGGTCGACACAACGGCTTCCTTTCGTCCTCGAGGTGGATGTGTCTGATTCGGGGGTGTGCGCTGTGCTTTCACAGCGCACATCCCCCGATCAGAAGCTTTGCCCATGCGCGTATTTCTCTTGGCGGCTCACGCCGGCCAAGAGGAATTATGACATAGGGGACAGAGAGCTGCTGGCCATTAAGTTGGTACTTGAGGAGTGGAGGCAGTGGTTAGAGGGTGCTGTCCACCCCATCGTCATGTGGGCCAACCACAAGAACCTTGAATACTTGCGGTCGGCCCGCCAACTGAATGCCAGGCAGGCCCGCTGGTCACTTTTTTCCCAGCGATTTAACTTTACCATCACTTACCGGCCTGGCACCCGGAATATCAAACCGGACGCGCTCTCGCGCCAGTTTGATTCTGAGGACATAGCACCCCCCCCCCAAACCATTGTGCCACCCGCATGCATCATTGGAGCCCTTACTTGGGATATCGAGCAGAGGGTCCGCCAGGCCCAGTCACAGGAACCTGTGCCAGTAGGGGGGCCCCGGAACTGTCTGCATGTCCTGGCCGCCCTCCGCAGCGACGTTATCCAGTGGGGTCATACCAGTCGCTTTGCCTGCCACCCTGGCATCGCCCGGACCACTGACTTCGTTAGACGGGTATTTTGGTGGCCCACGCTGTGGCGGAACATCCAGGAGTACGTCAGCGCCTGCCAGACGTGCGTCTGGGTAAGAGTGACTTCCCCCCCCCCCCCCCCCATCGGGACTCCTTCACCCCCCTCCCCATCCCTGGTTGGCCGTGGTCCCACATTGCCGTGGATTTTGTTACCGGATTGCCCTCCTCCCACGGCAAAACGGTCATTCAGACCTTCGTGGATCGCTTCTCCAAGGCGGTCCATCTGGTGGTCCTCCCCAAACTCCCATCAGCCTTGGAAACAGCGGTCCTCCTCACTGATCACGTCATCAGGATCCACAGCATTCCTATTGACATTGTGTCGGAAGGGGTCCTCAATTCACGTCCCAGGTTTGGAGGGCCTTTTGTCAGATGCTGGGAATGACTGTGAGCCTCTCATCAGGAAATCATCCTCAGAGCAATGGGCAGGTAGAGCATGCCAACCAGTCCCTGGAGGCTGCCTTGCGGTGCGTAGCAGCCGATAACCCCTCGTCCTCGAGCACAAACCTGACATGGGTTGAATATTCTATGAACTCTGCGGTGTCCTCCGCCACCGGACCAACCTCCTTTGAGGTGTCGTTGGGGTACACGCCACCTCTTCTCCCTATGGCTGAGAGGGAGGTTTCAGTGCCATCTGTAGGGGCGCACACACGGCGCTGCCGGCGTGTCTGGAGATCCATTCGGGCCGCCCTGACCCGCACCACCAAACGCACCCGGGCTGCTGCTGATCGTAAGTGGTTGCCGGCCCCAAAGTACGTAGTGGGACAGCAGGTATGGCTGGCATCTAGCCAGATTCCCCTCAATGGTAAATCCAAGAAGCTGTTTCCCCGCTTCCTTGGGCCGTTTCCCATTGCCAGGGTAGTCAACGACGTCTCGGTTCAGCTTAAACTGCCCTCGTTCCTATGGGTGAATTCCACTTTCCATGTCAGCAACATCAAACCCCTCTCGACCTGTCCCCTTTGCCCCCTCCCCTGCCTCCTCCTCCTCCTCCCCGTATCATTGACGGCTACCCTGCCCACACTGTTCGATGGATTCTGGATGTTCGCCGCTGAGGGCGGGGCCTGCAGTATCTCATTGATTGGGAGGGTTATGGGCCGGAGGAGCAATCCTGGACTCCCTCATCATGGGTGTTGGACAAAGAGATGCTCTGGGGTTTTCCCTGCGCCCACCCAGACAAGCCCTCCGGTCTGCAAGGAGGCGTCCCTAGAAGGGGGGGCCCTGTCATGAGCAGCTGGAGCGCTCTCCCTTCTGGTCCCATCTCCTCCAGCTCATCACGGCACCTGAGGCAGAAGACACACCTGCGCCCGCTCATCAGCCAGCATACTTAAGGAGGCCTCCTCCGCGCAGTCAATGCTGGCTCGTCTGGGTATACTGCCTGTCAATGGGACTAGCTATTATCGTTGGAACCATTAACACGTTGTTAACCTCCTTTTCTCCTCCCTTTCAGGTTTCTGCCACCATGTAGGTGTGTCCCTGGGACTGCGTGCGCTCTCCTGCTCCACCTCACTACCCATCAGCAACTTCATTCCCTCGGTCAGGCACCATCAGCTTCACTACTCCCCCCTACCCTACTGGTTCATCTATTCACCACTGGGTCCTGCCAGTCATCCCTGGATTTCCCAAGTAAGTGGCAATTTGGCTCGCCCATTTTCCCCTTACTCCACTCCTCAGCTCACAGCTCTCGTCTTCTCTCCACAGGTCCATTCCTCTGGTGAGTGACTGTTTCTGTAGCTGTGCACCACTGTTTTTGCTATTAATAAACTGTCAGATGTGCCCCTGGTGCCACAGGTTCATCTTGTGTTTGGCATTGTGCACGTGAGCTGTCAAGAACTTAACATGCCATGACATAATTACCGTTTTCCAGCGCTCTTCTACACTAAAGCTGCTGATGCTGCAAAAGGATTCATGTATGCTTTTTCTCATCTTCCATGTCCTTGTTGTATTCCTCATCTACTTTGTTTTTAAGATAAGATAAGATAAGATAAGCCTTTATTAGTCCCACAACGGGGAAATTCCAGGATTGCAACAGCACAGGGATAGCAACACTCAGAGCAACAATCAGAAGGCAAGAAAAAAAAAACAAGCAAGCAAGAGCAGCTAATATACATATGTACATATTACTATAAAATATATATATACACACACACAGACACACAGTGCAGAGCATTGTAGCTGGATGGAATAAATATATGAATATATGAACACACAGTGCAGAGCATTGTAGCTAGATGGAATAAATATGTAAATATATAAACACCCACAGTACGGAGCATTGCAGCTAGGTGGAATAAATATGCAAGTATATAAACACACAGTGTGGAGCAATGTAGCTAGATGGAATAAATTTTGTATGCTGTGTTGGTAGCGCCACCTTGTGGATGGGACGTTCAGTCTTGCGCATGCGCTGTCAACACGTTCAGGTCATGGGTAGGCTGCGCGGTCATAAAATTTGGGCTGCACACAGAAGAGCCCTGCAGACACTGGCGGACTGGAGACGGTGACGTAAATTTCGTCACACGAGGTTTCCAGGTGCACGTACGTGGACAGCAGAGGTGCAGCATGAATCCAGCTTTATCCAATCAGTACGGAGTCAATCTGAAACCAAACCACGCCCACACTTCTAGAAGCCTGGGCATGAGACAAAGCGGTGGCTAAACTTTCATTGACAAAAATTTCATATTTTGACCGAGCAACTCCATATCCAGGGACGCACACTCTTGACCTCAGCAAAGCAGGTATAAAATCTGAGGCCAGTCTGACGAACAGTTCAAGAGATATGCGTGGAACAGGAACACACACAGACAGAGATATGCTGCATTTATGGATAGATGATCTGAAACATTTAAGTATGCCAAACCTAAAAAAAATGAGAAATTGGGAAAGGGGCAAACACTTTTTTCACACCACTGTATATTGCTCGGACAGAAGCATGGTCCCGCTGCTGTGAAATCCTTCCTCAACCCCCTTGCACTATCTGACTTCCACCTCTTTCCAATCATGAAGTCATTTTTGAAGGGCAAGCACTTCCAGGCGAGGTCTCCACAGCTCTATAAAGGGATGGGAGAAGTGTGTGACCCTTGGTGGTGCCTAGGTAGAGAAGGACTAGAATAGAATAGGCTTTACTGTCATTGTACAGTTGTACAGCATAATGAAATTGTGGGACTAATAACTGTGTCTAGCTTGGTCCCTCTCAGTCCGTGGGAAATGAGTCAGAGGAAATCTTAAACGAACAGTGCTTGTACGTACTTTGGACTTGGGGTTGTGGATTTGCTGTGTATTCAGTGGTGTGGAAAAAGTGTTTGCCCCCTGCCTGATTTCTCATTTTTTGTATGTTTGTGTAACATCTACTGTGTGTAACACCAACACCAACTTTAGGTGAAATCCTGTACCCTTTTGGTAGTACTGGGTATGGCAGTGTAGTTATCTTTAACCTTACCACCTAGACCAGGGGTGTCCAACCATGTGCCATGGAGAGCCAAGACCCTGCAGGTTTTCTCTTCTACCCAGTCTCTTCAGCAGGTGTTTTCACTTATCAGCAATCAGTGGGAAGAAGTTCACAGAAATCTGCTGTTGAAGACACTGGTTGGAGGTAAAACCTGCAGGGTCTTGGCTCTCCATGGCACATGGTTGGACACCCCTGACCTAGACAGAAGGGGCAATTGGGCCAGGTCAGATAGATTCTAAGTTCGTAGAAGCCTGGAGGGCGTAACAACAGATGACACACACAGAAGCATGGGAACTTGCAAATATGTGTATTTTTTTAAAGTTGTGTACACTTAAACAAACAGAGAGCACTCGTGAATACAATAATAAAAAATATAAAATAAAATAAAATACCCCAAATATATTTAGTCTGTTCAGTCCTTTTGTATCTCTTCCAGGTGACCAGTTGGATCATCTCTGCCACTTAATAGGGTTCGGGCTTCGGCTCGCCATCCAGATCTGGAAATCCACGTTCTTCTGAATCCAGGTTAAAAAAGAAACCTGACCTACAGAACAGGCCAGAACAACAGGCTTAAGCTATGCTCTATAGCTCATTACAAAATATTTCCAAGTTGTACAACAAATAATTCAAATCTCTTCACATTAATAAATGTGCATAAAATAGGCACATCTGAATACCTGTAAACCACAGATTTAATATCCACCCTTAAGTAATAGTCAGTAGTAGGTGAAATGAAACCTTTGCTATTTACCACAGCCTTGAAAAATGACATTTCCCCCATGAAAAACCTAGCCGGAATTAGCATCGGAGGTCAGCATTTTAAGCTAGCGGTTAGCATTTCACATACACACTGAATGGCACTCACCATGCTAAGCAAGACGTGCTTCACAGGATTCCCATGCTCACGTGAATTCACAGCCTTTGGGTTCAAATCTTAAAATTTAACAAAAGAGGTATTAGAATTTGACAATACAGCAATACCTCGTTTCTTGTGTTGGTTTTGGCTTACCAATCTCAAGAGTTTTATCTGGGCAAAGGCTGCTACTAGCACGCTAGCTCACCGTCTCAGTAAGGGATCGCGCTCTCTCGATCGATGTCTCTGCTGCGACTGGAAGCGATCTGCAAGTTACACCAAGACCAAGTGAGGGAGCGCGTGACCCCACTGGCTGATGCTGCCAAACAAACGACGCAGCCATTGGTTGCTCGATATACCAAATAAAAACACTAGGAACCCCATCAGAGCCCCTTAGAAATGTTTTTAACTAGTTATGGGTGTATTTTATGAACTTATATTTATTTATATATTTATCTTCAAAATATCCATTCCCATTGTGAAATGAGTGCTTTTTTTTATTAAAGCAGTATCGATATTTATTATTTTATTTACATTTTTAGCACTGGGTTACATTTGTCACACTTAAATGTTTCAGATCATCAAACAAATTTAAATATTAGACAAAGATAACACAAGTAAACACAACATACAGTTTTTAAATGAAGGTGTTTATTATTGAGGGGAACAAAAATCCAAACCTACATGGCCCTGTGTGGAAAAAGTGATTGCCCCCTAAACCTAATAACTGGTTGGGCCACCCTTAGCAGCAACAACTGCAATCAAGCATTTGCGATAACTGGCAATGAGTCTTTTACAGCATTGTGGAGGAATTCTGGCCCACTCATCTTTGCAGAATTGTTATAATTCAGCCACACTGGAGGTGTTTTCAAGCATGAACCACCTTACCACAGCAAGTCTTCCAGGTCCTGAAGCAGCAAAAGAGCCCCAGACCATCACACTACCGCCACCATATTTTACTGTTGCTATGATGTTCCTTTTCTGAAATGCTGTTACTTTTACGTCGGATGCAATGGGACATACACCTTCCAAAAAGTTCAACTTTTGTCTCATCAGTTCACGGAGTATTTTCCCAAAAGTCTTGGGGATCATCAAGATGTTTTCTGGCAAAACTGAGACGGGCCTTTATGTTCTTTTTGCTCAGCAGTGGTTTTTGTCTTGGAACTCTGCCATGCAGAAGACTTGCTGTGGTAAGGTGGTTCATGCTTGAAAACACCTCCAATGTGGCTGAATTACAACAATTCTGCAAAGACGAGTGTGCCAAAATTCCTCCACAGTGCTGTAAAAGACTCATTGCCAGTTATCGCAAATGCTTGATTGCAGTTGTTGCTGCTAAGGGTGGCCCAACCACTTATTAGGCTTAGGGGGCAATCACTTTTTCACACAGGACCATGTAGGTTTGGATTTTTTCTCCCTTAATAGTAGTAGTAGATTAGTTTATTTGACAGGGACAGTGCAATAAACATAGACAATTAATCAAAGACAATCAATCTGATGTGTTGCACATAGAGTGTATGTAACAATAAACACCTTCATTTAAAAACTACATTTTGTGTTTACTTGTGTTATCTTTGTCTAATATTTAAATGTGTTTGATGATCTGAAACATTTAAGTGTCACATACAAAAAAATGAGAAATCAGGAAGGGGGCAAACACTTTTTCACACCACTGTGTGTGTTCACCTATGGCATCACCATACCTGTCAAGGCATACCTCATGCCTCCCTTATTGGGGGGGCTTTCACACCTGTACTGAGTACTTAAAAACTGTATTTATTGGCAGAAGAAAGAAAACTGAAGCAAAAAAACAAACAAAAACCAAACAAACAACAGCAATTGCAACATGAACTATTTCAAACATATTTATTCAAATGTACACTTATATGGTCACAATCTTGAGCCATAACTTTTTGGTAATGTGAAAATAATAAGCCAAGTAGCACAAAAAAAAATAAATTAAAAAATAAATAAATTTAAAAAATAAATGATAATATTAATAATAAATAAATAAAAAAACAATATTTTTCAAATTTACATTAGCACAAGGTAGATTGCTTAATTTGAAAGTACACAATAAGAATAATTCTGAATATAGTTCTTAATTGTCAGCTAGATATATACACTTGGAATTAAAGAGTTTTTAATTGTCAGCTTGTTACACTAATGCACTTGGATGAACTTGAAACAAGAAAATGTCCACTGATGCTGCTTGTTATAGTTCCAAGTAGCAGCCTTTGCTGACTCTAGCATTTCTTTTCAAGGCTTGACCTCGAAGCATGGAGTGTCACAATTCATTTTCACTTGCATGAAAGAAGTCAGAGTTTCTGGGAGCATACTTTTTCTGAAGTCGGTGTGAATTTTCCTGACCATGCTGAAAGCCCTCTCACTGTCAGCATTGCTGTGAGGAAGGCAAAGCAGTGCTGAGTACACTTTGAGGAGCTGGGGGAAGCAGGGCCACAATTAGCAGGACTTACTACACTTCACTGCTGCAGAAATTGCAGAAGGTCATCAAAAGCAATCATCATGCTTACCAAAGGTGTCCGCTTCCTGCAAGATAATGCCAGGTTCACAACTCACATGTTGCCCAGAGGGAAGCACAGTCCTGCGGCTATTTAATCCTTCCTCACCCCACTTCCCCCCCATTGACTTCCACCTTTTTCCAACAATGAAGTCATTTTTGAAGGGCAAGCCCTTCCAAGACAATGAAATGCTGATTTCCATGGTCAAGTTGTGGCTTCTGGCACAGCCTGCAGACTTCTACAGGTGAGGTCTCCGCAGCTGCATAAAGCGATAGGAGAAATGTGTAACCCTTGGTGGTAACTATGCAGAGAAAGACTAATAAATGTGCCAAGGTTGAGTCTTCTCAGTCCAGGGAAGATGACTCGGGGGAAATCTCTTATGAACAGCCCTCATAAATGTGTAACATTTCTATATTTTAGCTAAATTATATAAAATTGAAAAGCCTGTTTTTTAGTGCCATAGCTGTCATGGAGCAGCATATGCCCTGCTGAATCTGAACAGCGCTGTCAGTCAAAGATGGTGTTTCCCTGTTCTCACCTACTGTAAATCACCTTCACTGGGTTTGATCTTCTGAAAGCTGAAGTTTGACTTTATATCCAGTGTGTCTAGGAAGCACGAAGAACTAAAAAGGCGCCGCCCTGCAGTGTGGGTCTGGCTGTCAGGTACCATCTGATGCAGATGAGCGTATTTTCCCTTCTCAAAGCTCGGACTCTCCCATTCTTTTCGGTGACGTCCAGTCCCTCGATTTCCCTTTTCTTCAAGCTTTGTTTTCTTCGCCAGCGGCGCGCTGCATGAAGCCATTTTGAAAATCACAAAAAGTCTGCTTAGGTGCGCTCAATGTCGCCAGGCATCGAATTACTGTTCAGTTGATTTTAGGTTCTCTCAATAATTTTTTTTTTTCGTTGTATATTTTTCTTTTTGGTGTACAGAAATGGCAATATGCCCGTATTTGCTAAAATTGCATTTTCCCCGTATTAAAATATGGCGAAACTGTATCACTTGACAGGTATGCATCACTGACATCTTCATCATTTAACGATCAATCAATCAAACTTTAGTTGTATAGCACCTTTCGTACAAGTTAATGCAATTCAAAGGTCTTCCCAGATGACTAAGCACAGAAAGGTAGAATATGTGAAGGAAATGAGTAAAATAACGACGGACTTCCTTGACTATGGCGAGGGAATGTGAGGGACACGACACCTTTATGACAAACTGAATAGTGGCTGTTTTGTTTCAAGACATACAGTGAGTAACCATTTTTATTTAACGTTACAATATGTCATGTAGTTGTGCTGTACTTATTGGTACTAGAGTTGGTGATGTCTTCATACAAATGTAATAAAGTGTAAAATATACATTTAAGATATTTTAGTTTTACAAAGAACAATAACATGTAGTTGTAATAATATACTGAAAACGTCATACTGAGTCACTTACGGCTCACATTAGTGTCCCCATATTATGTAAAAATATTGTTATCCACAATATGTCAAACTTCACAAAAGCACGAGTTAGTATTCAACAGGGATAGATATTCCTTCATAATTATTTTGTTAGTCTTCTCTTCATCTTTCAGACCACTGAAAAGGAAGCTTTGTTCCAACACTGCCATTGAGGCCTGCTGCAGGAAACCTTCAGAAGCGGTTGGTTGCCAGGGTCAGCATGAAGCGGGGCAGGCGTATGAATGAGGGGACGATCGCTGAGAGCCACCGCAGGTATGGGGCTTGGGACAGCAAGAACTTGAGGGAGGTGTAATCCTGCACACTCCGCCCTGGAAAGAAACAAAACATATCATTCTTCACGTCTAAGCGTTTCTTTAAAAAAAAGAAAGAAAAGGAAACAGTAACTTACCATCCACATCTTGTATCCCGTAGCGCCTTGCCAGGTCACAAGTCATGAGCACTTTCCCCGTCAGGGACATCAGATTTTTATCTTTTAAACGACAAAAAAAGACAACATCATCAGTGTGCATTTAGTTTACAAATAAAAACTCATTTGAACCAATTAGCTCACAGTAAATCGGCAGCATGCTCTAGGAACTACAGTATAATGTTTTTAATTCTTCTTTTAAAGAAAACTTCAGATTTCTGCCATACTATTGAAAACAGTCTCTGAGGAATGTTAGCTTACATCAGCTGCTAGGCGGGGGCGGGGGGGGGGGGGGCAAATGCATGTAGTTTGATGCCAAAAGGATAGGGGTGCTAGACCCCCAAAAGTTACCTTGGGTTCCTGACCAGTGTTCATGGTCCAGGACTCAAACCATTTTGAGGGGCACTGAATGACTGGTGAACAACTGTGGGACTCCAAGGTGAGGCAGAAATTCAATTTTCTTTCCACTTTTAATAATTACAATAGCCAAAATAGCTCCACAGTTTTCTCTATTTTCCAGATGATGATGTTTAAGTCAGAAAAGATTTCTTCCTCCCATTTTTTGTCTGTTGATGCTGAGATACTTGTACAGATCTTTGAAGGAAAGTGGCACAAGACATCAATGTGAGAACATTAAAAGACATTAACAAGTAGTCCTCTAATGTGAATATGATTCTGCCATGATGCACTTGTCAAATGACCTTTTACAAACATTATAGACTTTAAAATCCATCCATCCGGCTTCTACTGCTTTTCTGGAGGTCCGGGTCGTGGAGGCAGCAGGTCAAGCAGAGAAGCGCAGACTTCCCTCTCCCCGGCCACCTGCTCCAGCTCTCCTGAAAGAATACCAAGGTATTCCCAGACCAGCTGGGAGATGTAGTCTCTCCAGCATGTCCTGGGTCTGCCCCGGGGTCTCCTCCCAGTTGGACGTGCCTGAAACACCTCAAGTGGGAGGCGTCCAGGAGGCATCCTGATCAGATGCCCAAACCACCTCAGCTGGCTCCTTTCGATGTGGAAGAGCAGCGGTTCTACTCTGAGCCTCTCCTGGATGACTGACTGAGTAGACGAGAGTCATCAGGGAGAGGCTCAGACTTTAAAATATTTATTAAAAATACAGTGACTGGGGAAAGTTCAGAGATGTCATTAAAAGGTAAATCCAAAGTTTATACACAGCCAGTTTGAATGCTTGATTTATTTCATTATACACACATAGAATAGGCTTGAAAAACATTATAGGTTACATACCCTTAATTTAAATGCACTTCTGTCTCAAATAAACAATAGTGAATCCATGCATAACACAGTCGTACCTTTTGCCAGGTTCACAATGCACCTCCCACTCAGTTCTGTAGTTTCTCCTTCTTCAAACACTGTTTTGAACTACAAAAGGGATGAAAAAGATTTAGAATACAACCGAAGTAACTACAACCTAAATAACTAAAACAGAGTTGCTGACAGAAAAGCCTCTACCTTGGAGTCTATACCCTGCGGTTGGTCTTTCTCCAGGACGAACTGGGATATCAGCTCTGTTTGCACTGCTCCTGGCCACAGGCTGACAGAAGTCACACCCCGACTCTTCAGCTCTACTGCCATGTCCGCTGCCATCCTGTCACACTGGAAACAAATCACACACAAAACAGGTTTTTCTTGCCCTGGCAAACACCCAGACAAGTGGAACAAATGGAAACGAAAAGACTGCACAAGCTAGCTGTCAAAAAGAAAAGTCTAGCTGAAGAAGAAGATAACTTACTGCAGCTTTACCAACGCCGTATGCCACATTGAAGATATACCGCAGCCCTCCCATAGAGGAAACAAAAACTATCAAACCATGACCTTGAGCCACCATCATGCGGGATGCATGAACTGAGAAAATGTAATGACCCCTGCCAGACAAAGAGTTTAGAATAATTCAATTATATTTACTCACTCTACAAGAAATCATGGAATTTATTACTTTGCTTGTATTATTATGAAGAGACGTTATATAACAGCTTTAGTCTAGAAAACAATGTTCTGACAGGTAACCAATCCTGCACGATTGGGCACTGAAGCATACAGTACCTGAGGCCTGCGTTGTTGATGGAATCCCAAATAGATGGATCTGTTTCCCAGAATTTCTTCCCCATGTTGTCAAAGATATCCTGGAAAAATAAATATACTGTATATGCATACATTTAAAGTTGGGCCAGGAGTTTTCCCAGGTGGGATTTTCCCAGTCAGCTGGCAGAAGTTGTTGAATGGTTCATGCCTGGAGTCGAAAGTCTGAACATAAATGTGTTACACCACAACATTTTCCCAGAGTGGAAAAACCAGGACAGATTCCTACATGAACGCCTCTGTTGTGCTGGCTCTGTCTGAGATCTTTTTTTTTTTATCACCCTTTATTGTCATTCAACCGTACAACCAATCACGTACAGTAGAATGAAATTGTGTTTTACCTATCTACAGTGTCAATCACACACCCCCAGTGCAGAATCAGAGGGCTGCTGCCATGCAAGGCACCGCCACAGATTTCCCTCCTCCATTCCATTATTGCTGAGCACCAAGCTGGACAGCAGGAAGTTCCACTTTTATATGGTCTTCAGCATGACCTGGCCGGGATTTGAACCCCTGCCTCCCGGGTGTGGGGCGGGTGCTCTACCAACTGAGCCACCACTCCGGTAATGCTGGTTAATAGGACATTTAACTCCTGATGTTAACTGCAGTCATTTTGAACCCTTCACTCTTCCACAACTTGGGGATGGTATCAGCTGCCTGACTCAAAGTTTTAGGCAGACTCTCATTTTTTTATATTTTCCTTGGCAGATAAAGATTCAAGATTCAAAGATTTTATTTGTCAATACTACTATACGTACAGGACATACAGGAGAACTGAAATGGCGTTTCACTCTCTCTTCAGTGGTGTGCACAATATAAAAAAAAGAAACAGGAATAAGGCTGGGAAAACAACAACAGGAGTCTATGTACAGTAATGCTACCTGTAGTGCAAATGATGACAAAGGATAGACCCAGACCTCCCATAGTGCAAATAAAGGTAAACGATAAACGATGAGACCCAGCAATCCTATATACAGAAAGTAGAGCAGTAATACTCATAGTACCAAGTTCAATGCAGTAGTGTAGGTGCAGACAGTGACAGATAGGACTGCACATGAGCAGTATTGCAAAAACAGACAGCAGCAGGTATGGCATTTGTGCAAATGGTTGCAGTAAAGTGCAGAGACATACAGCAGCAGACGTATTACTGTTGGTGTGCCAGTCCAACAGCTGAGGTAGTTATTGTGTGTTACAGTCTGGGGGGGGGGGGGGTGGACAGAGTTCAAGGTCCTAATGGCCTGATGAACAAAGCTGTTCAACAGTCTTGTGGAGCGGGCCCGGAGGCTCCGGTACCTTTTCCCTGAGGGCAGGGGGCTGAAGAGGGAGTGTGAGGGGTGGGAGGTGTCACCTGTGATGGTGATGGCTCTGCGGGTGAGACAGATGTGGTAGATGTCTGAGAGGGGGGCAGAGGGGCACCGATGATCTTGCTGGCTGCTTTCACTGTACGTTGTAGTGTCTTCCAACAGGAGGTGGTGCAGCTTCCCTACCACACCGTGATGCAGCTGGTGAGGATGCTCTCAACGGTGCCCCGGTAGAATGAGCACATAATGGGGGGTGGGACTCGTGCTCTTGTCAGTTTGTGGAGGAAATGGAGGCGAGTTTGAGCCTTCTTGGTCAGTGATGTGGTGTTGTTGGACCAGGAGAGTGACATGTTTGGTTGACCCAGAAGCAGACTCAGACTGGAAATAAACACAATTATCTTTTATTGAACAGTGTATGTGTGGGTGTGTGCTGGGCGAGCACAGCATGGTTCAGACTGGCAACCCTAAGAAAGAGAACAGACAGGTTAATGAGTACACTGAGGTTTGGAGGATTTAACCGGTGAATGTTCAGGCTTACGGGTTGAATGAAGGGCTGGAGTGCTGAAGGGCTTCCAAGGTCCTGAGCCAGCTGCTCCGTGTGCAAGCTGCCACCGCTGACGAGGTGAGATGCAAGTGAGTAGCAGAGCGAATGCAGAGTGCGAGTTAGAGCCCAGGTCCACCGCCAGGAGGAGGAGGTCCGCCGCCAGGAGGCTTCCACCTGCGCACAGGGAAGAAAAAGGAGTAGCGAAGTTGGGAAGGAATCCAGAAGGCTTACTTGTCAGTGGGGAGCACAGACTCCCAGGAGACTTGATGAGCTTGATGAAGCTGAGGAGGGGAAACTCCAGAGCAGGTCGAGGAGAAAAGATAAGGAGGTCTTACCAGACCGTTGAAGCATCTCTGTGCAGACCGGAGGGCAGCGCGGCTTAAGACGGCTGCCTAATGAGAGGAACAGGTGTGCGCACAGCTGTGGAGGCAATTAGGGCAGCAGGCACGCAGAGCGGATCACTACAGAGAGGTCCTCAGAGATGTGCTCCCCCAGGAACTTGGTACTGCTCACCCTCTCCACAACTGCACCATCGATGATCAGAGGGCGATGCTGTGTGTGTCCCCTCCTGAAGTCGACCACAATCTCCTTGGTTTTTCCCACGTTCAGGGAGAGATTATTGTCTTTGTAGCACTGGACCAGTTGGCTCACCTCATTTCTGTAGTTGGCGTCCTCGTTGTTGGTGATAAGGCCCACTTTGCTGTAGACTGGTACACAGTCATGGGTCAGCGGGATGAAGAGCAGCGGGCTGAGCACGCACCATTAAAGGTTATAGTGTGCAAAACTTTTAATGGTGCACAACAGTTATCTAAAACTCAAACATGACAGCAACCAAACTTTGAACATACTGTATGTCCAACATTCCGATCAGCCCATGTGGGAAGCCAAAACGGCCCTGCCTGGCCATGACACTCATTTAGTGGTCACCACCCAGGTTTACACCTCACATTCTGATGCTGTGTGTTATTTTTCTAAACCCTGGTCATAAATCTTGCGTGATTTGCCGCAGATGCACTGAGAGGCGAGGCAACCGCGTCTGCCGGGACGGTGTGTGTGTGTGTGTGTGTGTGTGCACACGTGCAATTTTAATACAGTTGATGTGAGCGTCTCCCTCCTAATAACAGGAACACTTCCATCATATGGAGGAATAAGCTTAACCAGCTGCACTCCACTGAAGACAGTGTGAGTGTGGACAGCACAGACGTGGGACGCGGCCAGCGCTGTGCTCGGAAGGAGATGCAGCTCTAATAAGATCAACGAAAACCATGATCTACTAACACTTCATGACACAGCCCAAAGCTACGGTGCTTTCAGTGAAACTGCAGGTGTACAGTCATGTGAAAAAATTAGGACACCCTTTATAAGCCTGTGTGGGTTTTTTTTTAACATATTTGGGCATATTGATATTTAATATCAATGTTAAAAATACTGGGAGATTCATGTAATACAACTAAACAATTAAAAATGAATTAAAGACTTTTTTCAAATTTTCTGTAAAATGTAATTCTAAAAAAAAAGTGAAGAATAAATTAGAACACCCCCACATTCATTGCCACGTACAATGGCTAAAATACATGTTAAAAAATGCAAATAAAAACAAAAACAAGGTTAGACATAGATATGTGAACATTTCTTAATAAAGAATTGAATTTTTAATGGGGTGTCTTAATTTTTTCACATGACTAAATACTGGGCTAACATGCTGTGTTTTTTTCAGTCACTGCAGTGTTTTCTATGTCAGTGAAGATACATAAAGCAAAGTAACAAGTAACTTTGGGCTGTGTTATAAAGCGTTAAATATTATCCCAACATGATCAAACCTAAAATATTTAATGAGCTCGTTGTCATTCATTGTTTCATGAACATTTCACCCGTGTCTCAGAATTTATTCCATTTTCTCCTCGTCTTCAGAAACTCCTAATAGGCTCCTTAAAAATCCTCCTCACCCCTAACATGTTTTTGGCTTGGCAGCACTTTTAAGGGCTAAGATGCTTTCTAAATAACTGTTGTTGTTATTTGGAGTTTCTCTTAAATTTAAATTCTTAGCAAACATCATAATTCTAAGAATTTTCTAAGAATTACATGACTAGGACTAATTCTTTGCACTAGGACACTTTGTGAATACGGGTCCCAGAGTTTTATTGCTGAAGAATTCTGAAAGAAATGACAAGAAAACTGAAGAGAAATAAAGATGGTCAGACCAAATACTGACTTTCAAGCTTGTCAGAATTGTACAAACTTGTTTTTGCCTTGTACACTGTATGTCCATTTCTCTCTGCACATTTCAGTAAATCCATCCATTTTCACAACCGGGGTGGGGGTGGGCTATCCCAGTATCTTTAGGTGGGAAGCAGGGCCCACCCTGGACAGATCACCAGTCCACTGCAGGGCCAGCACAGAGAGACACTCTCACAGTCAGACCAAAGGACAATTTATCCCCAGTCAATGCCAGTTAACATGCATGCTTTTGAGATGTGGGAGGAAACCTGAGTACCTGGCAAAAACCCATGCAGACACGGGGAGAACATGCAAACTCCATACAGAGAGGTCCCCAACTGGCCAGCTCTTGGGTTCAAGCCCAGGATCTTCTTGCCAACCAGTGCTCCACCACACTGCCCAGTTTATCATTTTTTATTTCCATAAATCACTGCACCTATTTATCATTTTCCTAGAAAATGTAGAAGTGAGGGAGTGCCTAAAACTTTTGCACAGTTCTGCACAGTCAGAAATTTGTCTTTAAGGGGCGTGGCATTAGATAAACTTCCAGTGACTAACTGGGAAAATGGCACCTGCCGAAGCTCCTGGAATGCGCTCTAAATTGCAGTCCCAGGCAATATCATGTGTGTGGTGTACTAAGAAATGTTTGGAGCATAAAGACACCAACCTGCACTCCTGCATAGGCATTGTTAACAAGGATATCCAGTCTACCACTCTGTTCACGTTTGAGCCGCTCAAACAGGTCTTCAATGTCTTGATCTTTTGTTGAATCACAGATCACGGGCACACAGTCCCCACCTCTTTCCTTAACCTGCATGGAGCCAAAAAACAGAGTGATGTAGAAGGGCTGATGGAGAATTAGGTTTGAGAATAAATACCGTCTAACTTCATCTTCACCTGTGCAGCAGTCTGCTTAAGAGTCTTCTCCTGGCGTCCTGTGATGTAGACGGTGGCTCCTGCCTCGGCCAGCTGCAGAGCGACTCCCCTGCCGATGCCCCTGGAGGCACCAGTGACTACACACACCCATCCAGACAGGGCCATCTTACCCTGGGGAGGGAAGCAGAGCCACAGGCAGCTCTCATCAACGGCCTGCATGAGCTCCGGCAAATACACAGCATGATGAAGAACATGTCAAGAGTGAATCAACTGTGGTCAGAAAACAACTGCACTACAAATTAGCACAGTAAAAACTAAAAAAAAAGTTGCATAAATGAAACCCTGTGCAGAGTTCACATGAAATTACACAACAGCCTCTTCAGCAGTTTGCATATGTTGACCTTTACACTGATGTTATAAGAGATAAGCAAGTTAATTTGACAATATTCAAGTTCAAATATAACAGAAGTGCTGTCCAAATCATATTAGTGTAATAAAGAGGTGTTCAAAGTTAGAAGCTGGAGTCTCATGAGGCTTGTTCACAAACCAAACTTTCCAGCCTGACGTTTCCTGCCATTACCAGCACCACCCACTGGAAAACCAACGTTTCAACACTTTTCCGATAAACTAACCACTTGATGATCCATGCTGTATTACTCTGAAATTACATACAAAAACTGAAATTACATATTACAAAGCCCATTTTACATCGGCTACACAGTAAAGCTAGTAGGTTTTCATACGACAGCAAGTTTCCATGCAGCAGAATTTGCTCCCTGGTATAAAACAACAGGCTACCTTATCAGGCAGAAGTGCTGGGTCCTCAGCGCACAAGGAAACGCTGCCGTTCTTTCTGCTGAGCGGCGTTACGCAACAAAACATGACAAACACGCTCAATCACGGTAATGTCGCGAGAAGATGGTAGCAGAGGGTTGTGTCAAGATAGTTCCCTTCCTCTAACATTCGCCTTCGTTTAAATAGTGAAAAGTTAAGTTGGGCTCCGTGTTACAATATTCACTAAAGATGTGTAAAAATTTAATGTGTGTGTGTTTTATTTTATCGCGCTTGATAGATAAATAAAGCGACAACAACAGATGTTTGCAGTTAATAAGAGAACAGTTTTGCTACAGAGGCGTGGTGAGTTGTCTTTGTTTTGCTTTACTGCAGAGGAACACACGATGGCGCCATAATCTGAGAAATAATTTGTAAACTGTGGGACTGTGCAATTGATGAGGCAGGTTGGTCTCAAGGCAGCTTTATTACACATTCACCATCATCTCAAAGTAGAAAGAGAACAACTCAGAAAAACTCGCTCTGTGGCGGTTCAGTTAACCCCCACAACAGATTAAGGACACTCAGCTCTCTTCTCTTGGTTTTTTCTGCTGCACTACTGAGATGTAGATGTGCTTTGGTGTTAACCCCCACAAACAGACTGGTCAAACACAGCGCTCGGCTAGAGCAAATAACAGAACAGTGAAATGTGTATTAATGTCTACAGGCAGACTCGTTTCGTCTGGCTCACTTCTGTGATGTTAATGTTGCCTTTCATGCATTGTGCTCATGCGTCCTGTCCTCACTCTGATTCTGCATCTGCTGCGAGACACACACACTGTCTCCTCTTCGAAAGCCTGAGGAATTCGGCTTCAGCCTGCTCACACTATGGGCTGGAGCCGAGTTCTGATGAAGGTGGATGATAATAAAGCTATTTAAAAATCCAACGCTGCCTTTATTTTATCATCCTCTTCAGCTCCATATATACCCCAGTCCCCCACAGTTCACAAGTCACATTCATTTGCATCACAAGTAACAATGCATTTCCTCTTAAATCCTTTAGCATCCTCCCTCACAGACTTTGGCCCCCAAAGGCTCTTCCAAGCAGTCTCTCAGCACACAAAGGATTACGCTTTCACAGCTTCCTGTTAACTCCAAGGGAACTCTGCACTCTGTTCAATCTAAGATGTGGAGCACACTGTAAGGCATTAAGTAAGACACATGTGTGGCTAGTGTGGCCACATGACCCCCCCAAAAACATTTTAGAATGAGCAAGAGAATAACAGTATGCATGCCGTGATAGAATCAATACACATCAGTCCACATGCTGCTTGGGCTCCTGCCGTATCTGCTGTAACCAGGCTTCAACGTCTCCGCGGCGCTGTCATGCTGGGGGGCTGCCGTCTGGGGGTGAAAACCTTTTGTCAGTCCCTGCGGGTGTTCTGGGGAAATATTACTCTGTGAAGCTCCCCGTGGGGGTCTTCCTCGCTGCGGGGCCCTTGCCAACAGCACTTGCTCATCCGCCACCACAAAAGCGGGTTTGAGTCTGTTTATGTCAACTTTTTCTTTCCTACCCCCCAAATCTAGCAAAAAATGCTTGTCCCCTGTTTCCAACACTCTGAACGGTCCATCATAAGGTGGTCGCAGTGGGGGGCGATGTGCATCGTGTCTGACAAAAACAAACTCTGCGTTTTTCAAAGTTTTAGGCACAAAAACACACGGAAAACTGTGGTGAATGGGGCCGGGCAGCGTGCTTGATTCTATGCTACTCTGCAACAGCTGAGACGGGGAGCAGTCTGGCGCAGGGCTATCTGGGAGAAACTCCCCGGGCAGCCGAAGTGGTTGCGCAAAAACGAGTTCAGCCGGGGAGGCTTCTAAAGCCTCTTTTCCGCTAGCCCAGCACACCTCGGTACGGCTCGATTCACTTCAGTACGGCTCAGAATGCTTCTGTCTCCATTAGCACGGTGTTTGGCATGGGTGTTGTGCAGGGGTGGGTGGGTTTATAACAGCGAGGCGGTGCCACACTCCCGTGACGTAACGCACGCGACCCAAGCAAAACATTTTTTTTTCCAAAACTTTATTGAGAAGACCCAAGCAAAACATAACACATAGCTGTACAAGGCCACTCCTCGGTCTGTGGCTTTTTTCACCGTAAACGCCAAAAAGGACCACCAGACAAGGGTACAGGCAGCGAGATGAAATATGAATGAATATTTCAATTTAATACTATCCCACTTGTACTTACAAAAACGTGTGAATATTCATAAAAAGCACACACATGAAAGGTAGCACCACAAGCAGTGGGTCACAGCGGTTTTGGGCAACAGCAACACAATTGTGTATCCTTTGCCAATCTGTCTGCTGTTATTTAATGTTTAACAGTTAAGGGACGGATGATTATATGCTCCAAAACTGGAGAAACTCTCTGATAAAAAAGCTGCAACAACACAAGTCACTTTTGTTTTGAATTAACTGCCAAATGACCTAGAAATAATGAGCTGAAACTTGTTTTTATTCGTATTAAATAATGAGACAGTGGCACACTGGCCAACACCAAATTGTATTATTTTTTACATCCTAGGGCATTTTGGATGTACTGAATAAAAAAAATTCATGTTTTTTCCTTCAGGTCAACGTTTGGAACAACAGTATTATTATTTTCCGTTTAGATGATGCTACACTCCTTCTAAAGTATTGTAATTCTCTGAATTTGGAATGCCGATAGAACATTCAATTTACATATACTTACTTTTTTTACTTACTTTGACTTGTAAGCTTGATCAGTCTCTCCTGCTGCATTTTAAAGTCCAACTGTGCAACTTCTTAAAAGTTAACATAAAAAATTTCCCCAAAGTTTAGAACTGTATCATGTGGTGCTAATTTTTTATGATATTTCAATAAAAAGAACAGAAAGCTTACAAAAACATTTGTTTTTTGGTCTGGTTAAAAATTACATTACCTTTACAATGGTTGACCCCTGACAGGATGATCAGCATCATTTTGATCAGATTAGGCAATGGAATTTCTATGTAATTATACTGTTTTATAATTCAGTGTTATAACAGACAAACCACACTTTCAAAAACAATTCCATTTTATTATATACAAAATATTAAAATAAAAAAAAACCTTTGCAACACAACATGAAGGTTAATCGACATTTTATACACGCCGACCACTGAGTGCCTCTACCAGCTTCCCAAACTGGGTCAGGAAGGCTCGGTTGAATGAAGCCATCTCTGCCAGGTCCAGGGATACCCTCGCGTTTTCTGCAACCTCATTTAAATGTTGCAAATATTTATAATTGAATACATTTTGCGCCTGGTGACGGGACAGATTCACATTGGAGAATCCGGACAGGCTGGAGCGGCGGACGCGTGGGATGATTCTACAAGGAAAATGCACACAATAAAATACAGCACGAAAGTGCAAGATATACAGAAAAGACAATAGTTTTTAACAAGATTACATAAGCTTATTTCAGCGTATTGTTCACATGAATAATTAAAATAAAAGCGAGTCCGCAGTGTGCTGCAATAAAGCAGCGATCATCATCCACAAATGAACAGCTTTTTTATTGCATAAATAAACTGAGCGTCTTACCGAATATATTTGCGAAAAAACGCACAATAAAAAAAAATTAAAACTCACCGTTAAAGGACTCCGATGTCGAGACCTCCCGGTATATTTTTTCATTCCGGGCGGCTCCGTCTAACTCGCGCTGAATACGTTCGTCTGACAATGCAGTGAGCAGACACTGCACCTCCTTATTGGTCCATGGAACACCCTTATTATGCGAAGCCATTTTTGATAGAGAATAAATGAAAATAGCACAGCAATACACTGAAAATAAACCGCCAACAGTGGTTGCGCGCTGAATAATGGCGGTCACTTCCGCCCTCCCAAGAGAGTAGACGCTTTTTCCTCCTCTCCTGCTCTGACTTTTTTTTCCTTCCCCCCCAACTACTGGATCCCAGCTTGCTGTTGTCTGTCTGCGTCTAACTGCGACCGTCGAAAGAAAGAAATTATGGAGTTAATAAGCTGGGCTTTGAACACAATTGACACTATTTTTTCAACAAGGAAAAGTGCTCCGGGGGAAGCTGTTTGCCCCGCAGGTACGGCTCCAGCGGGCTATTTACGTGACACAAGTAATTGGAAAATCTTGTGTCTCACTAATCTCTCTATCGAAGATATTGAAGATTTGTATGTCTTCGTGGTAATGGTGATCGGGATCTTTCTGATTGGAACTGGGATTGTCCTGGTGTACCGCAAATTGCTGAAGATGGATACAACCTATCAAAATGCTGGCCAGGCGCGGTGCATCTGTCAAATTGAAAAATTGGAGAAGACCCCGATAGCGACAAATGGAGAACTGTCTCGGAAGGTGGATTACATCATGGTCTCGCTTAGGTCTTTCCACGATGGCTTTAAAGCCCCGCAATGAAGGATTAAGTACTGAATCTACAGAAGAAATAAAAAGCCTTCTCTGTGATCAGTCTGATTTGGCTCAATTTCCCCATGAAAATTCCTCCTGGCTGTCTGCAGTCTGTGTTTTCAAAATCATCGAGCATAAGGCCTTGGACAGCCATCTGCACAGCCTGCCAAGATAAGGACTCGGCGGCAGCCAGACAAAACATCTCCTGCCAAGTGTCCTTGTTGTCTCTCTTATTATCATCAACACTGCTCAACACCGCACACACATTGATCCATGAACTGAATAAAGATACACACACTGCTGTCTTGTGTCTTGTGAATCCTGTGTAGCGAATGTGCATCGAGAGCTTTTTTTTTCCTTGAAATCTTAATATTGATTAATTATGTAACCAGTATTTTGAATCAATGATTTTTTTGCTCCTTCCTATTGTTCCTTGTATTATTCTTATTCTTATGCTTGTACCCACTATCCAGTTGGCAGGCGCGTCTCTGATGCAGCCGCGTCACTGGAAATGCAGGTTCATTTTCTGTGTCCAGTCAAATTCTCTCGTATGTTATCAGTGATCTGTTAATGTACTTGGCAATAAATCTTTTCTGATTCTGATTCTGATTCTGAAGATTCTTTTTTTTTTTTTTCAAAAACTTTATTGAGAAGGTCGTGAAGATTTGGTAGAAGAGGAGGAGGAGAGGGGCGGTTACAACCTGGCCAATCAGCGCCGGTTATGACCTGACCAATCAGCGGCGACCAGTCTGTTAACGTCACAACACGGCCCAGCTCAGCACTGCTGTACCCTGCCCTTGAGTGGGGCTGAGAATCGCGGCTGTTAAACCGTGTTGGGGCTTGTGGAAAAGCGTACAAAGTGTGCTGAGCCGTCCCGTGTCGTGCTAAAGCGTGCTAGTGGAAAAGGGCCTCCTTTTTAGGCGCAGAACGTAACCCCAATAAAATCCACGGTAGCTTGTCTACCCAATTTGCATCCGTCAGTGACGCCCTGAGAGCCGCTTTCAATGACCTATGAAAACGTTCGCATAACCCATTAGCCTGCGGATTGTACGCGGTTGTGCGGTGAATTGTGACACCCAGGTTGTGGGCCATTGTTGACCAAAGTTCAGACACAAATTGAGGGCCTCTGTCAGACGTAATGTCCGACGGGACTCCGAAGCGCGCCACCCATGCTGTTAAAAACGCGTGCGCCACCTCCTCGGCCGTGGTTGACGCCAGAGGAACCACTTCCAGCCAGCGCGTGGTGCGGTCTACCATTGTCAGAAGGTGTGTGCACCCCTGTGACAGCGGAAGGGGGCCCACGAGGTCCACATGAACGTGATCGAACCTCTTGGCCGGGATGTGAAATGGCTCCAAGGGAGCTCTCGTGTGCCTGTGTACTTTGGCTCGTTGACACTCCATGCAGGCTGCTGCCCACTCTTTAACTTGTTTGCGGAGGTTCGGCCACACAAATTTCTCTCCTACCATTTTGACCGATGCGCGCACTCCCGGGTGCGCCAAAGAATGAATTGAGTCAAAAACGCGGCAGCGCCACGCGGCCGGTACTACCGGACGTGGTCGTCCAGTAGAGACATTGCAGATTGGGGGGGCATACCATCTTGCAGCACCCTGTTCTCCAGCCTTAACCCTGTTGGTCCAGACTGGAGCACGCGCACATCCGCGTCACTAACCTGCTCCGCGGCCATGGCTGCGTAATCTATTCCTACGCTGACTGGGGCCGCCACGGCGCGCGAGAGGCAATCTGCCACTACATTCAGTTTGCCCGCCACATGCTGAATATCAGTGGTAAACTCTGAGATCGCGGCCAGCTGTCTCTGCTGCCGGCCTGACCACGGTTCGGAAACCTTGGCCATCGCGAATGTTAGCGGCTTGTGGTCAACGAACACGGTGAAACAGCGTCCTTCCAGCCAGAACTGAAAGTGGCGGATGGCCAAATGGAGAGCCAGCAGCTCCCTGTCGAACGCGCTGTACTTACATTCACTATCGCGCAAGGTCCTGCTGAAAAAGGCGAGGGGCTGCCAAAACCCCGGCTACATGCTGCTCCACGACCGCCCCTATGGCCACATCTGACACGTCAGTAGTGAGTGCTATGCGGGCCGTTGGGTCTGGGTGTGCCAACAACGCAGCATTTGCCAAGGCTGCTTTTACCTCCGAGAACGCTCGCTCCCGCTCCAGGGACCACTCGACCTTATTCGCGGGTTTCTGTTTTTTGAGTGCGTCATAAAGCAGTTGCATGAGTTGCGCTGCGCGGGGGAGGAAATGGTTATAAAAATTCACCATTCCCAAAAACTCCTCTAACGCCCTGACCGTCTGCGGCCGGGGGAAATTTGCTACCGCGCGCACTTTGTCAGGAAGTGGAACTGCTCCTTTGGGGGAGATGCGGTGTCCTAAAAAATCGATCTGCGCCACCCCGAACTGACACTTCGCTGGGTTGATTATTAACCCGTGATCTCCCAACCTCCGGAAAACTGTCGCTAGGTGGTTTTCGTGTTCGTCTTCGGACGCGCTGGCTACCAAAATATCGTCCAAGTAGACGAACACGAAAGGGAGATCGCGCAGCACCGCATCCATCATGCGTTGGAACGTCTGTGCAGCCCCTTTAAGCCTGAATGGCATGCGCAAAAACTCGAATAGGCCAAATGGAGTTATTACCGCTGTTTTGGGTATGTCCTCAGCGCGCACTGGGACTTGGTGGTAACCGCGGACCAAATCTATCTTAGAAAAAACACGCGCCCCTGCCAAATGAACGGAAAAATCTTGGATATGCGGGATTGGGTAGCGGTCGTGCGCTGTGGCATTATTTAACCTGCGGAAATCCCCGCAAGGTTGCCACGAGCCGTCAGCCTTCGGGACCATGTGTAGCGGGGAAGCCCATGGGCTGTTCGAACGCCTGATGATGCCCAACCTCTCCAGGTTGGCAAACTCCTCGCGCGCTATGGCCAGTTTAGCTGCGTCCAAGCGCCAAGCTTTTGCAAAAACGGGCGGTCCAGTAGTGGTAATAAAATGTTCCACCACGTGTTTAGCGACGGTTGCCAAAAATGTGGGGACCGTGAGTGCTGGGAACTGAGTGAGCAGTGTGTGGAACTTACCGCCTGCAGCTGTGACGTTGGCTTGTGCTGTTGGCGGGGCCACTCGCGCTATACAAGGAATAGAATCAAAAGAAAGTGCATTAACCAGGCGCCTGTTAGCGAGATCAACCAACAAACTATGTGAGCACAAAAAATCAGCCCCCAACATATTGAAATTCACTGCTGCTATAACAAAAGTCCACTCAAATGTACGGCCGTGTAAAGACAGAAGTAGAGTCCTCTCACCAAAGGTCTTAATCTCCGAGCCGTTCGCTGCTGCCACCCCGGGACCTCTGGAACCTGCCAGCCTGTCCGCGTAGGAAGGTGTGATGAAACTCAACTGGGAGCCTGTGTCCATGAGGAAATTCCTCCCCAAGCGTGCGTCCAACAAATAGAGCAGCTTGTTCTCCTCCCCGAGGGTCGCGGCTGCTACCGACCCCCGGTCTTGGCGTTTCCCGAACGCTTGAACTGGCACGGTGGTACACATTTGCGTGCCCTCTCTGTGAAACGGCGGTGGTAGAAACAAAGGGTATCTCCTCCGCATTCCCTGGCCCCCGCCGCTGCCGTCGTCGGTGGTTCTGCTACCGCTGCCCATGGCCCCCCGCCATCTCCGGCCGTCACGCTGAGTTCCGCTGCTGCAGCCGTGGCCACGCGTTGTCTGCTGGCATTGACAATTCGATGCGCCTCTCGGGCCAGCGCGCGGTAGTCCCACTGGGCCAACAACGGCAAACTGGCCAGGGTCGCTCTCGTTGCTGACGGTAGGGTCCTGAGGAAGAGGTGGGTAAAGATGAAGTGGTCATCGTCCGAGCCTTTCAACCTCAACATCTTCTCCATAAGGTCAACGGGCATGCCATCTCCCAAATCGGTCAGCGCCAGAAGTCTCTTTGCTCTCTCCTCCACCGAGAGAGTGAAGTGTTGGATGAGTGCAGCCTTCAACGCGCCGTATCTGTCGCTGGCTGGCGGCTGCTCCAAAAAGCTCTCCACATGCTGAGCCGTGTGGTTATCAAGTTTTGCGACCACATGGTAGAATTTTGTGTCATCTACCGATATTCCCCGGAGGTTGAACTGCGCCTCAACCGAGTGGAACCAGGAGCGCGGATTGTTCTGCCAAAAGTCCGGTAGCTGGACCGTAACGGCATTCGCTTGGCTGGGGGCTCCTGACGAGGCTGGCCCCGGGGAATTCTCCTCTTGATGCATGCTACGTCTTGGGTCACCAGTGTGGGAATGTGCAATTGATGAGGCAGGTTGGTCTCAAGGCAGCTTTATTACACATTCACCATCATCTCAAAGTAGAAAGAGAACAACTCAGAAAAAGTCGCTCCATATATACCCCAGTCCCCCACAGTTCACAAGTCACATTCATTTGCATCACAAGTAATAATGCATTTCCTCTTAAATCCTTTAGCATCCTCCCTCACAGACTTTGGCCCCCAAAGGCTCTTCCAAGCAGTCTCTCAGCACACAAAGGATTACGCTTTCACAGCTTCCTGTTAACTCCAAGGGAACTCTGCACTCTGTTCAATCTAAGATGTGGAGCACACTGTAAGGCATTAAGTAAGACACATGTGTGGCTAGTGTGGCCACATGACCCCCCCCAAAAACATTTTAGAATGAACAAGAGAATAACAAAACTTTTTTTTTCTTTCTCTCTTTTTAAATTAAGATTTCAATCTCAACAACAAAAAAATCCCCTTATTCCTGAGGCTGCTGCTGTAGAAACGATTATGGGCGCAACTTCCGGTTTTGGCTGCAGTAGAGTTAAATCAATCAGCAAGAGTGGAGTTGTGGGGCATTTAAAATAATGTTTTTAAAAGTTTATGAAATTCATTTTAATGTATAGTCCACGTACGTGTTTTGCAGTCAAGTGGCAGCTAATTTCAGCACTTGTATTTTTTGAATGTTTTGACGTAGTTCTGGTACTTGCTGCTGCTGTTGGTGGTTGTGACATAGACTGGATAAATGGAGGCTTCTCACAAATAATCCATCCATCCATCCATCCATCCATCCATCCATCCATCCTCTACCGCTTTTCCAGAGATCCGGGCCGCGGAGGTAGCAGTTCAAGCAGAGAAGCCCAGACTTCCCTCTCCCCAGCCACCTGCTCCAGCTCTTCAGAGATGATACGCTGCAACAGGACTAAGGACTCCGGTAAGAGCAGAGGGGGAGGGCTTTGTATGTATGTGCATAATAACTGGTGTAACAATGGGACTATTACAGACAGATATTGCTCTCCCGATCTCGAGTACATGTCTGTAAGATGTCAGCCTTTTTTTCTACCGAGAGAACTAACAGTAGTGTTTATCACGGCAGTGTATATTTCACCCAGTGCAAATGTAAAAACGGCGCTCTCCCTCCTGCTTAACACCATTGACAAACATCAGCGGGCTCACCCTGATGGTGTCCACATAGTCGCAGGAGACTTTAATAAGGCCAATCTGAAGACCGTACTCCCAAAATTTTATCAACATGTTACAGTGGGGGAAAAAAAGTATTTAGTCAGCCACCAATTGTGCAAGTTCTCCCACTTAAAAGATGAGAGAGGTCTCCAATTTTCATCATAGGTATACCTCAACTATGAGAGACAAAATAAGAAAAAAAAAAATCCAGAAAATCACATTGAAGGATTTTTTATGAATTAATTGGTAAATTCCTCGGTAAAATAAGTATTTGGTCAATTACAAAAGTTCATCTCAATACTTTGTTATATACCCTTTGTTGGCAATGACAGAGGTCAACCGTTTTCTCTAAGTCTTCACAAGGTTTTCACACACTGTTGCTGGTATTTTGGCCCATTCCTCCATGCAGATCTCCTCTAGAGCAGTGATGTTTTGGGGCTGTCGCTGGGCAACACAGACTTTCAACTCCCTCCAAAGATTTTCTATGGGGTTGAGATCTGGAGACTGGCTAGGCCACCCCAGGACCTTTAAATGCTTCTTACGAAGCCACTCCTTCGTTGCCCGGGTGGTGTGTTTGGGATCGTTGTCATGCTGAAAGACCCAGCCACGTTTCATCTTCAATGCCCTTGCTGATGGAAGGAGGTTTTCACTCAAAATCTCACGATACATGGCCCCATTCATTCTTTCCTTTACACGGATCAGTCGTCCTGGTCCCTTTGCAGAAAAACAGCCCCAAAGTATGAAGTTTCCCCCCCCCCCCATGCTTCACAGTAGGTATGGTGTTCTTTCTCCTCCAAACACAACAAGTTGAGTTTTTACCAAAAAGTTCTATTTTGGTTTCATCTGACCATATGACATTCTCCCAGTCCTCTTCTGGATCATCCAAATGCTCTCTAGCAAACTTCAGACGGGCCTGGACATGTACTGGCTTAAGCAGGGGGACACGTCTGGCACTGCAGAATTTGAGTCCCTGGCGGCGTAGCGTGTTACTGATGTAGCCTTTGTTACTTTGGTCCCAGCTCTCTGCAGGTCATTCACTAGGTCCCCCCGTGTGGTTCTGGGATTTTTGCTCACCATTCTCGTGATAATTTTGACCCCACGGGGTGAGATCTTGCGTGGAGCCCCAGATGGAGGGAGATTATCAGTGGTCTTGTATGTCTTCCATTTTCTAATAATTGCTCCCACAGTTGATTTCTTCACACCAAGCTGCTTACCTATTGCAGATTCAGTCTTCCCAGCCTGGTGCAGGTCTACAATTTTGTTTCTTGTGTCCTTTGACAGCTCTTCGGTCTTGGCCATAGTGGAGTTTGGAGTCTGACTGTTTGAGGTTGTGGACAGGTGTCTTTTATACTGATAACGAGTTCAAACAGGTGCCATTAATACAGGTAACGAGTGGAGGACAGAGGAGCCTCTTAAAGAAGAAGTTACAGGTCTGTGAGAGCCAGAAATCTTGCTTGTTTGCAGGTGACCAAATACTTATTTTACCGAGGAATTTACCAATTAATTCATTAAAAATCCTTCAGAGTGATTTTCTTTTTTTTTTTCTCATTTTGTCTCTCATAGTTGAGGTATACCTATGATGAAAATTGGAGACCTCTCTCATCTTTTAAGTGGGAGAACTTGCACAATTGGTGGCTGACTAAATACTTTTTTGCCCCACTGTAAGTGTTCTACTAGAGGGGAGAACATTTTAGACCATGTTTACACTAACATCAAGCACGCATACAGAGCCATATCCCTCCCCCACCTCAGCCAGTCGGACCATCTTTCCCTCCTGCTCTCCCCAGTCTACACCCCCCTCAGGCGTAGTGACAGGCCCACTATAAAGACTGTCACAGCTTGGCCTGACAACGCTCTCTCCAAACTGCAGGATTGCTTCACAGAGACAGACTGGGATTTATTTGAACAACAGGAGTTGGAAACATCTACTGATACAACCTTGGACTACATTAAGTTTTGTATCGGTAATGTGACTGTGGACAAAAATATTAGGGTTTTTCCCAACCAGAAACCCTGGATGACCAGCCAGGTCTGCACACTCCTCAGAGCCCGTGATGCTGACTTCAGATCAGGTGACAGAGACCTTTATAGGTCTACTCGAGCCGATCTGAAAAGAAGAGTTAAAAAAGCTAAAGCGGACTACAAGATGAGAATAGAGTCCCACTTGTCTAGTAACAACATACGGGAGGTGTGGCAGGGAATTCAAAACATCACAAATTACAGAGGCTGTGCTACAACATCAGAGAACCTGAGTGCACCGCTGGCAGAGGAGCTAAATAGCTTCTTTGCTCGCTTTGAAATAACTCAACAGTAGCACTCATCAGCCTCAGCCCTGCCCCCACCCCCACCCAGCTCCTGCACCACCACTTTCACTGTCAGTGAGCATGACGTCAGACGGGTGCTCCTGACAGTGAACCCCAAGAAGGCTGCCGGCCCAGATGAAGTTCCTGGTAAGGTGCTTAGAGCGTGTGCCTCCCAGCTCACCTCCATCTTTACCAGGATTTTCAACCTTTCCCTGGCCCAGGCAGTCATCCTGTCCTGTCTGAAATCTCCCATAATCATTCCGGTATCAAAGAAGTCTCCCACCACCAGCCTAAATGATTACCGTCCTGTGGCCCTCACCCCGGTAATTATGAAGTGCTTCGAGAGACTGCTTCTTCAGCACATTAAGAGCCATCTTCCCCCAGACCTTGATTCTTACCAGTTTGCATATCGTGAGAAACGATCCACTGAAGATGCCATCGCCGTAGCCCTCCATTTTGCGCTGTCCCACTTGGAGCGGCAGCACAGCTACGTCCGAATGCTCTTCGTGGACTACAGCTCGGCCTTCAGTACAATTATCCCGGACATTCTCATTACCAAACTGAACACCCTTGGTCTCCCACCTCTCACATGTGCTTGGATAAAGAACTTTCTCACTAACCGGTCCCAGACTGTGACACTTGGCTCCTACTTCTCCTCCACATGGATGCTGAGTACTGGTTCCCCACAGGGCTGTGTGCTGAGCCCCCTCCTGTACTGTCTCTACACCTATGACTGTCGTCCGGCCTACAACAACAACCTCATCGTGAAGTTTGCTGACGACACCACAGTGGTTGGACTCATTTCTGGAGGGGACGAGACAGCCTATAGGGAGGAGGTCCTGAAGTTGGCAACTTGGTGTTTAGAAAATAACCTGACTCTGAACACCAAGAAAACCAAGGAAATCATTGTCAACTTCAGGAGGACCAAAACCAACCCAGCCCCCCTCTTCACTAACGGCGAGTGTGTGGAGAGGGTCCACACATTCCGGTTCCTCGGCTTCCTTATCTCCTCTGACATCTCCTGGACAGACAACATCTCGGCGATTATTAAAAAGGCTCAGCAGCGGCTACACTTCCTGAGAGTCCTCAGGAAGTACGACCTCAACTCTACCCTGCTGCTGACCTTCTATCGCTCATCCATTGAGAGTCTGCTCACATACTGCATTACAGTGTGGTATGGGAACTGCACAATGGTAGACAGGGAGAGGTTGCAGAGGGTAGTAAAGGCAGCACAGAAGATCATCGGCCGCCCTCTCCCCTCCCTGACAGACATTTACACCGCCCGCTGCCTTAGGAGAGCACAATACATCATCAAGGACATCTACCACCCTGGAGCTGACCTGTTTGACCTGCTGCCCTCAGGGAGGCGCTACAGGTGCATCAGAGCCAGGACAAATAGACTTAAGAACAGTTTTTTTCCAAAAGCCATCATGGCTCTGAATTCTCAGTCCAACCCTCCCTGACCCTCTTAGTATACCTCTAAACACATCACTGTGTAATTGACATTTACGGTCCAGAATGCTGTGCAGTCTTTTTAATATTTTTATTTTTATATTGTATATATATATTTATTTTGTATATATATTTTTTTATCTTAGATTACGTACATTGTACACATTATACATTATTTATTGTAGGAATTTATTGTTTTTATGCTTTTTATTTTTCACTTTTACATATGTTGCACTGAAGGAGATGCTTAAATCTCATTGTACATTTGTTTGTATAATGACAATAAAGGCTATCTATCTATCTATCTATCTATCTATCTATCTATCTATCTATCTATCTATCTATCTATCTATCTATCTATCTATCTATCTATCTATCTATCTATCTATCTATCTATCTATCTATCCATCTATACCAAGGCGTTCCCAGACCAGCTGGGAGACATAGTCTCTCCACTGAGTCCTGGGTCTTCCCCAGGGTCTTCTCCCAGTGGGACGTGCCCGAAACACCTCAAGTGGGAGGCGTCCAGGAGGCATCCTAATCAGACGCCCATACCACCTCAACTGACTCCTTTCAATGTGGAGGAGCAGTGGTTCTACTCTGAGCCTCTCCCGGATGACTGAACTCCTCACCCTATCTCTGAGGGTGAGTCCAGCAACCCTACGGAGAAAGCTCATTTCAGCCGCTTGTATCCGCGATCTCGTTCTTTCGGTCATTACCCAAAGCTCGTGACCATAGGTGAGAGTAGGAACGTAGATTGACTGGTAAATCGACAGCTTTACCTTAGAACTAAGCTCCCTTTTCACCACAACAGACCGGTACAACGTCCGCATCACTGCAGATGCTGCTCCGATCAGTCTGTCAATCTCTCGCTCCATTCTCCCCTCACTCGTGAATAAGACCTCAAGATACTTAAACTCCTCCACTTGGGGCAGGAGCCTGTCCCCAACCCAGAGAGGACAATCCACCTTTTTCTGGCTGAGGACCATGGACTCGGACTTGGAGGTGCTGATTCTCATCCCAGCCGCTTCACACTCAGCGGCAAACCGTCCCAGCGAGAGCTGTAGGTCATTGCTGGATGAAGCTAACAGGACAACATCATCTGCAAACAACAGAGACGAGATCCTATGGTCACCAAGCATGACACCCTCCATTCCCTGGCTGCACCTAGAAATCCTGTCCATAAAAATTATGAACAGGATCGGTGACAAAGGGCAACCCTGGCGGAGTCCAACTCTCACTGGGAATGAGTCCGACCGAGTGTTGGCAATACGAACCAAACTCTCACAACGATCATACAGAGACCGAATAGCTCGTAACAACAAGCCCGATACCCCATACTCCCGAAGCACCCCCCACAAAAAACCACGAGGGACGCTGTCAAATGCCTTCTCCAAGTCCACAAAACACATGTAAACTGGTTGGGCAAACTCCCACGAACCCTCAAGAATTCTCGAGAGGGTAAAGAGCTGGCCCGATGTTGCACGGCCAGGACAAAAACCACATTGCTCCTCCTGAATCCGAGGTTCGACCAACGGCCGGACTCTCCTCTCCAGTACCTTGGCATAGACCTTCCCAGGGAGGCTGAGGAGTGTGATCCCTCTAAAGTTGGAGCACACCCTCCGGTCCCCTTTTTTGAAGAGAGGAACCACCACCCCGGTTTGCCATGCCAAAGGCACTGCCCCCGACCTCCACGCAATGTTGCAGAGGCGTGTCAACCATGACAGGCTTCTCACAAATAAGCACAGCTAAATCTATGGCTTCAACAGCAATGCACAGATCATGCACTGAAAACTGAAAAGGACTGTTGGTGTGATCGGTGGTACAGACACAGAACAGACACTAGAGCACCAGGTTTGTTTTCACTTGTATGAATGTTACAGATCTGATGTTTATGTGTCATATATGTCATCAGAAGCAAGGCTGCATGAAGTAAAATAATAAATAAAAAATAGTAATAGTTTGCTTCCTAGGTCATAGAGGCACCCAAGTGTCACGTCAGACCATTCAAAATCATTTACATCAGTGTGGTCTGCGTGCTAGATGACCTGCAAGGGTACCTGACCACACCACCAGGCACAGGTGTCATCGTCTGTATGAGCCAGGGAGCATTTACATTGGACAGGGGACCAGTGGGCCTCAGTGCTGTTCTCTGATGAAAGTTCATTCACGCTGAGCAGAAATAATGGCTGCCAACAATGTTGGAGACGTCAAGGAGAGCGCTGTGCATCAGCTACTGTTGTCACCATGTTACAGTCCGGGCAGGTGTGTCTCATCCATACAGAACTGTCCAACATTTTGTGAATGGTACAGTGACAAGCCACTACTTCCAGAATAACACCATCAATCCAGTCATTGTGCAACTGCATGAACAACACAGGCCTAATTTCATCTTCATGGCTGACAGTACTCCAGCTCATCAAGGTCACATCATTAGGGAACGGCTGCTGGAATGGCCTGCACTTTCTCCAGACCTGAATCCCATAGAAAACCTATGGGATCAGCTGAGTCAGCGTGTAGAGGCTCGTAACCCTGCACCCCACAACCTCAATGACCTGAGGGCCGCCCTTCAAGAACAGTGGAATGCCATGCCTCAGCAGACAATAAGTCAACTTGTGAACATCATGAGACGTTGTTGTCAAGCTGTAATTGATGCTCAAGGGCACATGACAAGTTATTGAGACATTGACATTTTTTGTTGTGTTATACCCACCACTATTGTTGGCTTTTGTTTCAATAAATTGTTTGAGATGAGGAAATCACCACTGCTTGCTTCTACTTAAATGCCCTACTTTCATGCTAAAATATCACTGTAGCATGAACTTTTTACATTTTCCATAAATTTCACTCAAAAGCCAAATATCCCTAACTTTTTGTGAGTAGCGTATATGAAGTTTGCCTGTACCATGTGCTGAAAAACACTCCCACACCATGATGCTCCCACCTCCAAACGCCATTGTTGGTAGGGTGTTTTTGGGCTTATGTGCAATGCCATTTCTCCTCCAAACATGCTGTGTGTTGTGGCATCCAAAAGTTCAATTTTTGTCTCATCTGACCAGACCATATTCTCCCAATATTTTAGCGGCTTCCCCAAATGTTGTGCAGAAAACTTTAAACAAGCTCCAACATGTGTTTTCTTCAGCAGTGGAGTCTTGCAAGGTGAGCAGGTTAAGAGCCCCTCTTGGTTGAGTGCATTACTTATTGTTTTCTTTGAAACAGCAGTACCTGCTAACTCCAGGTCTTTCTGGAGCTCTCCATGAGTGGTCTTTGGCTCTTGAATAACTCTTCTGATTATTCTGTTGATTCCTCTGTCAGAAATCTTGCAAAGAGCTCCTGGTCATGGCCGGTTTATGGTAAAATGATGTCTGTCCACTTGCGAATGATGGCTTTAACAGTGCTCACTGGAACATTCAGCAGTTTAGAAATGCACCTGTAGCTAATGCCATCATTATGTTTTGCAATAATAAGTTTGCGAAGGTCTAGAGAGAGCTCTTTGCTTCTACCCATCATGAGTTCTTTGTGGTGTGACAATCTGATATTCACAGACCTTTTTAAAGGCTATCATTCAGGACTTACTCAACTGAATTTAATTTGCACTGATGGGGCCTGGGATGGCTTCCTAAATTCTGATGGATTTCAGCTGGTTTCTTGGCTTTATATGCCTTTGTGCACTTCTTTTTCTTCATGTTTTCAATACTTATTCCATGTGTCATTCCAATTTATTAAATATAGCTGTTTTGAGAACACAGTTGCCTTAACGTCTTTGCATGTATGGATTACTTGTGTTGTTACTGATGTCTGGTGAAAATCTCAGGTCAGTGGCTCTATCAGAAATATGTTAAATGAGAAAAATGTTGATGTGTTCAATACTTATTTTCCCTGCTGTATTTGCAGCTCCATTTCTATAGTTTCTATAGTTTTTATTGTTTATATTTTTACTCCTCACTGTGTATATTGTGTATTTTATCATTTATCTTATTTGTTAATTTATATTTTCAATTGTGTTGTAGTAACAGCAGAAAGCAAAGAAAGATTTTCATTGTACTGGGAACAAGTGCATGTAACAATAAACTTGATTTGATTTGATTTGATTAGTTTCTCAAGCCTCCAAGTTCTACTTCAAAGCATCCGTTTGGTGTTTGCATTCAAAATGTAAAGCATCAGTAATGTGACTCTGATAAGTGTAATGATTTGGAGTAATTATGCAGGTGTTTCTGTGTGTTAATGGTGGTTTTCTACAGAGAATCCTTGCAGTTTTCCCAGTCTGAGCTTTGACTCCAGCCTTGATATTCAAAGCAAACAAGCATTTACATGAACTTTGCACTTTTATTTCCCAGCAGTGAGGCATGAATTTGGAAACTTGTGAACATTACCATCAGCCTAACCAAAGACCAGAAATGGGAACGATTGATGATTGACCTTTTTTGAGAAGTTCACCAAGGGAGTTACCGTAAAAAAGTTGAATATAAACTCATGAAAAGCAACAGTGATCTGAAGGGGTGAGTCAGGGTCAGAGATGGGTAGAGGATAGCCAAAAATTGTACTCAAGTAAAATCAGAAATGGCTAGTATTAACTACAAAAGTACAAATAAAAGCAGTCCGCAAAACAGGCACTTGAGTTAAAGTAAGAAGATACAAAGAGGGAAATAAACATTGAACCCATCAACATGTTTTTCACTGTATATATTTCTAATGTGGCTACTCACATGAAATTTTCACCAGATGTTGGTATCATATTAGGTTAACTGGTATCAACTGGGGATTCTAAGTTGTCCTTAGGTGTGACTGTGAGAGTGAATGGTTGTCTGTCTCTCTGTGTTGGCCCTGTGATGGACTGGTGATCTGTCCAGGGTGGACCCTGCCTCTCACCTGGGATAGGTTCCAGCCCCCCATGGCCCAAAAAGGATTAAGCGGTAGAAGATGGATGGATGGATGGATGGATATTGGTATCAGCTTAAGAAATTCACACATAGAAAGAAATCAAGACATTTTGTGAATAAAGCTATGAAATAAAGTGGAATAAAGGAGTCAAAACTACTGAACACACTGTACACCAAGAATGAGCTGAAATCCAAATGTTTTAAGAAAGTAGTTCTACCTCTTATTGGTGAAAATTAATATCAGCCAGGTAGATACTTAAGCACGGTCACAAAGATTCTTACAAATCTTCTTCTTCTAGCTTTATTCCCACATTCTGCTGGGGTCACTGCGGCAGACATCGATATATCTGCAGTATCCATAGCTTGTGTAACGTAGCGTGAGCGGCCTAGGCATACCAGACCAGAAATGGAGGCTTCCCAACAATTTGCAATCAGCAATTTTCATTTATTCCAAAAGTCTTCACAGGCAATAACTTACAAAACACCCAACATCTTCACACCGACACAACTCTCAAGAACCTTACTTTTTCACATGAAACCAAGTACCAACACCTGTTATATACTGTGTGATAATTAGGGTCAATTAGATCATACCATAACTCCAGGTAAGACAATAAACATTTTCATCTTTCCACACATACCCAATAACATCTAAAAAGTCATAAATAATTAAATAATTCTCCCACCTATTTACAGAATAAATAATACACCATAAATAATACAATAAATAATTTAAACCCCTATTTACGTATTAAATTACCCCTAAACTTACCATCACATGCTTCCTTCCTGCTGGCATCCTTTAAAAAGGCATTCAACCCCTAAAGAGTCTTTTGCCCAGACACCATCAGGAAGCATGTTGGCAAAGGTATGTGGATTTAATAATCACCAATTGCCTCACCCAATCAACATAATTAACATAAGAATTATCTTACAAAAGGAATTCAGAATTAGTCAAAAACAGATCCTAAAATTATATGTGCATTTAACAATCATATTAACATTCACAAATACTACACATATAATCACAATTACAGGAAAACATGGCAGTGGCGACACTCCGTCGTCACATTTCCTCCCCCCTTTCCCAAGAGTACAGTACTCTAAGAGTCATGCACTCTGGAGAGACTATCTACCACAAGGTTGGTTTTCCCCGCCACATACCGAACAGTAAAGTTATACGGTTGAAGGGACACATACCACCCTGTGAGACGACTGTTCATGTCCTTCATCCTGTTCAGCCACTGTAGGGCCCGATGATCTGTCTCCAACATAAAATGACACCCCAGTAAATAGTACTTAAGAGACCCTATTGCCCATTTCATGGCAAGACATTCCTTCTCTACCGTAGAGTATCTCGTCTCCCGGTCCAACAACTTACGGCTCAAGAACAGTACTGGGTGTCTCTCTCCCCTCTCCTCCTGGAGAAGTACTGCTCCAATGCCAACTCCTGAAGCATCTGTCTGTAAAATGAATGGGCGAGCAAAATCTGGACTGTAGAGAACCTTCTCACCAGAAATAGCACTCTTCAGATCTTCAAAAGCTCTATCACACTCCTCTGTCCATTTTACCCTATTCGGTGCTGAAGCCTTAGTGAGGGTCAGAACTGCTGCTCTTTCAGCAAAATGGGGAATGAACTTACTATACCTGTCATATCCGGCTCTAGGGAGCCGGGCAATCAGAGCCAGGGACAAGCCAGTGAGTCGTGATGGTTTATTTTGGGTAAGGGATAAGGGATGAGGAGAGCACAGATGCTCATGCAGAGGTACACTCACAGATTGCACAGCGCAGAGGTAAGCAGCTCGTACCGGACGTGGGGGTAACAAGACGTACATACTCACAGCGGGATACAAACACAGGAATGCTGCAAGAGGAGTATAAGCTGACACCAGACGAAGGGGCTTCAGCTTAGCAATGTGTTTATGTCGCAGCCCTGAGTCATCGAGGCTGCTCCTATTTATCCTCATTGGCAGCGCCCCAGCTGATGAGGACTAATTGGCCCCAGCCGTCCGTAATGCTGCCAGCTGGGAGCCTGCTGAGACGCTGCTCAATGGGAAAAGGGAAAACATGGGCTGAGTGCCGAGACGGCATCTCAACCCGTGGTGACAGAGCCCCCCCCTCAAGGTCGGGCTCCTGAACGACCAAGAACACCCCAGCCCCCCCCCCCCACCTAGGGTGGGAGGAAGGGAGGCAGGATTGGAGGGGAAGAGGCCAAGGGAAGGACAACACCAATGGGGCAATGTAGGGTGGCAGGGAAAAAACCCCCAAATACAATACTGAACAAAACAGGGAATAATCAACCCAGGTTCGAATGGGGAGAAGAACTGGGTCAGCACGCCGGTTACACACTACTCAGAGAGTACCAACAATGCGTGACCCAGAGCAAGGAAAAAAACCACCAAAAAGGTACAGGGTAAAAATGCTGAGTAAGGTTAAATAAAGGGGAACACAATACACAGCGCCACTAAGTACATACACAGTCACCAAGAAAAGTGAAGGTGACTGGAACAAATTGACAACTACAGAGCATGGTGTTACGGAAAACAAGGCACATGACTCTATAATGAACCAACAGGGCATAAAAAAGAAACTGAGTGCAGGCAAAGAAAAACCCACACACACGAATATATAAATACCCACAGCCACCTAAAGAAATGAAAGTGACTGGAATAAATGGATAACTGCAGAGCATGGTCTGAAAGGAAACAAAACATAACTCTACAATGAAAAAACGAGGCTAAAAACATGGCACAAAAAGTAAAATGCTGAGCATGAGCGATGGAAAACACAGCACTATAAAAACGAATCCACCAACAGGACAAAATATTACACCCGAGTGACCTTCACAAAGATAAAAGAAAAAGTGACACCCGAGGAACATGGCAGGCAGAGTCCACAAATAGCCGAGATGGCTCCGGAGATCTCCCCACCCATCGTCCCGTTGGCGAATCAGGGAAAGAGAAGTGTTCGGACGGCGAACTCCGGACCCAGATCCCAGGAATCCAGTCCACCGGCAGCCGAACCAGGCTGCCCAGAGGGAAACACAGACCAGTGGGGGGAACCAGATCACCGAACCGAAAGTTCTGTGGGTCGGGTCGTCGACCCGCATCACTCAACCACCAGGACCATTGAGACGGGCGAAGGATCAGAGCGGATCCCGGTGGAAGAGGCTCTGGGGAGAGCCGATGACGAGGGCGGCGGGCGTCAGGCCGCAGGGAAACGGCCACCTCCTCACCGGACCTGGACAATATTGGGGCAGCACCCATGTCGGACCCCGATCGGGCCTCAGGCGAACCCACATTGGACCCCGATTGGGTCTCGGGCGAACCCACGTTGGACACTGCACCAGAACCGACCTCCAACGTTGAACCCGGACCCTCCAGCACCACGAGGAACAGCAACTCCTCGCCGGTGACCCTGGAAGAAGGCTCAGAAGAGAAAACAGAACCGGGATCAGGATCACCGGCAGCGCCAGAACCCGGCGAGACGAGCTCAGACGCAGCGGGCGGCTGCACCCTGCTCGTCTCCCCTGGAGATAGGCTGAAGTGCTCAAAGATAAAAAGAGAGAAAAGAAAGGAGAGCACTCGCCTGATCTCGGGTTCTGACGCCGTCCAGGACTGCGAAGATCCAGGATCCGTCGTCAGGTCGTTGTCAGGCTCCCATCTAGCCGCGTCGGGCCCCGCAGCCAGCACGATGGTCAGCGCAGCTTGAGATTCCTCCAGCTCCGGTGACCCCGCCGACGATCCACTCGGCGTGAAGCCAGAAGAATCTCGTCCCGCTGGACCGAACCGCTCCTCCGTGGAGACCCGGGGACGCTCAATCGTCGGCGTAGACTCCACGCAGCAGTCAGTCCCCCTCCTCCGTCCGCAATGTAGCTGCGGAACCACAGGCCCTCTCCATATCCCACCACGTTGACCCGGAGCCGGGGACCGCTCGGCGGAGAGAGACACAGAGGATGCGGGATTAGGAATACAGGTTACAGCAGGTGGGGAGAGTTCAGGGAGCTGCGAACCCTGAACTTCTCCTCCAGGGATGTGACAGAGCAAATCATTAAGCAGGTGTGAAAAAACAATGACTTGCCTGCCCCCTGGAGGTTGAGTATCGCCTGCTGTAGTGGATTCTGCTTCTTCCTCTCCCCGCCCGGCGATAACGGAGGACCCCCCGGGAGTTCGTCTGAGGATCGCTCGCGTTGTCTCCAGCAGAGAGCTCACCAGACCGGAATTCCAGGCACACACAGCAGTCAGGAAGCGCGTCGAGGAGGAGGGGAAAACAGCCGGGGTGAGCCAGCCCGAATGTCCAGGAATGACAGCGGGGAAATGAGGCTCAGGGAACGGGGCTGTAGAATCTCCACACAGACGAGGCGAAGAGGTGACAGCTGCGTGGGAGGAACTGTCCTGACGATGGTCCAGAATTGGATCCGGACGAGGTTCGTGCAGAGGTGACTCGGCGATGTGATGGCGGCTATTCCCGGGGAACGAAGCGAGGGGGAAACCCAGGATTCGCCGCTCCAGATTGGAGATCGAGGCGAGGAAGGCGTCGAGCACGGGAAAGCTTCGTAGCCCTGAAGTCCTCACCATCAACCTCACTGCCGCCGCCACATGCTTGAAGGTGGTGTCGGAAACACAGTGGAGCTCGCGACAGCCACTCGACCCCAGACATAACTGCTGTCAGCTGCGGCTCCTTGAAGGGAATCCCGAGTGACGTGGCGCAGGTCGGGGGAAGTCCTCTGGTTGGCGCAAACTCCTGGACTGGAATGGCGGCAGGAACGGGACCCCGAAGCGGGGAAAGACGTCGCCCACTTCGACTCCCTGCCGGGATTTCCATCCACCCCGTGGAGCTTCTCTCGCTGTGTACCTGCAGCGTCTATCCTGGCACTGTCCTCCAGATGGTACAGAGAGTGAGGGTGACAGTCCAGGAGTTCCTCAGCACGGCCCGGATGCCAGCGTCTCGCGTTGGAGGCGTCGTGCAGGGTGAAGAATGTCCCGTCGACAGCCTCCGAGATGGACCTCAGCTCGTCGCCCTGGCGCCGGAAGTGACTCCTGGGAAACGGCATGCTAGCAGCGCTGACACCCGGACAGAAAGGTACATTTCCACAGCGACTCACGGCCGCCGGCAACTCTTCTGGCTGCGACATACTGTCATATCCGGCTCTAGGGAGCCGGGCAATCAGAGCCAGGGACAAGCCAGTGAGTCGTGATGGTTTATTTTGGGTAAGGGATAAGGGATGAGGAGAGCACAGATACTCATGCAGAGGTACACTCACAGGTTGCACAGCACAGAGGTAAGCAGCTCGTACCGGACGTGGGGGTAACAAGACGTACATACTCACAGCGGGATACAAACACAGGAATGCTGCAAGAGGAGTATAAGCTGACACCAGACGAAGGGGCTTCAGCTTAGCAATGTGTTTATGTCGCAGCCCCGAGTCATCGAGGCTGCTCCTATTTATCCTCATTGGCAGCGCCCCAGCGGATGAGGACTAATTGGCCCCAGCCGTCTGTAATGCTGCCAGCTGGGAGCCTGCTGAGACGCTGCTCAATGGGAAAAGGGAAAATATGGGCTGAGTGCCGAGACGGCATCTCAACCCGTGGTGACAATACCATCCTACCATTCCCATAAATGATCGCACCTTCTTCTTAGTAGTGGGCACAGGATAGGTCCGGATAGCATCCACTTTACCTATTCGTGGTCTAATGACCCCCTGACCAACCACATGTCCCAGGTACTCCACCTGCTGCTGTCCAAACGCACATTTGCGTGGATTGATCGTCAGTCCTGCCCTCTTAATCAACTGAAGGACCTGCCTAAGGTGCACCAAATGTTCTTCCCAGGTCTGACTATAGATGACTACGTCATCCAAATAGGCAGCTGCAAAATTTGATACCCTTCTCAATACCTGGTCCATGAGCCGCTGAAAAGTTGCAGGCGCCCCTGGAGGCCAAATGGCATATCTTATCTTATCTTAAATTAGAAACTGCCATAAGGTGTTTTAAAGGCTGTAAGTTCTTTTGTTTCCGGTGCCAATGCCACCTGCCAATACCCCTTGCATAGGTCTAGTGTCAACAACATTTGTTGTTGTTTATGGATAAAAGATAGTGAGATTCCCCGGACCGATAGTACACTGCAAAATACTGAAAGGAGTGAAACTAGCAGCTTGAGTGCTGAGTTATTTTATCCACAGTGAGCGATATCGTAATAATCCCTTGGGAGGAATGAGGTTTTCCTTTGCAAACAGTGACTGATATCACAAGACCCGGGGTGATTCTTAGAAATCCGCCGCTCTCTACGGTCCAAGTAAGTGGTGGAGGTGCCAGAAGTTTGCATGCAAAGAAAAAAAGGGAAAGATCTGTGGTCTTGTTCCTGTGTGGAAGAGTGTCACGTGATCCCAGAGAAGTAAATTTTCAGGGACAGATGAATGCCTCTTGTGACCACTTCTGCTTATGGTCCAGTGTTTGGACCTTCAGCATTCGTGGGGAGGCTACGTGAACCCCGAAGGGAAAAGGTTTTTTCACAGAAGATTCGTGCCTATACCAGGTCTGCATTATCGCCCATGGGACTTCCTCCGCTATGGTGAGCTATTGCAAGATGCCGGGGGAGGAGGTCTTACTTTGGGCTTTAGGCACACAGCGGAGGGGTTAACGTGACCATTGAAATATTTTATTTTGTGAGTTTTAGATAAAAGTTACTACAGTCTGGGTTGTTTTGTCTCTGTGTAATCTGCTCCGGTGTGGAAGAGAGAAAAAAAAAGTGAGAGTTCTCCACGGAGGCAGAAGGAGCAGGTTGTAAAACTGTTGCTTGTGATTTTTTTTAGCATAAAAGGATTGATTAGTCAATTGTTATCGTTTTGAGAAGTGTTTAAATTTATAGGTATTTGAAAATAGTAGCTTTGAGCAAAAACAGTGGACTAGTGTTGTGTTTTTTATGGCAGTGTAAAAAAAAAAGGGAGCTTCACGCTGTAATGACAGTGTGGTGGGTTGTCATGTGTGAGATTTCTCTGCTAAGAGTTGCCAGTTCCGGAGATTAATTGAAGTAATTCGCATGCTGTTTTGGGTTTTGGCATGAACCTAAAAGTCTTTATTGTATGACCTTGTGGCGATAACACCAAAAGAGAGCTTTCTGTGTGGGCCCTGTGTCTGTGTGTGTGCGTGTGTTTATCTATCTGTGTGTCCTTGCGTGAAAGAAACAGACAGAGAGATAACTTGGGGAAAAAAATAGAAAAGGCTGTGTAACTACTGATTTGTGTGTACAAACTTGGTAAAAGGGAAGAGAAAAAAAAACAATCTATATATGCGTATTTTTTGCAAAGTTTTGGGGTTTTACTTTTTCTTTTAGTCTAACTTTGTGGGTTTTCACTCTAATGTTGCGTACGTGATGAACTATTTACATATTTTTAAAGAAAATATTTTCATTCCCTCCAGTTTTTTTTTCTTTGGAAAATGAAAAACATTGAGCTGTTTTTATTCAGTTTTTTGACGTATCACTGACTTTTCTTTTTTTCTTTGACTGAAGCATAACAGTGCACTTTACAGGGAAAAAGGATGCAGGACTGATGTTCTCCTTCTCCCTGCCAAAACAAAACCAGCCTCTGAGACCCAGCCTCCTCACTGTAACCTCTCCCCCCATCGACATCAAAGAGGCGGCTGAACCTCTAAGTTAAGTACAAATGTATCTTAATCAGTGCTACAAGCATGACAATGATAAGATTAACTGGACATTACAATATCATGCTGTCACTTAATAATGCCTAATCACTGAAGGCTTTATATATACCCTATATTACATGATTCAAAGCATAGAGGTTCAAAAGAGATTGATAATTAATGTGTTTGTGCAAATGATTTGCCAGCGACTACTGATTATCAAACAGAGGTCTTAGTAATTGTATGTCATATTGTTGCTTTGTTTAAATAATACTATACTCACTTTTTAGTAAATGACCTATGCAATCTTATTTACATTCTGACCCTAGGCCTGTCCATGTAATGAAAAGGGGGGGGGGGGAACGCAAGAGCAGGATCTGAGACAGTTCATGCTGTGACTTTTTCCCTCCTAAAAGAACACAGCAAGATGAGAATGAAATTTTTTAGTATCAGGAGATGATAAATTAAAAAATTAAAAAAAACGGATTGTGGTCCTGTGCCATAAATTTCTGAAAGCAGACAATAGGCCTGCATTTCCAGTTACTAATTCTAACTGCTGCATTGGTTTAAGGCTTCTAACATATGATACTGTCCTAAACTAGTGATTACACATGTCTATTGGTAAAACATTTACTGATTCACAGAGTATTTAGCAAGTACTTGCTGTGAATAGCAAAAACACATTCAAATTGTGGAAGCTTTAGGTGTAATTTAAAGGTTTTTCTGCTATTCTTCATTCTTTGTTTTTCAACAGGAAAGGGAAAGCATTCACATTTTTTTTCTTTTTCACTAGGAATTAGATTGCCAAATTAACAAGGAATCATAACATCCTCATTACCTTTCAATTTAATAAATCCTTGGTGACAAATGCAAAATGTATATGAATGAATGAATGAATCTTTATTTCGGATAGATTAAAAGTAAAGATTAAAAAAAAAAGAAACAGAACAATATAACATGGGGGAAAAAAATCCAACAAGGTCGAATCAAACAATAACTCCTCTGATTATACAGTTCAACATAAGTTATCCGAAATGGGTGATGGCTGAAGCCGCAGCTTATATTGCCCACCCATGTTCCATCCGAGAATTCAAAAGAAAAACAAAACAACAGCGATTACAATTCAGAACAAAGCTAAGATAAAATGTGACAAAAAACTAAGCTACAACACAACACAGACTGGATATGACAATCCTGATGTGATTTTACATGTCATCTTGTATATATGTTTGGAGTATTTCTTCCTTTAGTTTTTGTTTAAATTGTCCAAGCGTTGTACATGATTTTAATTCAGGTCCAAAAGCGTTCCTGACATAAGTCCGGACCCAGGGAATACGTACACACAAGGCTCAAGCAAGTTTTCAGTGATTTTATGGAACAATAATAGTGTATGAGTGCGTGAGCGCGAGGTGTGATGTAGTGCTGGAGAAAGGGGTGCGCCAAGGGCAGAGAGGAGTGCCGTACAGCCAGGCAACCCTAAGGGCAAGCACACACAGAAGTTAGCAGCGGGCAACACACGGGAGAGTGAATCTTAATGCTGGTGCTTACTTGCAGGTGGGAGAGGTGGTTGGCGTTGGATGACGTTGCAGGCCCTCTGCCTGGAAGACAGTGTCCAGCTGTGCACTCAGCGTGGTGAGGAGAGTGATGGCTGGGACGAGGGAGCAATGTCCGCCGCCAGAGGATCCACCTGTGCACAGGGGAGAGACTGGAGAGAAGGTGAGTGGTATTATCTTACATGCCAGGGTGGTTGGTATCAGAAGAATGCAGGCCGTAGATGAATAGGCGAGCTCTGGAGAGAACAGCATGGATGAGCAGACGGCTCCAGACCGAGGCTCAGGGTGAAGCGGGCTTTATAGCCCAAGCTTGATGAGGCACAGGTGCGCGCACAGCTGAGACGAGAGACAGGTGAGAGTGAGTTGTGACAGTACTCCCCCCCCGAGCAGCGCCTCCCGGCACTGGCTTACCTGCGTACACCCGGTGGAACTCTGTGATGAGGCGCTTGTCCAGCACAAACGATGGGCATACCCAGGACCTCTATTCAGGGCCATACCCCTCCCAGTCCACCAGATATTGGAGACCGTGACCCCGGCGGCGGGAATCCAGGATGGAGTTGACAGTCCACGCCGGGTCGCCGTCGATCACCACAGGAGAGGGGGGAGACCTGAGGGGGACAGAGAGGGTTGGTTATGAAGGGTTTAATCTGGGAGACGTGAAACATCAGACAAACCTGGAGGGAGGGGGGGAGAGCCAAATGCACAGCCACCGGATTAACAATCTTGACAATGGGGAAAGGCCCAATGAAGCACTGCACCAGTTTCCTTTTTTCGGCCTTCAGGTTAATGTCCTTGGTTGACAGCCAAACTTGCTGGCCCACATGATAGTGGGGGTTGGCCTTCATACGACGATTTGCCGTCTTGGAGTTGCACGCAGCCGTGCGTAACAGCGCTTGGCGCGTAACGGTCCAAATGTGCCAGCAGCACCTCAGGTGGGCCTGGATGGACAGTACTGCCACCTCCTTCTCATCCTCAGGGAACAGTGGGGGGTTGTAGCCCAGAGATGCCCGGAAGGGAGACATCCCTGTGGCGGTTGACAGGGTAGAGTTATGGGCGTACTCCACCGAGGGTAGATGGATGCTCCAGGAGGAAGGATTGGTCAAGGCGACACAGCGCAGAGCAGCCTCCAGCTTCTGGTTCATGCGCTCACACTGCCCATTGGTCTGGGGGTGGTGACCAGAGGATAAGCTCACCGTGGCCCCCAAAGTGCAGCAGAAGCTCCTCCAAACTTTGGACACGAACTGGGGCCCCCGATCGGAGACGACATCCACCGGGATCCCATGCAGCCTCACAATGTGCTGGATCAACAATTCTGCTGTCTCTCATGCCGTGGAGCAGCACGAAGTGTGCGGCCTTGGAGAACCGGTCCACGAGGGTCAAGACGGTATCAAAGGAGTTGGACATCGGGAGACCAGTAATGAAGTCCAAGGCTATGTGGGACCAGGGCCTTCCTGGGACCGGCAGGGGATGGAGGAGCCCCGAGGGGGGAGAGGTCGAGGTCTTACCCATAGCACACCGGGGGCAGGCACGGACGTAACTGGCCACGTCGTCCCATAAACCCGGCCACCAAAAGGACCTCTGGAGGAGCTCAATAAGACGGGAGGCCCCCGGGTGGCAGGTGAGCTTCGAGGTGTGCACCCAGTGGATGACGTCACCCCGGACAGCAGATGGCACGAATAACCTCCCAGCCGGGCCGCCGCCAGGATCAGGTTCAGCCTCCTGTGCCTTCCGGACCTTGTCCCTGATGGACCACGAAACAGCACCCACAACGCACGAGGCCGGTAGGATGGTGTGCCCAAGTTCCTCGGCGACCTCCGGGGCGAACTGCCAGGACAGCGCGTCCGGTTTCCCATTCTTAGAGCCGGGGTGGTAAGTGATGGAAAACCTGAAGCGACCGAAGAACAGGGACCAACGCGCCTGGTGGGCATTCAGGCGCTTGGCCGTCCTCAGGTACTCCAGGTTCTTGTGATCTGTCAGGACCACGAATGGTTGTGCTGCCCCCTCCAGCCAGTGACGCCACTCCTGCAGCGAGAGCTTCATTGCAAGGAGTTCACGGTCACCGATGTCATAATTTCTCTCCGCTGCAGACAGGCGCCGGGAGAAAAAGGTGCAGGGATGCACCACCCCATCTACCGGAGAGCGCTGAGACAACACTGCTCCCACCCCCGTGTCAGAGGCGTCCACCTCGACGAGGCACTGAAGCGTGGGGTCCACCTGAGTCAGGACCCGGGAGGAGGAGAATTCCCTCTTCAGTGTCGCGAAGGCCAGCGCAGCTTCCTCAGTCCACCGGAACGGCATCTTGGGGGAGGTGAGGCGGGTCAAAGGAGCAGCGATCGAGCTGTAGTTTGGGACAAAGCGGCAGTAGAAGTTGGCGAACCCCAGAAAATGCTGGACCTGTTTCCTGGGGGGGGGGCAATCGACTACCGCCTTGACCTTGGCCGGGTCCGGGATGATCTGGTTGCGAGATATGATGAAGCCCAAGAAGGAGGTCTTATCGGTAAAAAACTCGCACTTCTCAGCTTTTACATAGAGCCTGTTCTCAAGAAGACGCTGAAGGACCCGCCTCACGTGGACCAGATGATCCTCCTGAGATCTGGAGAAGATCAGGATGTCGTCCAGGTAGACGAAGATGAACAGACCCAGGAAACCTCGCAGGACATCGTTAATGAGCCGTTGGAAGATGGCTGGAGTGTTGGTAAACCCAAACGGCATGACGAGGTACTCGAAATGGCCGCTGGGTGTCTGGAAACCCGTCTTCCACTCGTCGCCCTCCCAGATCCGAACGAGGTGGTACGCGCTGCGGAGGCCCAGCTTTGTAAACCAGGTGGCCCCCTGGAGAGAGTCGAAGGTGGAGTCCATCAACGGCAGCGTGTACTTGTCCTTGACTGTGATGTCATTTAGGGCCCAGAAGTCGATACACGGCCGAAGGGACCCATCTTTCTTGGCCACGAAGAAGAATCCTGCTCCGACTGGGGATGAGGAGGGGCGGATGATGCCTGCGCTGAGTGACTCCTTTATGTAGACGTCCATGGCCTCCCTCTTCGGGGCCGATAGGCTGTTTAAACAACCCAATGGCAAGGGGGCCCCCAGGCGGAGGTTTATGGCGCAGTCATACGGGCGGTGGGGGGGGGGGGAGACAGCGCTTTGGATTTACTGAAAACCATCCCCAGATCGTGAAACTCTAGATGTACCTTGGAGAGCTCCGGGGGAGGAGTGTCAGGAGGCGAGAGAGGCTGCAAGGGGGCGCAGGCAGCTGACTGGAGGCAGGCGCTCATGCAGAATGTACTCCAACAGAGGACGCTCCTGGAACATCAATCGAAGACCGGATTGTGGAGGCGTAGCCAGGGGTAGCCTAGGATCACGGGCGCAGCGGAAGTGCGCAGTACATAAAGACTCAAGTCCTCCCTGTGGTTGCCAGAGACGAGGACGGAAACGGGGTGAGTGACCCTGTCCAGGGGCGACCCTGAGAGAGTGACTAAATTGAGGGGGACTGGAAGGGCTTGGCAGGGGATGCCCAAGCGGGTTGCCAGTCCTCTGGAAATGAAGCTTTGTTCTGCCCCTGAGTCCACCAGTGCGTGAGTGAAATGCTCCATGAGGTTATGGCAGAATCTAACAGGGAGGAGGCATTTTGATAGGGGATTCGGCTGGGTTGAGTCCGCGAGACTCCCTACAGTGACTCGCGGACCCCCCCCCCCCTTTTGGCTTAACCAGGCAGGACTCCACAGGGTGTTGGTCATGTCCGCAATACATGCAGAGGCCCAACTCCCTGCAGCGCTGTTTCTCTGCCTGCGGAAGCTTGGTCCACCCTATCAGCATCGCCTCTGGGTCGTCGGCGGACTCTGGCATGGGCAACGCCAGGGGGCGAGGTTGAGGGGGGCGGGAAGAGGCTCCGCTCGAGCGGCTGAACGACTTCCGCTCGGCGGCCCGCTCCCTCAACCTGTTATCGAGGCTAATAACCAGGGAAATGAAATCAGAAAGACGCTCCAGCAAATCCCGCCGGGCCAATTCATCCCAGAGGCTAGCATGCAGGCTACGGGCGAAAATACTGCAGAGGGCAGCATCTCCCCACCCAACTTCCGCCGCCACCACCTGGAAGTCGACAGCGTAGTCGGCGGCCGACCAGCTACCCTGACGAAGGTTGAGCAGCCGGGTGGTTAATATGCTGTCTCTATCCGAATGATCAAAGACCTCGTTAAAATCATGGACGAACTGGGCGTAGGTCAGGTTTGCGTAGCTGGGCCTCGCCATTACGGCGTAAGCCCAGGCTAACGCTCGCCTTTCCAGGAGGTTAGCGATGTACCCAATTCGGCAGTGATCGGTCGGGAAGTCCCTGGGGACGCGCCGAAACACCGACTCACATTGGAGAAGGAACCCCTGTGCTTCACCGAGCTTGCCACTGAAGCGCGTGGGTGTAGGAATGGGAGTGAGCTGGGTGGGCGGCCCCAGGCTAGCCTGGCTAGCTGGGACAATGCCGGGCGCCAGAGCGCTACGCTGAGCCAGAGGGAATGCCTGCGGGGGATCCAGGCGATCCAACCGGCGATTGATCTGGATCAACTGATTCAAAATCACCTGCTGCTGGTGAGTAATCTGGTCTACTCAAGCCTCGAGGATGTTCAAACGGTGTGCGAGCCCGCTGTCCGCTGGGCCGCTCTGTTGGAGCCGTACTGACATAAGTCCGGACCCAGGGAACACGCACACACAAGGTTCGAGCAAGTTTTCAGTGATTTTATTGAACAATAATAGTGTATGAGTGCGTGAGGGCGAGGTGTGATGTAGTGCTGGAGAACAGGGTGCACCGAGGGCAGAGAGGAGCGCCGTACAGCCAGACAACCCTAAGGGCAAGCACACACAGAGGTTAGCAGCGGGCAACACACGGGAGAGTGAATCTTAATGCTGGTGCTTACTTGCAGGTGGGAGAGGTGGCTGGCGTTGGATGACGTTACAGGCCCTCTGCCTGGAAGACAGCGTCCAGCTGTGCGCTCGGCGTGGTGAGGAGAGTGATGGCTGGGATGAGGGAGCGATGTCCGCCGCCAGAGGATCCACCTGTGCACAGGGGAGAGACTGGAGAGAAGGTGAGTGGTATTATCTTACATGCCAGGGTGGTTGGTATCAGAAGAGTGCAGGCCGTAGATGAATAGGCGAGCTCTGGAGAGAACAGCATGGATGAGCAGACGGCTCCAGACCGAGGCTCAGGGTGAAGCGGGCTTTATAGCCTGAGCTTGATGAGGCGCAGGTGCGCGCACAGCTGAGACGGGAGACAGGCGAGAATGAGTTGTGACAGTTCCACAATCTGACTCCTTGCACTGAAACAGTGTTGCTTGGTTGTAGTTCTCACTGAAGGTTTTTGAAATATGCATGTTCCTCTGAAGTGATATTGTTTCTCCCTTATTTGGAACAACTTTTGGATATTTGCGGGCAGAGACAGATTCTTCACTTTAAACAGTATTACTGCAGTTTTAAAGTCAACCAGATCTTTCAACTTGAGAGCTATTAAATTAAGAAAAAGTGGGTTTGTTGGCTCCCTGTAAGCAGCTTTGTTTATTATTCTAATAGCTCTCTTCTGAAGCATAAAGACTGGATATACGTATGTTTGTTTTATATGTATTTCCCCATACTTCAGTACAATATGTCATGTATGGAAGTATTAATGAATGATACAAAGTATATAATGTGTGGGTTGATTCAGCAAATATTTCACTCTGTGTAGTATAGCAATTGATTTAGATATTTTACCTTTAATATAATTAATATGTGACTTCCAACACAGTTTATTATCAATTATTACTCCAAGAAATTTAGTTTCGGATACCCTTTCAATCTCTACACCATTTATAGAATCAGAATCAGAATCAGAATCAGATTTATTGCCATTGTTCATGTAGTACACAAACTAGGAATTTGTCTCGGTGCAATGCTGCAACATTAAACATGATAAAATAAAAGAAATAAACTATACATGCAATAAAATGTATAATAAGAGAGTAATACTGGTCAGCAGTTAAAATATATTAGGGAGCAGCAGATAATGTGGAGAACCATATAGTGCAGTCGGTAATGCAGGAAGAAAACAGTGATGATTGACATGAGTCTGGTTGAGCTGCTGTACATGGTGCACGAGAGTCAATAAGTCACTTAATGTTCAGCAGTCTGATGGCAGAGGGGAAGAAGCTGTTCATGTGACGGGAGGTTTTAGTCTGGATGGACCGAAGTCTTCTACCTGAGGGGAGGGGGGCAAACAGTACGTGACCAGGGTGTGAGGGATCGGCTATGATCCGGCCAGCACGCCTCCGGGTCCTGGAGATGTACAGATCCTGGAGAGATGGGAGCTTGCAGCCGATCACCTTCTCAGCAGTGCGCACGACGCGCTGCAGCCTTAGTCTGTCCCTGGCAGTGGCTCCTGCGTACCACACGGTTATGGAGGTGGTGAGGATGGACTCGATGATGGCTGTGTAGAACTGCACTAACATCTTGGTGGGTAGCTTGAGCTTCCTCAGCTGCCGCAGGAAGAACATCCTCTGCTGGGCCTTTTTGATGAGGGAGCTGATGGTCGGCTCCCACTTGAGGTCCCTGGTGATGGTGGTGCCCAAGAAACGGAAGGAATCTGCAATGGTGATGGGAGAGCCTGTGAGGGTGAGGGGGGGCAGGGGGGTTGTGACTTTCCTGAAGTGACTATACTGAGTTTAGATACTAAGTAGTTGTGATGGTTGTTAAAAACTATAAATTTTGTCTTACTTAAATTGAGCGTTAATTTGTTTGAATCAAACCACAGTTTAAGCATTCCTAATTCCTTTCCGAGTGTATCCAAAAGTTGTTCCAAATTGCTTCCACTGCATAATAGATTAGTGTCATTGGCAAACAATATTAAATCCATTTTTTCCAAGAGTTTACATATATCATTTATATACATATTAAATAACAATGACCCCAAAACTGAACCCTGTGGGGCTCCACAAGTAACCTTCAGTAACTGTGAGTTTTTGTTACCAACACATACCCACTGATATCTATTCTTTAAGTAACTACATAACCAGGACAGTGCTACCCCCAATACCACAATTTTGTAGTTTCTTTAATAATAAATAATGATCCACTGTATCAAATGCTTTTTTAAGATCCAGGAATACCCCAACTGAATACTCTTTATTTTCAATGGCAGTTGATTTTTTTTCTATAAATTCCATTAGAGCAAATGCAGTTGTCCTCTTGTGTCTGAACCCATATTGCTGCTCACACAATAAATTATTCTTCATTATGAAGTTGTCAATTCTCTCACAGAATATTTTTCAAGTATCTTGGAAAATTGCGGCAATAGTGAAATTGGTCTATAGTTTGAAAATTCTCCTCTGTCACCTGTCTTGTATATCGGAATTACTTTAGCTATTTTCAGTGCATTGGGAAATATACCTGTTTGGAGAGACAGGTTACAAATATACGTCAGTGGTTTCACTAAGCATTCAATAACAGTTTTGACTAAGACACAGGTGTCAAACTCATTCCATGGAGGGCCAAGACCCTGCAGGTTTTACCTCCACCCAGTGGCTTCAACAGGTGTTTTCTCTGAATTTCCTCCCACTGATTGCTGATCAGTGAAAACACCTGCTGAAGAGACTGGGTGGAAGTAAAACCTGCAGGGTCTTGGCCCTCCATGGAATGAGTTTGACACCCCTGGACTAAGAGCATGTCAATACCATCACGGTCCGTAGATGTTTTACTTTTAAATGATTTAACAATTTCAATGATCTCTCTCTCGTCTGTGTTCTTCATGAAAATGGAGTCTTTTATAGCAGTGTTTTTGCTTACTGTATCACCTGTAGGTGGCGTAATGGGTATTTCTCGAGCCAAATTAGGACCAATGTTAACAAAAAAGTTATTAAATTCATCTGCAGGTGAGGCTGCATTCACACTCTGAGTCGTTCTATTTTTTTTTTTTTTTAAATTGGTTGGGTAGCTTGCATTTCTATTTTTATTTCCAAGAATATTGTTAAGTATTGTCCATGTATTTTTAATATTGTCTCTGTTTTTCTTCAGTTCTTTACTGTAATAGTCTCTTTTACTACATCTCATTATATACGTTAACTTATTTTTGTATGTTTTATACCGCTGCTCTGCTTCTTTTGTCCTTTTCTTTAGAAAAGCTTTATATAATGATTTTTTCTTTTTACACGCCTTTTGTAATCCTTTGGTTAACCATGGCTTGTCGACAAATTTATGTTTTAGCTTTTTTTTTTTTTTTTACTAATGGACAATTTTTTTCATAAAGAGTGGTTACAATGTTCATAAATATGTCATAGGCTTCATTTACATCTGATACATAGACTTTTGTCCAGTCTTGCTTCAGCAAGTCTTCTTTAAAAGAACTGATTGCATTTTGTGATTTGTATCTGAAAGATTTTAAAGTTTGTTCTGTATTGGCCCCCGTGTGGCCATGGATAAGTGCAAAGACTGGCAAATGGTCACTTATATCATTTATCAATAATCCACTTTCTATTTTCTTATCAATAATATTAACAAACAGGTTATCAATAAGTGTAGCAGTGTGAACTGTGATTCTACTGGGACGTGTTATTGTGGGATATAGACTCATATTGTACATAGAATTCATGAACTCTGTAATTACATTTTGTTGAAATGGATTCAGTAAATAAATATTGAAATCTCCACCAGTTACAACCATTTTCTTACTAATTATATTATTGTACAGCTCGACTAATTTATCTCTGAATGTCTCAATACAAGTTCCCGGCGTTCTATATATACAACTTATAATTAGATTTTTTGTTTTATCTTGGTCAATCTCAACAGTAACACATTCCAGAATCCCTGGTAGTGCAAAGGACATTCCATTTACAAGCTTACACCTATACAGGTCATCATTATACAGTGTGCTGAGCTGGTGCATGAGGTTGAGAGATACCGGCTAGATATAGTCGGCCTCACCTCAACACACAGCTCCGGTTCCAGAACCAGTCTTCTGGAGAGGGGCTGGAGCTTGGCCTTTTCTGGAGTTGCCCTGGGTGAGAGGCGTCGAGCAGGGGTGGGTATTCTTGTATCCCCCACCTTGCTGCCTCTATATTGGAGTTTTCCCCGGTGGACAAAAGTGTTGCTTCCCTGCGCCTTTGGGTTGGGAAACGAGTCCTGACCATTATTTGTGCCTATGCACCAAATGATGTTTCAGAGTACCCACCCTTTTTGGAGTCTGTGACTGGGGTGCTGGAGGGTGCTCCTCTTGGAGACTCCATTGTCTTACTGGGGGACTTCAATGTGCACGTGGGCAATGACAGTGAAACCTGGAGGGGGGTGATTGGGAGGAACGGCCTGCCCGATCTGAACCCGAGTGGTGTTCAGTTATTGGACTTCTGTGCTAACCACAGTTTGTCCATAACGAATACCATGTTCAAGCATAAGGGTGTCCATATGTGCACCTGGCACCAGGACACCCTAGGTCGCAGGTCAATGATCGATTTTGTTATCGTGTCATCAGACCTGTGACTGTATGTCTTGGACACTCGGGTAAAGAGAGGTGCAGAGCTGTCAACTGATCACCACCTGGTGGTGAGTTGGATCCGATGGCGGGGGAGGAAGCCATTCAGACCTGGTAGACCCAAACGTATAGTGAGGGTGTGCTGGGAACATCTGGCTGAGGCCCCTGTCCGGGAGGTCTTCAACTCCCACCTCCGGAAGAACTTCAACCACATTCCGAAGGAGTCTGGAGACATGGAGTCTGAATGGGCCATGTTCTCCACCTCTGTTGTTGAAGCAGTGGCCCAGAGCTGTGGCCGCAAGGTGGTCGGTGCATCTTGTGGTGGCAACCCCCGAACCAAGTGGTGGACACCAGTGGTGAGGGGGGCCATTAAGCTGAAGGAGGAGTCCTATCAAGCTTGGTTGGCTTGTGGGACTCCCGAAGCAGCTGAGGTGTACCGGGAGGCCAAGCGGAGTGCAGCTTGGGTGGTTGCTGAAGCAAAAACCCAGGTATGGGAGGAGTTCGGTGAGGCCATGGAACAAGACTTTCGGTCGGCCTCGAAGAGATTCTGGCAAACTGTCCGGCGGCACAGGAGGGGAAAGCAGCTCCCTGTCCACACTGTGTATGGTGTGGATGGGACACTGCTGGCTTTGACTGGGAATATCGTCGGGCGGTGGAAGGAATACCTCGAGGAGCTCCTCAATCCCACTGATACACCTTCCACAGAGGAAACAGGGTTTGTGGATGAGGGGGATGACTCGCCTACCACAGGGGCTGAGGTTGCCAAGGTGGTTAAAAATCTCCTTGGTGGCTGGGCCCCGGGGGTGGACGAGATTTGCCCTGAGTACCTCAAGGCCCTGGATGTTGTTGGGCTGTCATGGTTGACACACCTCTGCAACATTGCGTGGAGGTCAGGGGCAGTGCCTTTGGCATGGCAAACAGGGGTGGTGGTTCCTCTCTTCAAAAAAGGGGACCGGAGGGTGTGCTCCAACTTTAGAGGGACCACACTCCTCAGCCTCCCTGGGAAGGTCTATGCCAAGGTACTGGAGAGGTGACTCTGGCTGCTGGTCGAACCTCAGATTCAGGAGGAGCAATGTGGTTTTTGTCCTGGCCGTGGCACATTAGACCAGCTCTTTACCCTCTCGAGAATTCTCGGGGGTTCGTGGGAGTTTGCCCAACCAGTTTACATATGTTTTGTGGACTTGGAGAAGGCATTTGACCGTGCCCCTCGTGGTTTTTTGTGGGGGGTGCTTCGGGAGTATGGGGTATTGGGCTTGTTGTTACGAGCTATTCGGTCTCTGTACGACCGTTGTGAGAACTTGGTTCGTATTGCCAACACTCGGTTGGAGTCATTCCCAGTGAGAGTTGGACTCCGCCAGGGCTGCCCTTTGTCACTGATCCTGTTCATAATTTTTATGGACAGGATTTCTAGGTGCAGCCAGGGAATGGAGGGTGTCATGCTTGGTGACCACAGGATCTCATCTTTGTTGTTTGCAGATGATGTTGTCCTGTTGGCTTCATCCAGCAATGACCTACAGCTCTTGCTGGGATGGTTTACCGCTGAGTGTGAAGCGGCTGGGATGAGAATCAGCACCTCCAAGTCCGAGTCCATGGTCCTCAGCCGGAAAAAGGTGGACTGTCCTCTCTGGGTTGGGGACAGGCTCCTGCCCCAAGTGGAGGAGTTTAAGTATCTTGGGGTCTTGTTCACAAGTGAGGGGAAAATGGAGCAAGAGATTGACAGACGGATTGGAGCAGCATCTGCAGTGATGCAGACATTGTACCAGTCTGTTGTGATGAAGAGGGAGCTTAGTTCTAAGGCAAAGCTGTCGATTTATCAGTCAATCTACGTTCCTACTCTCACCTATGGTCACGAGCTTTGGGTAATGACCGAAAGAACAAGATTGCGGATACAAGCGGCTGAAATGAGCTTTTTCCGTAGGATTGCTGGACTCACCCTCAGACATAGGGTGAGGAGCTCAGTCATCCAGGAGAGGCTCAGAGTAGAACCACTGCTCCTCCACATTGAAAGGAGTCCGTTGAGGTGGTATGGGCATCTGATTAGGATGCCTCCTGGACGGCTCCCACTTGAGGTGTTTTGGGCACGTCCCACTGGGAAGAGACCCCAGGGCAGACCCAGGACTCGGTGGAGAGACTCTGTCTCCCAGCTGGTCTGGGAACGCCTTGGTATCCCCTCTGAAGAGCTGGAGCAGGTGGCTGGGGAGAGGGAAGTCTGGGCTTCTCTGCTTGAACTGCTGCCTCCGCGACGCGGACCTCCAGAAAAGCGGTAGAAGATGGATGGATGGATGGAATATACAGTGCAACACCACCACCCTTTTTTTGAGATCTGTTTATATGAAACATTTGATATCCCTCTATTGCCATCAGAGGAGCCTGCTCTTCATTAAGCCAAGTTTCAGAGACTGCGATAGCTGTAAATTTTCTGTCTAGCTGTTTTAAATAGTCCTGAATCTGTGGAAAGTTTTTGTTAAGACTTCTGCTGTTGAAGTGTATTATTGATAGTTTACCATCTAGTTGCACTTGACTTTTGAATTGCTTTTCAGTGTAATGTTCACAATGATTATGAATATTATTGAAAAAGTAGTTATCACGATCAGTATCATTCTCCATCTCTTGTAGTTTATCTTCAGCATAATGGCATATTTTCAGAGTCTGAATTTCCTCTCTCTGTGTCAAATGACTTCCTCCAACTGGGGATAATTGATGTCTACTTAAGTCAGTCATAAGGTTTGTTTGTTTGTTTGTTTGTTTGTTTGTTTTTTAAAGTACATTGACATGGTATGTCACATAAGAAGTATTCTTGCCGTGTGTGGATATGGATTATCATACTCTCTTAATTTTCTTAATCAGTGTTCATCTATATTTATTTAAGTCAGTAAGATCTCTGATTATTATGGTCTTTCATTCTGCCCGTGCCAAAAGGTCCAAGACAGGAGGGCCAGGAGTCGTGGTCAGCACCCACTCTGGCATTGAAGGCTCCAAGGAGAATGAGTTGTTCAGAGTTGGGGATGATCCTGACAGTTGTTGTGAGATTCTCGTAGAACTCGTCTTTTGCCTCTGGTGTGGCTGTCAGTGTTGGGGCATACACACTGACGAGGGTGACTGGGCCTTGAGTGGTGTTCAGGCGGAGGGTGAGGAGTCATGCAGAGCCATTGCTGCCTGGTTCCACCATCTTCAGCAAGGTGTTCTTCACTGCGAAGCCCACTCTGTGTTCCCTGTGTTCGTCACTGCCCTTTCCCTGCCAGTAGAACGTGTAGTCCTTCTCTCTCAGTGTGCCTGCGTCAGCCAACCGTGTTTCCTGGACAGTGGCAATATCCACTCCCAGTCTCTTCAGCTCATTATTGATGATGGCAGTCTTCCTGGTGTCGTTGATGTCCTTGAGGTTAGCAGCGAGTCCTGTCATCATAGTGCGGACGTTCCAAGTTCCCAGTTTTAGAGTTGGTCTCTTTTGTTTTATTGTCTTGCCTGGTGCGAAGGTTCTCAGCCTGCTGTTCGGACTTCTCCTCATCCCCATGCACCCAATGAGGAAAGCAAGCTGCGGCGGGACAACACCTTATTGGCTGGGGGCTGCCCAGCTTGAGGCGGGCGGTAGCTGTCCAGTGAGATCCAATGATCCCTCCCACTGTCGGGAACAACCCCTGGCGCCGCGCTCTACGCCTATTGAGCGGTGGCTTATAACCGGTAACTGTCATTCCCCGTGTTTTGTCTATGCCAAAGGCAAAGCTGGAGTGTCCTCTCCAGTGATCCGGTGTTCTACCTTCCAGCGTTGGGCATTGGTAGGATTCAAGCCTGGGCAGGAAGATATGGAGGACAAGATGTTGCCCATGCAGCATGTCCCCCCTCTCCACGTCACTGATGAATCCAAAGGAACAGCAGGGCTGCTACAGTTTGGCACCAGCGCCATTGCAGGAGCTGCCAGAACGACGTTGAGCACAACATAAAACTGCCTTAGGGGCTCCGACTCTGGATTTTTCCTCAGGGTTGACTCCCGAAGCCTTTCCCGTGACCGGGTATGCCGCAAGGCAGCGGAGGTTTGAAATCAAGGTTTACCTTCCCCTAGATGGGCTACCTTCCCAGGTTGATGAGCCACCATCTACCCGAAACATCTGGTTTTAAGGCGCCAGAGATCCGCCCTCGCCCCTTCTCCTATTAGTAAAAGCAGTTCCGCCGGGCTTAGAGACTAAACCACACGGGCAGACTAGGAGTTGGACTTAGTTGTCAGAGGCTTTTCGAGACGCACGCCATAAGGAGCATTTTATGAGCACTGGGAGCTTAACCCCAGTGCCGCTCCTGGCTATGACAACCTTGGAACTATTCGTCGGCCTCCGTCGGTCAATGATGACCATGGAAGAGAATCCTAAACGTCTACTCTGCTGGAACAGCACTGCCTGTGGCTGAACAGGCCGATGTGCGAATGACAGTCCCTGTCACACAGGTCACACTTGTGGGTGGTCTCCGTGCTGCTGGGTCTATGGCGGTTCTTCCTGCGGGTCCTTTTTTCATCTGCTGCAGCAGTCAGTCTCTCTTCACCCGCCTTGAGCTGTCTGGTCAGGGTGCCTCTCCATTTGGTGCGGTCCGTTGCAAGGTCCTCCCAGCGCTCTGTGTTGATATCCAGGGCCTTCATGTCTCTCTTGCAGACATCTCTAAAGAGCAGCTGTGGGCGGCCAACGTCTCTCCTGCCAGTTGCCAGTTCTCCATAGAGGACGTCTTTGGGGATTCTGCCATCCTCCATACGGTGAACGTGGCCTAGCCAGCGGAGCCTGCGCTGCCTGAGTAGAGTGAACATGGAGGGAAGGCCGGCGCGGGACAGAACTTCTGTGTTGGGCACTTTGTCCTGCCAGGATATGTCCAGGATGTGGCGAATGCAGCGCAAGTGGAAGGAGTTCAGTCTCTTTTCCTGCCGGGCGTATGTTGTCCACGTCTCACTCCCATAGAGCAGTGTGCCGATGACGCAGGCATTGTACACTGCCATCTTCGTCTTGACAGAGAGTTTGGGATTCTCCCACACTCGTGTGGTGAGGCGAGCGAGTGTGAAGGCTGATTTTCCAATCCTCTTGTTGATCTCTGTATCAAGGGAGAGGTTGTTGCTGATCGTGGACCCCAGGTACGTGAACTGATTCACGACCTCCAGCTTGTAGTCATCAATGGTGATGGTTGGTGGTGCTTCCGTGCCTTGCGCCAAGACGTTAGTCTTCTTCAGGCTGATGGTAAGCCTGAAGTCCTTGCATGCCTGGGAGAAGCGGTCCATCAGGGTCTGAAGCTCCTGCTGTGTGTGGGTTGCGACTGCAGCGTTGTCTGCGAACAGCATGTCTCTGATTAGAGCCTCGCGTACTTTGGTTCTGGCTTTCAGGCGGGCGAGGTTGAAAAGCCTGCCGTCAGATCTTGTGTGCAGGTAGATTCCCTCTGTTGCTGTGCTGAAGGCATGCCTCAGGAGCATAGCAAAGAAAATCCCAAAGAGGGTTGGCGTAAGTACACAGCCCTGTTTCACTCTGCTGCGTATGTTGAATGGCTCCGAGACGTTGCCATCGTGCTGCACTATCCCCTGCATGTTGGTGTGAAACGATTCGATGAGGCTTTGCAACTTTGGTGGGCATCCTATCTTTGGCAGGATCTTGAAAAGGCCCTCTCTGCTGACCAGATCGAACGCTTTGGTGAGGTCGATGAAGGCGACGTACAGAGGCATGTTCTGTTCTCTGCATTTCTCCTGGAGTTGGCGGATGGAGAATATCATGTCTACCGTCGATCGCTCAGCGCGGAAGCCACACTGAGACTCGGGGTAGACACGTTCGGCAAGCTTCTGTAGACGAACGAGAACAACTCGTACGTAGACTTTGCCAACAACGCTGAGGAGGGAAATGCCCCTGTAGTTGTTGCAGTCGCTTCTCTCCCCTTTGTTTTTGTAGAGGGTGATGATCTTGGCGTCCCTCATGTCCTGTGGTACGGCACCTTCCTTCCAGCACTGGCAGAGGACGTCATGCAATGGCAGCAGTAGGGCGGTCTTGCAGTGCTTGATCAGGTCAGGGGGTATGCCGTCGTTGCCGGGTGCCTTGCCAGCGGCCAAGCTATCAATGGCCTTGCTGAGTTCGTCGATGGTTGGCTCGGCGTCAAGTTCGTCCATGGATGGCAGGCAGTCGATGGCATCAAGGGCTGACGGTGTCACGGTGTTCTGTCTAGAATAGAGGTCGGAGTAGTGTTCCACCAATCTCTCCATCTGCTTGTTCTTCTCTGTGATCATCTCCCCAGTGGAAGATTTGAGGGGGGCCGTCTTGCTCTGAGCCGGACCAAGTGCTTTCTTGATGCCATCGTACATACCACGGATGTTCCATGTTATGGCAGCGATTTGAATGTCTTGGCTGAGCTGAGTCCAGTACTCGTTGGCACAGCCCCGAGCAGTCTGCTGAACTTTGCTTCTCGCAGCCCTGAGAATCTGGAGATTCTTCTTGTTTGGGTACTTCTTGTACTCAGCAAGTGCTGAGCGCTTGGCTTCAATGACGGGGGTCATCTCGGTCAACTTGGCATCAAACCAGTCCTGTGACTTTGAGGTCTTCCTCCCAAAGGTAGCCAAGGCTGTGCGGTAGATGGTGTTTCGCAGCTCTTCCCACTTCTGCTTTGCAGATTCTCCTCCTTGTGGTACACCAAGTTCCTTCTCAAAGGTGGAGGCAAACTGCTCAACAAGTTCTGGTTGGGCCATCTTGCTGGTGTCAATCGTTGCCTTTCCAGGTTGTCTAGCACAATGGAATTTCTTCAGCTGCAGCTTGACCTTGCAACACACCAATGAATGGTCTGTGTCGCAATCTGCACTCTGGAACGAACGGGTGATTAGCACGTTCTTCAGTGAGGTGCGCCTGGTCAGGATCAAGTCTAGCTGGTGCCAGTGCTTTGAGCGCGGATGTTGCCAGGAAACCTTGTGTTGGGGCTTGGTCTTGAAGAACGAGTTTGTGATGCACAGATCGTGATATGTGCAGAACTCGAGCAGCCGCTGTCCGTTGTCGTTCATTCTGCCCACGCCAAAAGGTCCAAGACAGGAGGGCCAGGAGTCGTGGTCAGCACCCACTCTGGCATTGAAGTCTCCAAGGAGAATGAGTTGTTCAGAGTTGGGGATGATCCTGACAGTTGTTGTGAGATTCTCGTAGAACTCGTCTTTTGCCTCTGGTGTGGCTGTCAGTGTTGGGGCATACACACTGACGAGGGTGACTGGGCCTTGAGTGGTGTTCAGGCGGAGGGTGAGGAGTCGTGCAGAGCCAGTGCTGCCCGGTTCCACCATCTTCAGCAAAGTGTTCTTCACTGCGAAGCCCACTCTGTGTTCCCTGTGTTCGTCACTGCCCTTTCCCTGCCAGTAGAACGTGTAGTCCTTCTCTCTCAGTGTGCCTGCATCAGCTAACCGTGTTTCCTGGAGAGTGGCGATATCCACTCCCAGTCTCTTCAGCTCATTATTGATGATGGCAGTCTTCCTGGTGTCGTTGATGTCCTTGAGGTTAGCAGCGAGTCCTGTCATCATAGTGCGGACGTTCCAAGTTCCCAGTTTTAGAGTTGGTCTCTTTTGTTTTATTGTCTTGCCTGGTGCGAAGGTTCTCAGCCTGCTGTTCGGATTTCTCCTTATCCCCATGCACCCAATGAGGAAAGCAAGCTGCGGCGGGACAACACCTTATTGGCTGGGGGCTGCCCAGCTTGAGGCGGGCGGTAGCTGTCCAGTGAGATCTGATGATCCCTCCCACCGTCGGGAACAACCCCTGGCGCCACGCTCTACGCCAATTGAGCAGTGGCTTAAAACCGGTAACTGTCATTCCCTGTGTTTTGTCTACGCCAAAGGCAAAGCTGGAGTGTCCTCTCCAGTGATCCGGTGTTCTACCTTCCAGCGTTGGGCGTTGGTAGGATTCAAGCCTGGGCAGGAAGATATGGAGGACAAGATGTTGCCCATGCAGCATGTCCCCCCTCTCCACGTCACTGATGAATCCAAAGGAACAGCAGGGCTGCTACAGTTTGGCACCAGCGCCGTTGCAGGAGCTGCCAGAACGATGTTGAGCACAACATAGAACTGCCTTAGGGGCTCCGACTCCGGATTTTTCCTCAGGGTTGACTCCCGAAGCCTTTCCCGTGACCGGGTATGCCACAAGGCAGCAGAGGTTTGAAATCAGGGTTTACCTTCCCCTAGATGGGCTACCTTCCCAGGTTGATGAGCCACCATCTACCCGAAGCATCTGGTTTTAAGGCGCCAGAGATCCGCCCTCGCCCCTTCTCCTATTAGTAAAAGCAGTTCCGCCGGGCTTAGAGACTAAACCACATGGGCAGGCTAGGAGTTGGACTTAGTTGCCAGAGGCTTTTCGAGACGCACGCCATAAGGAGCATTTTATGAGCACTGGGAGCTTAACCCCAGTGCCGCTCCTGGCTATGACAACCTTGGAACAAGGTTTGTACCTTGGAACCTTGGACAAGCTTTTTACTTCATTCACATTATATCACTGAATCTGAGTTCACATTGAAATACTGTGTGACTGTATATTTTTTCATATATTTCTGCAAAGTGTGGATAGTCTGAGTAAATAACTGCATATATTCCTGTATATATTTGCATCCTTTTATAGAAACGTGGACAGACTGTAATTTACTGTACATACTCTGTTGTCATTGAATCCTTATTTAAATCTTATTTAAATCCTCCACCTGAACAACGAGAGCAAGTTTTTAGCCAAAGTCAAATTCCTTGTATGTGTTGTGCATACTTGGCCAATAAAGCTGATTCTGATCTCGCTGGGTAGCGCGTTCTGCGCGGTGGATTTTAGCAGCCGATCGAAAATACGACTCGCCGCTCATAACAGACCTCACCCCCCCCCCTAAAATTTTCTCCTCGAATTTAGACGATTCACGAGAATGACCCTAGACATGATCAAATCCGAGGAATTCCGCGGATCCGCGGAGGATTCTCATCCCTGAATACAGAGGATCCTAGCTAGCAAAAGGTCAGCGCAAGGACTTGCTTAAGCAGCTACAATATACTGTATCTGTTTAAATATAATCGCTGTTTTTCCACCCACAGTGGCTGACGGGAGAGGGAAATGATTTGGTCACTTTTCAAGAAAACCTGGTCATTGTGGAGAGAGGTCGGCCAACCCCAAAGCTAGCAGGCCCATCTCAGCCAGTAAAAAGGATTTGTCAGTCACTTAGATATTAGCAATGAGTGGTATCCTTGGATTACAGCCTCTGAGGAGTGCTGCCAAGTATCTTGCTGGGAATGCCTGTTGATTGAACTGATCAAGTAGATACTTGGAGCCAGACAGGTTTGCAAACTTGAGCTGTCTTTTGTCACACCATGACAATTTAGGCAGCGTTTGCCAAACGTATAAAAATTGGTCTAAAATGCTGGGATACACCAAAATTTTCACTTTTGGCCATATGCATCGCATATCCATAACGACTTGGACATATACATAACGTATTGGTAACTTACATAGAATGTTTCCATAACTTATAAGAAACTTAAACCAACTAATGCTTAGTGTGTTGCCGACATTCACAACTTATGTGCAATAATAGTCTAACTTTAGGTGTGCAAGAGATCATCTCTGTTCAACAGAAATGATTCTCCCCTCCAAAGAGTAGGCGGGGGGCATGACAAACCTGGCATAGCTGTCAAATCTTTCAGGTCAGTCACACCTGTCAGATGACAGTTGTCACAACCTGGCTCAAAGGCACGTGAACTGATGGCGATAAAAAAAAAGTTTATTTTCAATTTAAAAAAAAAACAACAACACAAGATAATGCATGGAGTGTGCTTTTACTGGGAGGCGCAGCCAAGCCAGAGTTGTGGTTTGCGCTTCAGACGACAAACTGATTGGATCCTCCTCCTCCAGTGTTCTGACACTTTGGCATTGGCATTGAATTTAGCACTTCCGGGTTTTGAACTTGGTGGGGATGACCGCATAAACCCCAGTAGTCCAGATAGCCTAAATGAAAATACAGCCGTGGACAAAATTGTTGATACCCCTCTGTCCATGAAAGACAAACCCACAATGGTCACAGAAACAACCCGAATCTGACGAAAGTGGCAACAAATAAAAATCATATGAAAATCAACCAACGAAAATCAGACAATGCTCTTGAATTGTGGTTCAGCAGAATTTCCCCAAAAAATAAACTCATAAAACAGGCCTGGACAAAAATGATGGTACTCCTAGAAAAGATTGAAAATAATCTGACCATAGGGACATGTTCAACCAAGATGTGTCCTCTTAATTAACATCACAGGTGTCTACAAACTTGTAATCAGTCAGTCGGCCTATTTGTGCTGTTTGGTGACATGGTGTGTACCACACTAAACATGGACCAGAGGAAGCAAAGGAGAGAGAGTTGTCTCAGGAGATTACGAAGAAAATTATAGACAAGCATGTTAAAGGTAAAGGCTATAAGGCCATCTCCAAGCAGCTTGATGTTCCTGTGACTACAGTTGCACATATTATTCAGAAATTTAAGATCCATGGGACTGTAGCCAACCTCCTTGGACGTAGCCACAGGAGGAGACGGACAATATGAATGGTAACAAAAGAGCCCAGAACAACCTCTAAACACATTCATGGTGAACTCCAAGGTCAAGGTACATCAGTGTCAGATCGCACCATCCGTCATTGTTTGAGCCAAAGTGGACTTCATGGGAGACGACCAAGGAGGACACCACTGTTGAAAACAAATCATATAAAGCCAGACTGGAATTTGCCAAACAAGGCAAGGCAAAAATTTGCCTTGGAACTATATATACACACACACACACACACATATATATATATATATATATATATATATATATATATATATATATATATATACGTATATACGTATATACGTATATAGTATACTTATTTGGGGGGAAAAAAGGAAAACAAATGACTGTTTCTCTATGCAAGTGTCAGCTGATGACTTGGCATCCAGCAACGACCTCTGCTAATAGAGAAGCAGGCTGTTTGTTTATCATGACAGGAAAAAAAATACAAGGGAAGGAAAGGTGTGGTTAGTGTTGTTATCTTATCATCCTCATCATCCTCTAGTAATACTTAATATTGGTTATTAAGTTTTTCCAATGCTTATACCCTATAGAGAATTGTTATGTTTGCTCCTTAATAACATTAACAGTTAGACAAAATATCATTATTGCTAAAATAATGCAGCTACTACAGGCTGTTTGGGGTTTTTTTAAGAGAGGCTATATACAGAAATAACATAGCAAACTTCATTTTGAATCACACCTGACACAACACATCACTCCACTGATTAGAAACATGATGACACTCCTTACTCTGCAAATGCAAGGTTAATTTCATCAGGGAACTCCTCTTTTTGAAGTGGGGATGTCCCCTTTTCAGCAGTTTAACACTCTCTGAGTATGCAACAGCTTACAGTGTGTCTGTCCCCTGTACTGCTACCCTGCATGACCAATGAAGCGAGCAAGTGTTATACCAAGGATCTAAATTGTCAAAGGTCATTGAGTCATTCAACTCTACCTCATTCAACCTCTACATAAACGACCTGCCTACTACAAAATCCCGCAAATTCATCTATGCAGACGACATCTGTTTGGCATTCCAAGCACCAGACTTTGAACCACTGGAACGGGTGCTCACGGAAGATCTTGCTAAACTGGACCAGTTCTGCAAAATCTGGTGCCTAAAACCAAGCCCAGCAAAAACCGTCTCCAGTGTATTTCATCTCCACAATGCAAAAGCTGCCAGAGAACTAAACATCCACCTGAGCGGACTCAAGCTTAAGCATGCCCCAAATCCAACTTATCTTGGAGTGACCCTTGATAGGACCTTATCCTTCAAGGAACATCTAAAGGGGACGGCTGCTAAGGTGAAAGTACGAAACAACCTGCTCTGCAAGCTCGCTGGTGCAAAATGGGGGGCGGCAGTCTCCACCCTGCGCACCTCAGCACTGGCCCTTTCATACTCTGTAGCAGAATATTGTGCCTCTGTCTGGTCCAGGTCATCTTACACACACCATGTAGACACCCAGCTCAACTCAACCATGAGAACTATAACTGGAACAATCCGCTCAACACCACTCCCCTGGCTCTCTGTACTGTCAAACATAGCCCCTCCACACATCCGGCGAGCAGCATTAACTCAAAGGATGCTCCAAAAAGTTAAAGATTTTCCTCACTTACCAATCCATGCAGATATCTACACCCCACCCACTGCCCGACTTTCATCCAGACGGCCAATTTGGAAAAACCCTCCCCCAGCTGACTTTACCATCCAGACAGCTTGGCAAGAGGAATGGGAGACCAAGGAGGTCCCAAACAAACAGCTGGTGATAAACCCCAACCAACAGGTCCCGGGCACCAACCTCCCAAGGAGACAGTGGTCTACACTCAATCGCTTCAGGACTGGACATGGCCCCTGCTTGGCCAGCCTTCACAGATGGGGCAGTAGCCCTAGCCCACTGTGCGCATGTGGAGAGGAGCAAACTATGGAACACTTCATAGAGGCTTGCCCGCTCCAAAGACTGGAAGGAGGATTACACACCCTCCATACAGCAAACCAGGAGGCAACTGCTTGGCTTAAGGACTTTGCATTCGCTAAATAAATAAATAAATAAATTGAGTCATTGGGCTTATTTGCATCTGGCTAGGACACTGGGCAGATCTGTGTACCCCATTTTGGCAACTGACCGTACCCTCATCATGTCGGCAGGGCAGGTGGGCAGGGTGAAGAGAGATTCTTTTCTGCCACATGATGCCATTCATGAAGCATGATTGCAATTTCAGATGAAAAGTACAGGAGTGAGGTTTTGTTCGTTGTTTCTTTGAGTGAGAGTAGAAACAAAATACCTTAGGGATTAAAACACTTAATTGTAGACTACAATTATTTACAAAATTATGACAAAGGATAGAATGGTCCTTGATTAACTAATTACCACCCATAGGGGTGTAGGCCCTATTATAGGAGATTATTATATTACTTCTATCCATGAAAATGATGCAAATGGTCATATTAATACCTCAGATACTCATAGAAGTTAGCGTTTCTCTTAATGGAGAAGTCTCATCATAAACGTGGTAATGATTTTTATAACCTCAGATTTTTCTTTTGTGAGTCCTTAATATGATGATGAGGATGGTGAGAGGGGCAATACTGACCTGAGGATGTTTTTGAAGGTCGCAATGTAATTTAAGGCTGTTTTTAAGGCTATTTCATATTATTTTCTATGTTCTTATTTGACACTGTCTGAGATTACTTTTGGTCACATCACACATATTCACTTTTGATATATTCTATACACGTTTTTAACTTGCAAAGACATATAATAGCATGTAAATTCTTACACATATTAATTCATTCACTTTATTATTTTTCTTTTAATCCTGATGCCTTATTAAGCTTCAAGGGGGAATATGATAGAAAAATTCCATATTATCTATACTATTGATATTAATAATGTATTATTATATTTGAGAAGTATCATACCTTTCATATGCCATGTTTAATGTTTATATGTGCAATCCATATAGGATAAGTTTATATATTCTTGGCCTGTTTCTGTGAGCAATTTCAGCGAGTTCAGACTGAGGATCAGTACATGCGTAAGGAATGATCTAAGCCATTTATTATAATCTCTTTGACATGTCCTGTTTCACGTCACAGGAATGCACAGGAACTCCTCATCTTATAGATTAGTGTTTCATGGACATTCTGTTAGTTTTATGGATCTCATGTCTTCATGACCCATGTCTCCAGAGTGTCTGATGTCCACCTGGATAAGCTCAGTTATCAGGACTGTCCCGTTCTGTCCCTTCCCTTATCCTCATCCTCCCTCTCCTTTCTCCTACCTATATACAGTATATCAGACTTAGAAGAATGGATCCTTTAGAGATTCTAGGTGTGTCTGAATGTCATTCCTTGTAACCTCTCCCCCAAGGTGGCCAATGGGGTGATTTCGTAATTGTAATTTGTGCTAGCCAAGGGCGCCAGGGCACTGGGGGGTATGTAGTAAATAAAGATGTGCCTTTCGTCCCCGCTGTGCCAGGCTCACACCTGAGGATGCAGGGGTGAGAATGTGTTAATGTGTATGGGGATGTGTGTTCACACTTGCTAACTGGTATGTAAATGTGTTTACCCTGAGTGCCAGAGATGGGAAGAAAATGTATAAAGCAGTTCGCTTTGGCACTTAGTCTGTTCTGTGTTGGAGGTGAAATAAACCTCTGTGTCATCAGCTCATGCCTCTTCTGCTTTCATGCTCCACAGTGTAAAGCTGACCAGTACTGTGACAAATATTCTAGCTTGACCATGAGAGTTTTTTATGTTACACAATATTTGTTTTAGGTAAATATGTGTAGTTTCTTTAGTAAATAAAGTCACTCATTGTCTCCTCCTTTTCTGGGAAGCTAGAACTACCCCCAGCACACTGATCATGCAGTTGGTATAAATAGGAATTCCCTCTGCTGGCAGATCAGTTTTCTAACAGAAACCAAAAACGATGGCTGCAGGGTCTCACCTCATCTGCATCCAAGTCCTTGTCACCTGTTTTTTTCACATTTCAGACAGCAGATATGGTAAGAGCAGAAACTTTTACTTTCACTGTAGCTGTCATGTGTTGAGTGAAGCATGTGCCGATAATTAAAAATGATTGTCAATGGTGTTTTTTTCTTTCTTGTTTACCCAGTGGTCCAGGAAAACAGTACCTTTCACCATATAAAAAGTCCAGATGTGGCCAGCTTCCTTTCAAACCTCCCAGTGAGTCCCAGACATTGTAGTTAATAATCAAATGACAGACATGAACAACACTAAATAATTTCTTCTTCTCTGTTTGCCTCAGATAAACATACCGCCCGGAATTAACCCTAATAATATAAACATCACGGTAGGTACTGACCACTTTTTTTTAAATCTTCAAAAAAAAAAAATACTTTCTTCAACTAATTCAATATATATTTTTCCCTTACAGTCAATAATCATGAAAGGCTGTACTGGTAAGTTTTTTTTTTTCCTTAATCAATGAATGAATGAATGAATGAATGAATGAATGAATTTATTTATTTCGGATAGTACATTACAGGTTAAAAGAAACTGTATAATATAACAACAAGGTCAAATTAGACAAAGACTCCTCCTACTATACAATTCCACGTGAGTTATCCGAAATGGGTGATGGCTGAAGCCGCAGCTTATATTGCCCACCCATATTCCATCCAAGAATTCAAAGGAGAAAAAGGAGAAAACAAGACAAGAGCGATTACAATTTAAAACAAGGCTAAGACAAAATATGACTGAGAGAAAAGAAAACTGAGCTAGTCTAAGTTAAGCGGTTACTATTCAAAAACAAATCTAAGACATAGTGTCACAGAGAAAAAAGAAAAACTAAGCTATAACACAACACATGCTGGAAATGTCAATCCTTATGTGAGTTTACATGTCGTCTTGTAAATATGTTTGGAGTATTTCTTCCTTTAGTTTTTGTTTAAATTGTCCAAGCTTTGTACATGATTTTAATTCAGGTCCAAAATCGTTCCATAATCTGACACCTTGCACTGAAATACAGTGTTGCTTGGTAGTTGTTCTCACTGTAGGCTTTTGAAATATACATGTTCCTCTGAAGTGATATCGTTTCTCCCTTGTTTGGAACAACTTTTGGATATTTGCGGGCAGTGATAGATTCTTCACTTTGAACATTATTATTGCGGTTTTAAAGTCGATCAGATCTTTCAACTTGAGAGTTTTTTGTTTAAGAAAAAGTGGGTTTGTTGGTTCCCTGTAAGCTGCTTTGTTGATTATTCTAATAGCTCTCTTTTGAAGCATAAAGAGTGGATATATGTTTGTTTTATATGTATTTCCCCATACTTCATTACAATATGTCATGTATGGGAGTATTAATGAATGATACAAGGTGTATAGTGTGGGTTGATTCAGCAAATTTTTCACTCTGTGTAATATTGCAATTGATTTGGATACTTTACCTTTTATATAATTAATATGTGGCTTCCAACACAGTTTGTTATCAATTATTACTCCAAGGAATTTAGTTTCGGATACCCTTTCAATCTCTACACCATTTACACTGAGTTTGGGTACTGGGTAGTTGTGATGGTTGTTAAAGACTATAAATTTTGTCTTGCTTAAATTGAGCGTTAATTTGTTTGAATCAAACCACAGTTTCAGCTTTCCTAATTCCTTTCCGAGTGTATCCAGAAGTTGTTCCAAATTGTTTCCACTGCATAGCAGGTTAGTGTCATCAGCAAACAATATTAAGTCCATTTTTTCTGAAACTTTACATATATCATTTATATACATATTGAATAATAATGGTCCCAAAACTGAACCCTGTGGGACTCCACAGGTGACCTTCAGTAGCTCTGAGTTTTTGTTGTTAACACATACAAACTGATATCTATTCTTTAAGTAACTTCTTAACCAGGACAGTGCTACCCCTCTGATACCACAATTTTGTAGTTTCTTTAATAATAGATTGTGATCTACTGTATCAAATGCTTTTTTAAGATCCAGGAATACTCCAACTGAATACTCTTTATTTTCAATGGCTGTTGATATTTTTTCTGTAAATTCCATGAAGGCATATGCTGTTGTCCTTTTGTGTCTGAACCCATATTGCTGCTCACACAATAAATCATTCTTCAGTATGAAGTTGTCAATTCTCTCATAGAATATTTTTTCAAGTATCTTGGAAAATTGCGGTAATAGTGAAATTGGTCTGTAGTTGGAGAGTTCCCCTCTGTCGCCTGTCTTGTAAATCGGAATTACTTTAGCTATTTTCATTGCATTGGGAAATATACCTGATTGGAGAGACAGGTTACAGATATACGTCAGTGGTTTCACTATGCATTCGATAACAGTTTTGACTAGTAGCATATCAATACCATCGCAGTCAGTAGATGTTTTACTTTTGAACGATTTAACAATTTCAATGACCTCTCTTTCGTCTGTGTTCTTTATGAAGATGGTGTCTTTTACAGCAGTGTTATTGCATATTGAATCACCTGTTGGCACCGTAGTGGGTATTTCTCGGGCCAGTTTAGGTCCAATGTTAACAAAAAAATTATTAAATTCATCTGCAGGTGAAGCTATATTCACATTCGGAGTCGATTTATTATTTTTTGGAATGTTAGTTGGGTAGCTGGTATTTCTGCTTTTATTTCCAAGGATACTGTTGATTATTGTCCATGTATTTTTAATATTGTCTTTGTTTTTTTCCAGTTCTTTACTGTAATAGTCTCTTTTACTACATCTTATTATATATGTTAACTTATTTTTGTATGTTTTATACCGCTGCTCTGCTTCTTTTGTCCTTTTCTTTATGAAAGCTTTATATAATAAATTTTTCTTTTTACACGCCTTTTGTAGTCCTTTGGTTAGCCATGGTTTGTCAGTAAATTTGTGTTTAAGCTTTTTTTTAACTAATGGGCAGTTTTTTTCATAAAGAGTGGTTACAATGTTTGTAAATGTGTCATAGGCTTCATTTACATCTGATACATAGACTTCTGTCCAGTCTTGCTTCAGCAAGTCCTCTTTAAAAGAACTGATTGCGTTTAGTGATTTGTGTCTGAACGATTTTGAGATTTTTTCTGGGTTGGGCCCCGTGTGGCCATGGATAAGTGCAAAGATTGGCAAGTGGTCGCTTATATCATTTATCAATAATCCACTTTCTATTTTCTTGTCGAGAACATTGACAAACAGGTTGTCAATAAGTGTAGCAGAGTGAGCTGTGATTCTACTGGGATGTGTTATTGTGGGATATAGACTCATGCTGTACATAGAGTTCATGAACTCTGTAACTACATTTTGTTGATGTGGATTAAGTAGATCAATATTGAAATCTCCACAAATTGCTACCATTTTCTTACTAGTAATATTATTGTACAGCTCGACTAATTTATCTCTGAATGTCTCAATGCAAGTTCCCGGCGTTCTGTATATGCAGCTTATGATTAGATTTTTTGTTTTGTCTAGGTCAATCTCAACAGTAACACATTCCAGAAGCCCTGGTAGTGCTGAGGACATTTCATTTACAAGCTTACATCTATATAGGTCATCAATATACAGTGCAACACCACCACCCTTTTTTTGAGATCTGTTAATGTTAAACATCTGATATCCCTCTATTGCCATCAGGGGAGCCTGGTCTGCATTAAGCCAGGTTTCAGAGACTGCTATAGCTGTGAATTTTCTGTTTAGCTGTTTTAAATAGTCCTGAATCTGTGAGAAGTTTTTGTTAAGACTTCTGCTATTGAAGTGTATTATTGACAGTTTACCATCTAATTGCACTTGACTTTTGAATTGCTTTTCAGTGTAATATTCACAGTGGTTATGAATATTATTGAAAAAGTGGTTATCAGGATCAATATCATTCTCCATCTCTTGTGGTTTATGTTCAGCATAGTGGCATATTTTTAGAGTTTGAGTTTCCTCACTCTGTGTTTCATAGTCAGTGTTCATCTGTATTTATCTAAGTCAGTAGCATCTCTGATCATTATACTTTTTGCTTGCTCAGGTGTTCCATTTAGTTTAATCCAAATTCTACAATTTCTTGTCCAGGTTGTCTGTATCTTATTATGTTTCTTTAGCATCCGTGCCTGCCGTGCTAATTCAGCGTTTTTTTTTTTGTCAGGTGTTCATTTAGGTAAACTTGAGTTTCCTTTAGTTTTTTGGCCTGCCTCAGTATGTCATTTTTCACCCTCCTGTTCACAAAGCGCATCACAATTGATTTCTTTGTTTTGTTATCTTTCTTCGGTAAAGCATAACAGGCTGAGATCGCATTGGCTTCTACCTTAATGTCTTTATCATTAAGGAACTGAAGCACTTGGTTTTCTAAGGACATTGATTCACTTATGGAAGCATGTTCACCACTCAGTCCTGTAGCGGCATGGGCGTACGACTGATATCTGATGTCTAGTCCACTTATAACTATGTCATCAATGCGAGAACCTTGTTCAAGATCCTCGACGCGTTGCTCCAAAAGACGCCCGTGTTGCTCCAGGTCCATAATTTTTTTGTCTTTTTCTTTTATTATTGAATGTAGGGCTTGTACCTCCTGTATTAGGTCTAATATTTTTTGTTTCACAAACGAAATATTAACAGAAGGAAGAGTGCACAGATTGGAAAGGCACAGACAACCATATTTTTGTCTCCGCTAAGGAACTATTTTTTCCATGTCCGTTTGATTGATTGTTCGCAATCTAAACTTTATCACTGGAATTTTCTACTTGTAAAGATCCCATTTAAAAATACTCAAATTATGGAATCTTCCAGTGTAAAGTGACTCATTCAATAAATTGTCCTGGCCCAGATCACCTCCAAAATCTAATGGGTTCAGCTGTAGCCCAAGGGCCACCTCTGGTGGAAATTCCATCCAAATCTGTCCAGTAGTTTTGGTCTAATCCTGCGAACAATCAATCAAACGGACATGGAAAAAATAGTTCCTTAGCGGAGACAAAAATATGGTTGTCTGTGCCTTTCCAATCTGTGCACTCTTCCTTCTGTTAATATTTCGTTTGTGAAGCAAAAACAGAACGACCGAAAATAGCTGCTAAAACAAAATCAAAATTGAGCAAAAATGACATAACGGATCTGATTCCGTTTGATGTCATTTTCCTTTAATTTTGTCGGTCACAGCCGGAAGTGGTGATAGCAACTGTGGAGCGCCGCGATTTTCAAACAAGCCTGAAAGACTAGCTGCTAAATCTCAGTTTAAAATCGGGAAAATGTCCAAAGTTGCAGCATACATTTGTCTGTATACACAGCTAAAATGTTAGCTTTGGTAAGTGCATTACAGTGAATTGAGGGGTTGCCGATCAAAAACGATATTCTTTGTTCAGATTCCTGTGCAGCTTTAATGTCAATGCAATCAGTTTCATCTGACAGCAGACTGGACATAGTTTATGAAATATATGAGACTCTGTATAAACTGAGAAATAAAAAGGTGGCTGTATCATTTATGTGGATACCAGCTCACAGGGGGATAAAGGGCAATGATGATGATGATGTTTGTCCTTCGTGCTCAAAGATGACCAATGACATCAATTTGACGTTGAGCTGCTGCGGTGAGTCCGGAGGTGGCTGGTGAGGCCAATCCGGGCAACAAATCCTTTCCTACAAGTAAGACAGAAGTGGGAAGGGGTTGTGATGTTAGTGCTAGTTGCTCTGCCCTTCCGCATCTGGCGTTTCTGCTCTGCATGCTGTACACACTGCTCCTCTGCTCTTTGGGCTCCTGTTGTGATAGCACTGTGCCAGGAAGGGCGATCAGCAGCAAGCATCTCCCAGGACTCTGTGTTAATGGAGAAGTCTTTAAGGTTAATCTTCAGGTTGTCCTTGAAGCGCTTCTTTTGTCCTCCGACTCTGCGTTTCCCTTGGGCGAGTTCTCCATAGAAGAACACCTAACACCTAACGAAAACTAATGGTGAAATAGCATGGCAAGCACGGATGCTGAAAAGACAAAATAAGATACAGGCAACATGGACAAGGAATTGTAGAGTTTGGATCAAACTAAATGGAACACCTGAGGAAGCAAAGAGTATAATGATCAGAGATGTTACTGACTTAAATAAATACAGATGAACACTGATTAAGAAAATTAAGAGACAATGATAATCCATATCCACACACACGGCAAGAGTAGTTCTTTTGACATACCATGTCAATGTACTTTAAAAAAAATAAGCAAAACAAACAAAAAACTTATGACTGACTTGAGTAGACATCAATTATCCCCAGTTGGAGGAAGTCATTTGACACAGAGTGAGGAAACTCAAACTCTGAAAATATTCCATTATGCTGAACATAAACTACAAGAGATGGAGAATGATATTGATCCTGATAACCACTTTTTCAATAATATTCATAATCACTGTGAATATTACACTGAAAAGCAATTCAAAAGTCAAGTGCAACTAGATGGTAAACTATCGATAATACACTTCAACAGCAGAAGTCTTAACAAAAACTTTCCACAGATTCAGGACTATTTAAAATAGCTAGACAGAAAATTTACAGCTATTGCAGTCTCTGAAACTTGGCTTAATGAAGAGCAGGCTCCCCTGATGGCAATAGAGGGATATCAGATGTTTCGTATTAACAGATCTCAAAAAAAGGGTGGTGGTGTTGCACTGTATATTGATGACCTGTACAGGTGTAAGCTTGTAAATGGAATGTCCTTTGCACTACCAGGGATTTTGAAATGTGTTACTGCTGAGATTGACCAAGATAAAACAAAAAATCTAATTGTAAGTTGTATATACAGAACGCCGGGAACTTGCATTTTTTTTTTTTTTTTTTTTTTTTTTTTTTGTTACTTATTTGTACCCGTAGGTAGATTTGGTTTGCAGTCTGGTGACAAGCCACCGGCTGCCGGTCGCTGCGTGCGCGAGCGCCCTAAACCTACATGTTTTTTGGTATGTGGGAGGAAACCGGAGAAATCCCGGAGTAAACCCACGCAACACGGGGAGAACATGCAAACTCCACACAGCTCACTGTTGGTCGGGGGCTGGGATCGATCCCACGATCTCATGATCCCCGCGATCCCCCGGCCAAGGGTAAACTGTGCTGCCACAGTGCTAAACCACTGCGCCACCGTGCAGCCATGCATTGAGACATTCAGAGATAAATTAGTCGAGCTGTACAATAATATTACTAGTAAGAAAATGGTAGCAATTTGTGGAGATTTCAATATTGATTTACTAAATCCATATCAACAAAATGTAATTACAGAGTTCATGAACTCTATGTACAGCATGAGTCTATATCCCACAATAACACACCCCAGTAGAATCACAGTTCACACTGCTACACTTATTGACAACCTGTTTGTTAATATTATTGATAAGAAAATAGAAAGTGGATTATTGATAAATGATATAAGTGACCACTTGCCAACCTTTGCACTTATCCATGGCCACACGGGGGCCAATACAGAAAAAATTTTAAAATCGTTCAGATACAAATCACAAAATGCGATCAGTTCTTTTAAAGAGGACCTGCTGAAGCAAGACTGGGCAGAAGTCTATGTATCAGATGTAAATGAAGCCTATGACACATTTATAGACATTGTAACCACTCTTTATGAAAAAAATTGTCCATTAGTAAAGAAAAAGCTTAAACATAAATTTGCCGATAAGCCACGGTTAACCAAAGGACTACAAAAGGCGTGTAAAAAGAAAAATTTATTATATCAAAGCTTTCCTAAAGAAAAGGACAAAAGAAGCAGAGCAGCGGTATAAAACATACAAAAATAAGTTAACATATACTGTATAATAAGATGTAGTAAGAGAGACTATTATAGTAAAGAACTGGAGAAAAACAGAGACAATATTAAAAATACATGGACAATACTTAACAGTATTCTTGGAAATAAAAGCAGAAATACAAGCTACCCAACCGATTTTTCAAAAAATAATAAAACGACTCAGAGTGTGAATGCAGCTTCACCTGCAGATGAATTTAATAACTTTTTTGTTAACATTGGTCTTAATTTGGCTCAAGAAATACCCATTACGGCACCTACAGGTGATACAATAAGCAATAGCACTGCTATAAAAGACTCCATTTTCATAAAGAACACAGATGAGAGAGAGATCATTGAAATTGTTAAATCATTTAAAAGTAAAACACCTACGGACTGTGATGGTATTGACATGCTCTTAGTCAAAACTATTATTGAATGCTTAGTGAAACCACTGACGTATATCTGTAACCTGTCTCTCCAAACAGGTATATTTCCCAATGCAATGAAAATAGCTAAAGTAATTCCGATATACAAGACGGGTGACAGAGGGGAATTCTCAAACTATAGACCAATTTCACTATTGCCGCAATTTTCCAAGATACTTGAAAAAATATTCTATGAGAGAATTGACAACTTCATACTGAAGAATAATTTATTGTGTGAGCAGCAATATGTGTTCAGACACAAGAGGACAACTGCATTTGCTCTAATGGAATTTATAGAAAAAATATCAACTGCCATTGAAAATAAAGAGTATTCAGTTGAGGTATTCCTGGATCTTAAAAAAAGCATTTGATACAGTGGATCATTATTTATTATTAAAGAAACTACAAAATTGTGGTATTAGAGGGGTAGCACTGTCCTGGTTATGTAGTTGCTTAAAGAATAGATATCAGTATGTATGTGTTGGTAACAAAAACTCACAGTTACTGAAGGTTACTTGTGGAGTCCCACAGGGTTCAGTTTTGGGGCCATTGTTATTCAGTATGTATATATATGTAAAGTTTCAGAAAAAATGGACTTAATATTGTTTGCCGATGACACTAATCTATTATGCAGTGGAAGCAATTTGGAACAACTTTTGGATACACTCGGAAAGGAATTAGGAAAGCTTAAACTGTGGTTTGATTCAAACAAATTAACGCTCAATTTAAGTAAGACAAAATTTATAGTCTTTAACAACCATCACAACAACTTAGTATCTAAACTCAGTGTAAATGGTGTAGAGATTGAAAGGGTATCCGAAACTAAATTTCTTGGAGTAATAATTGATAATAAACTGTGTTGGAAGTCACATATTAATTATATTAAAGGTAAAATATCCAAATCAATTGCAATACTACACAGAGTGAAATATTTGCTGAATCAGCCCACACTATATACCTTGTATCATTCATTAATACTCCCATACATGACATATTGTACTGAAGTATGGGGAAATACATATAAAACAAACATATATCCACTCTTTATGCTTCAGAAGAGAGCTATTAGAATAATAAACAAAGCTGATTACAGGGAACCAACAAACCTACTTTTTCTTAAATTAAAAGCTCTCAAGTTGAAAGATCTGGTTGACTTTAAAACTGCAGTAATAATGTTTAAAGTGAAGAATCTATCACTGCCCGCAAATATCCCAAAGTTGTTCCAAATAAGGGAGAAACAATATCATTTCAGAGGAACATGCATATTTCAAAAACCTTCAGTGAGAACTACCACCAAGCAACACAGTGTTTCAGTGCAAGGAGTCAGATTATGGAACGATTTTGAACCTGAATTAAAATCATGTACAACGCTTGGACAATTTAAACAAAAACTAAAGGAAGAAATACTCCAAACATATATACAAGATGACATGTCAAATCACATAAGGATTGTCATATCCAGTCTGCGTTGTGTTGTAGCTTAGTTTTTTGTCACATTTTGTCTTAGCTTTGTTCTGAATTGTAATCGCTCTTGTTTTGTTTTTCTTTTGAATTCTTGGATGGAATATGGGTGGGCAATATAAGCTGTGGCTTCAGCCATCACCCATTTCGGATAACTTATGTTGAACTGTATAATCAGAGGAGTTATTGTTTAATTTGACCTTGTTGGATTTTCTTTCCCTCTTTGTTATATTATTCTGTTTCTTTTAACCTGTACTTTTAATCTATCCGAAATAAAGATTCATTCATTCATTCATTCATTCATTCATCTAAGTACTGTTTTGTCAAAGGATCTACAAGTACAAGAACTTTTTCTGGCAGCATGTTTCTGCATCACTGCCAGTGTCTGACTGTTCTGAATAAATATAACTTGTATTCTACCCGAACCTGCAGGTAGAATGATTAATAATTATAAATAAGTGAATACAGAAAAAGTACTTGAGTTAACCTTTTATTTAATAATTTAAAAAAAAACAATTTTTGGAAATACCAGATTATGTCTTGTCATAAATAAATACGTAAAGAATGGATGAAATGAGGTGCAGCTCACAGTTGTGGAAACATGTGAATGACTGGCTATTTAAAAAGGTTAAATCTAATCTTTCTGCTAATCTTAATGCTAATCTTAACGCTTAATGCTAATCTTTCTGATCCGGTGACACCTTATACATCGGATGGACACACGGATCGCCCAAATGTCTCCTGATCCGGCAGACAGAGCCACTGTTTTTAGCAGGATATGTTACAGCAGAGACCAGCTGCTAGCACTTAACCGGACCAAGATGCTAGCGCAAGACTTCGACATACAGGGTGAAATAAGACAGAAATGACGTGGATGCCGTGCTGGAGCAAGACAGTTGGTGAGAAATATAAGGTACAGACCCGTTCTTCCATCTGTTATTATGGGGAACGTTGGATCGCTACTCAATAAGACCAACGAGCTAGCGGCTATCTCCCGCTACGAGAGCGTCTTCAGAGAGATTAGCTTGATGTTGTTTACTGAGACGTGGCTAACAGAACTAGCAACAGATGCTAACATTGAACTGGAGGGTTTCCACACAATATGGGAAGACCAGACACCAGACAGTGGGAAGGCAAGGGGCAGAGGAGTGATAATGTATGTCAGTAACAGCTGGTGCAGACCGGGACATATCACGGTTAAACAACATCACTGCAGCAAAGACATTGAGTTGCTAGCTGTTAGCATGCGGCCTACCTATCTCCCGAGGGAATACTCACACGTGATCTGCATTGTTATTTATGCATATCCGACGGCGAACGCGGGGACAGCGCGTGACGTCATTCACTCAGTAACTGGCAGGCTGCTGACAGAACACCCAGATGCTCTTCTCCTCATCTCCGGTGATTTCAACCATATTTCACTGTCCTCCATCCTGCCCATGCCACACTAGAGACAATAAAACACTGGATTTATTCTATGCTAACACTAAGGAGGCGTACACCTCATCACCACTCCCCCCACTTGGGAGATCGGATCACAACTTGGTTCATCTCCTGCCGGTGTACAAACCCCTAGTACACAGACAACCTCCGGTCATGCGCACGGTGAAGATATGGTCGGAGGAGGCAATGGACGCTCGAAAGGACTGTCTTGAAACCACTGCCTGGGAGCAGCTCTGCAATCCACATGGTGAGGACATCGATGGCCTCACTCACACCATCACGGACTACATCAACTTCTGTGTGGACAACACCGTACCCACCAAGACCATACGGTGTTGCTTGAACAACAAACCCTGGATCAACCCTGAGATAAAAACACTTCTGAGAGAGAAGAAGAGGATCTTCAGGTCGGGGAACAGGGAGATGCTGAAGTCTGTACAGAGGGAGCTGAGGAGGAAGATCAGAGAAGGCAAGGACAGCTTCAGGAAGAAGATGGAGGACAAGCTGCAACAGAGCGACATCGGCGGGGTCTGGAGAAACCTTAAAACCATCTCTGGGCTCCAGAATACCTCCTCCCAGGCCACGGGGGCAGGGAGTGGGCGAACAATCTGAACCTGTTTTTTAATAGGTTTGACCAACCGCCCTCCCCCCCGACTGCACACCAGCCACTGCTGCCTCTAAAGTCATCGAGACCTGCTGTCCACACCCCACTCCACCAACACCCCCCCACTCTCAACACACAGCCCCCCCAACCTGACCCTCACTAAGACCCAGGTGAGGACGGAGCTGAGGAAGATCAAGGTGAGGAAGGCCTCGGGACCAGACGGCATCAGCGTGAAGCTCCTCAAGTCCTGCGCAGACCAGCTGTGTGGAATTGTGGAGCACATCTTCAACCTGAGCCTGAAGCTGGGGAGGGTACCACAGTTGTGGAAAACATCTTGTGTGGTACCTGTACCAAAGACTTCCCACCCCAAAGATCTGAACAGCTACAGACCAGTGGCTCTGACGTCTCACATGATGAAGACCCTGGAGAGACTGCTCCTTGCTCACCTCCGCCCCCTGGTGGGGCCAGCGATGGATCCACTCCAGTTCTCCTACCAGCATGGCATTGGGGTGGAGGATGCAGTGATCTTCCTTCTTCACTGTTCCCTGTCCCACCTGGAGAAGCCCGGGAATGCGGTGAGGATCATGTTCTTTGATTTCTCCAGTGCTTTCAACACCATCCAATTGATGATCCTGAAGGACAAGTTGCTGTGCGCAGGGGTGGAACAGCACCTGTCATCATGGATCCTGGACTTCAGAATCAGAATCAGAATCAGAATCAGAATCGGATTTATTGCCATTGTTCATGTAGTACACAAACTAGGAATTTGTCTCGGTGCAATGCTGCAACATTAAAACATGATAAGATAAAGAGATAAACTAAAAAAAACAAAAAAAAAAACAAAAACAAAACTTAAAGACTAAAACCATGCAATAAGTGTAGAATAATAAGTAATAATAATAATAATAATAATAATAATAATAATAATAATAATAATAATAATGAGTAATACTAGTCACAGCAGTTTTAAATAAATTAGCAAGTAGCAGATGATGTGACTGCCTCACTAACCGGCCACAGTTTGTGAGAACCCGGGATTGTGTGCCCAACACAATCATCGGAAGCACGGGGGCCCCCCAGGGAACGGTTTTGGCTCCCTTCCTGTTCACCCTTTATACTGTGGACTTCTCTCACAACACAACACATTGCCATCTACAGAAGTTCTCTGACAACTCTGCGATCGTCGGCATCATCTCCAATGGAGATGAAGCTGAGTACAGAGGACTTATCCAGGACTTCGTGGTCTGGTGCCATCGGAACTGCCTCCAGATCAACGTGAGGAAAACTAAGGAGCTGGTGATGGACTGCCACAGGCAAAGACAAGCCCTCACAGCACCAGTGAACATCCAGGGAACAGACATTGAGATGGTGACATCCTACAAGTACCTGGGTGTTCATCTGAACAATAAACTAGACTGGTCACACAATACCGACGCACTCTACAAGAAGGGACAGCGCAGGCTGCTCCTACTGAGGAGGCTCAGGTCTTTTGGTGTACAAGGGGTGCTCTTGAAGACATTATATGACACGGTGGTGGCATCAGCCATCACTTTTGGAGTGGTCTGCTGGGGCAACGGCATTACAGCAGCCGATAGGAAGAGACTGAACAAACTAATCAAGAAAGCTAGCTCTGTCCTGGGGCAACGCCTTGACCCAGTGGAGGAGATAGGAGAGAGAAGGATGGTGGCTAAACTGTCATCTCTGCTGGAGTCCGAGTCCCACCCTATGCAGGACATACTGAACACACTGAGGAGCTCATTTAGCAGTAGGTTACATCATTCCTAGATGCGCGACCGAGAGGTTTCACAGGTCCTTCCTACCTACAGCTGTCAGACTGTATAACCTAAGCAGGGCTGCTCACAGAGATAGCAAAAAAACGTGACGGCGTAATAGTATTGAATGCAAAAGACGCAACAGACTTACACAAATGGTCCCCTCCAGTATACAACTAGGACAATATCAGTCGCTATGGAGTGTGACAATATGTATGGGTACATATTGTCGTAAATTCAGATAAGACTGAAGTCATTCTTGTTGGTCCAAAAAACCTTAGAAATACCTTTCCAAATCAAACTTTCAGTTTGGATGCAGTTACTCTTTCTCTTAATAGCTCTGTGAGGAACCTTGGAATTATTTTTGATCAAGATCTGTCCTTCAATTCACATATTAAATTTGTTTCTCAGACTGCCTTCTATCATTTGCGTAATATTGCCAAGATTAGGAGCATCTTGTCTCAGAGTGATGCTGAGAAACTGATCCACGCTTTTGTTAGCTCGAGATTAGATTATTGTAATTCTTTATTATCAGGCTGTCCTAAAACATCTTTAAAAAGTCTTCACCTGATCCAAAATGCTGCAGCAAGAGTTTTAACAGGTACTAGAAAGAGAGATCATATCTCTCTGGTTCTGGCCTCCCTTCATTGGCTTCCCATAGAGTTTAGAATTAAGTTTAAAATCCTTCTTCTTACCTACAAAGCTCTAAACAATCAGGCTCCTTTTTATTTAAAAGATCCGATACTACCGTATTATCCTAACAGAGCACTACGCTCCCAAAATGCAGGATTACTTGTAATACCTAGAATCTCCAAAAGTACAATGGGAGGCAGAGCCTTCAGTTATCAAGCTCCTCTCCTGTGGAACCAGCTGCCAATCTGGATTCGAGAGTCAGACTCGATCTCTGTTTTTAAGAATAGGGTTAAAACCTACCTTTTTGATATACGTAGCCTACAATTAGGGAGGGATCATTTGTTTCTGAACCCTCCCTTATTTATGCTGCTAATAGGTTTAGTTAGCCGGGGGACCTCCAAAAATGCACTGGGCTTCACTCCTTTCTTCACTGTCAATGAAATATTTTTTTTTTTTTGCTGGTCATTAACATCTGTTTAGCCCCTAATTCTCAGCCCCTAATTCATCAAAAGCGGTCCCCCCCTCCTCCTCCTCCTCCCCCCCTGCCCTTGTCATCAGTGAGCAGGACGTGCACAGACAGTTCTCCAGACTGAACCCGCGCAAGGCCCCCGGGCCGGACGGTGTGTCTCCCTCCACCCTGAGACACTGTGCGAAAGAGCTGGCTCCTGTCTTCACAGAAATTTTTAACACCTCCCTTAAGCAATGTCACGTGCCGACCTGCCTCAAATCCTCCACCATCATCCCTGTCCCCAAGAAGCCACGGATTACTGGACTTAACGACTACAGACCTGTAGCGCTCACCTCTGTAGTCATGAAGTCCTTTGAGCGCCTGGTCCTGTCTCACCTCAAGTCCATCACCACACCCCTCGTAGACCCGCTGCAGTTTGCCTACCATGCTAACAGGTCTGTGGACGACGCAGTCAACCTGGCCCTCCACTCCATCCTGCAGCACCTGGACTCCCCGGGAACCTACGCCAGGATTCTGTTTGTGGACTTCAGCTCCGCATTCAACACCATCCGCTCCGATCTGCTCCAGGACAAGCTGTCCCTGCTCAACGTGCCTGACTCCCTCTGCAGGTGGATCACCGACTTCCTGACGGACCGGAGGCAGCATGTGCGGCTGGGGAAGTCTGTCTCGGACCCTGTTAGCATCAGCATAGGATCACCCCTGGGCTGTGTACTTTCCCCCCTACTCTTCTCCCTTTATACCAACTCCTGCACCTCCTCCCACCAGTCTGTTAAGCTGATTAAGTTTGCAGATGACACCACCCTCATCGGGCTCATCTCCAACGGTGACGAGTCCGTCTACAGGAAAGAGGTGGCCCAGCTGGTGTCCTGGTGCAGCCATAACAACCTGCAGCTGAACGCTCTGAAGACAGCGGAGATGATTGTGGACTTCAGGAAAGTCACAACCCCCCTGCCCCCCCTCACCATCACAGGCTCTCCCATCACCATTGCAGATTCCTTCCGCTTCTTGGGCACCACCATCACCCGGGACCTCAAATGGGAGCCAACCATCAGCTCCCTCATCAAAAAGGCCCAGCAGAGGATGTTCTTTCTGCGGCAGCTGAGGAAGCTCAAGCTACCCACCAAGATGTTAGTGCAGTTCTACACGGCCATCATCGAGTCCATCCTCACCTCCTCCATAACCGTGTGGTACGCAGGAGCCACTGCCAGGGACAAACTAAGGCTGCAGCGCGTTGTGCGCACTGCTGAGAAGGTGATCGGCTGCAAGCTCCCATCTCTCCAGGACCTGTACATCTCCAGGACCCGGAGGCGTGCTGGCCGGATCATAGTCGATCCTTCACACCCTGGTCACGTACTGTTTGCCCCCCTCCCCTCAGGTAGAAGACTTCGGTCCATTCGGACTAAAACCTCCCGTCACATGAACAGCTTTTTCCCCTCTGCCATCAGACTGCTGAACATTAAGTGACTTATTGACTCTCGTGCACTACGTACAGCAGCTCAACCAGACTCATGTCATTCATCACTGTTTTTTCTGTTGCATTATCGACTGCACTGTGGTACCCCATATTATCTTACTTGCTAATTTTTTTAAAACTGCCTTGACTAGTACTACTCATTATTACTTTCATTATTATTATTATTACTTATTTTTCTACACTTATTGCAGATTTTTAGTCCTTTAGTTTTTTAGTTTATCTCTTTATCTCATCATGTTTTTAATGTTGCAGCATGGCACCGAGACAAATTCCTAGTTTATGTATTACATGAACAATGGCAATAAATCTGATTCTGATTCTGTTTGTTCTCTCCCATAGATTGAGTCTCCATCGTGCTGTTTGCTCTCTACATGTCTGTTCTTTTCATCTTCTCTGTCCCCTCACCCCCAGCCAGTCACAGCAGATGACTGCCCCTCCCTGAGACTGGTTCTGCTGGAGGTTTCTTCCTGTTAAAAGGGAGTTTTTCCTCTCCACCATTGCCAAGCACTGCTCACAGGGGATCGCCTGATTGCTGGGGTCTTTCTGCAACTGTGGGGGTTCCCCCTACAGTTGAACGTGCTATGAGATGACTGTTGTTGTGAAATGGCGCTATATAAATAAAGTTGATTTGAATTGAATTGAATATGCATACCATGTAGGGTAACTAAATAGACGGTTATGCTGTTTAGTCCATCAGCTACAGTGCTCCACACTGTGTATATATGTATATTCATATATTTATGTGTGCATATGTATATTCACTACTCTTATTTTCTTATTTTCTAAATCATTGCTCTGAGTGTTGCTACACCTGTGCTGTTGCAATCCTGGAATTTCCTCATTGTGGGACTAATAAAGGCTTATCTTATCTTATCTTAAAGTTAAATTAGACTTTTTATGGATTTAAATTGTAAACATGTAAAACATCAATGTAGGGCTAAGAAGAAAGAGGAAGGTGCTTCCATCTCAGAACCAGTGGATGTGAACACCATTCTCACCCAGACTGGTCTCCTGGTCTCTGTTGAACACACTTAGACTGTGACATGGTTTGTTGACCCAGTGAGCAGACTCAGAGACCAAAGTAGATACAATTATCTTTACTGTGCTAAAGTGGAGTGTGTGAATGTGTAAGTGTGTGTTCTTGCTGCAGCTGGGGGTGAGCAGAACACCGTTCAACCTGGCAACCCTAGGGACAAAGAGAAGCAGGATGATTAGTGGCTTTACAGCTGGGAATGTGCTGGTTAATCTGCAGCTTACTGTTTGTAGAGATGTTGCGAGGTTCAGGTTAGCACAGCAGCTATGGCCAGGAGGACAGTGTCCACAGAGCCCGTTGCGGCAAGTTGATGGTGGAGGTGTAGTTCGTGAGAAGGTGAGGTTCAGTCCGCCGCCAGGTGGGACAGGGTCCACCGCCAAGGGGGTTCCACCTGTGCACAGGGGACTGATGTGGAAATGATGAGAGAAGGCTGAGGCTTATTTGCGTGGTGGAGAGTTTCCTTCCAAGTGCAGACAGGTTGTAGGTGGTCTGCAGGGAAGCAGTCAGGCTGAGGCTACGATCTCTAGAGATGAGGGCATGCGAGGTCTTCATAGAGAAAGACAGACGACTCTGCACTGCCTTCCTGGGCAGTGTGGATTATATAGCCCCAGCCGTGATGAGAAACAGGTGTGTGCGCAGCTGGAGAGGAAAATCACAACCAAGCAGGCCATCACAGTACTCCCCCCCTACGAAACACGCGAACCTGGAGGCATGAGCCCAGTGAATGACCTCCCCTCGGACGGCAGATGGAACAAACAGCTTCCCCGCTGGCCCCCTGCCTGGGTCTGGTTCAACCTCCAGTGCCTTTAGGACCTTCTCCTTGATGCCCCACGACAGGGCGCCCACGACACACGATGGAGGAAGGATGGGGGGCTCCGACTTCTCCGTGACTTCAGAGGAGAATTGTCTGGACAGGGCATCAGGTTTGGTATTCTTGGACCCGGGACGATACGTGATGGTGAAGTCAAAACGGCCGAAGAATAGGGACCAGCGGGCCTGGCGGGTGTTCAGGCGCTTGGCCGTCCTAAGGTACTCCAGGTTCTTGTGGTCCATTCAGATCACAAACGGCTGGGAAGTCCCCTCCAACCAATGACACCACTCCTCCAGCGCCATCTTCACCGCCAGGAGCTCTCTGTCGCTGATGTCATAATTACGCTCAGCCGGAGACAAGCATTGGGAGAAGAACGCACAGGGGCGCACCTTGCCATCCGCTGGGGAACGCTGGGACAGAACGGCCCCAACCCCTGAGTCCGAGGCATCCACTTCCACCAGGCACTGCAGACCAGAGTCCACCTAGACCAGGATGGGAGAGTCCGAAAACTGCCTCTTAAGGTCAGCGAAGGCTGCAGCCGCCTCCTCAGACCACCTGAAGGGCACCTTGGAGGAAGTCGGACGGGTCAGAGGGAGAGCAGTGATACTATAATTTTTAATGAAGCGGCGGTAGAAGTTAGCTAACCCCAAGAACTGCTGTAATTGTTTCCTAGAGGAGGGAGTGGGTCAATCTACCACCGCTTTTACCTTAATGGGATCCGGGATGATCTCGTTGTGGGAGATGATAAACCCCAGAAAGGTCGTCTTGGATGTGTGGAATTCGCACTTCTCGGCTTTCACAAATAACTTATTTTCCAGGACCCGCTGCAACACTCGCCTCACATGCATGCAGTGTTCATCCAGGGACTGCGAAAAAATAAGGATGTCATCAAGGTAGACAAAGACGAACACACCCAGAAAATCCCTCAGCACATCATTGATTAACCGCTGGAACACAGCAGGGGCGTTGGCCACCCCAAACGGCATGACCAAATACTCAAAATGACCGCTGGGGGTCCGAGTGAAGCAGATGGTATGCATTCCGCAGATCCAGCTTAGTGAAGTAGGAGGCCCCCTGGAGGGAATCAAATGCCGAATTAACAAGAGGCAGGGTGTATTTATCCTTGATGGTGATGTTATTAAGCTCTCTGAAGTCAATACACGGCCTTAGCGAACCGTCCTTCTTTCCCACAAAAAAACCCCCCACCCCCACCGCCGAAGATGATGGCCGTATTATTCCGGAGGCCAATGATTCTTTAATATAAGCCTCCGTGGTTTCCCACTCCAGAGGTGACAGGCTGTAGAGACGTCTCGACGGTAGCAGGGCTCCAGCACGGAGGTTGATGATGAACGCCGTTCAACCTGGCAACCCTAGGGACAAACAGAAGCAGGATGATTAGTGGCTTTACAGCTGGGAATGTGCCGGTTAATCTGCAGCTTACTGTTTGTAGAGATGTTGTGACGTTCAGGTTAGCACAGCGGCTATGGCCAGGAGGACAGCGTCCACAGAGCCCGTTGCGGCAAGTTGATGGTGGAGGTGTAGTTCGTGAGAAGGTGAGGTTCAGTCCGCCGCCAGGTGGGACAGGGTCCACCGCCAAGGAGTTCCACCTGTGCACAGGGGACTGATGTGGAAATGATGAGAGAAGGCTGAGGCTTACTTGCGTGGTGGAGAGTTTCCTTCCAAGCGGAGGCAGGTTGTAGGTGGTCTGCAGGGAAGCAGTCAGGCTGAGGCTACGATCTCTGGAGATGAGGGCGTGCGAGGTCTTCATAGAGAAAGGCAGACGACTCCACACTGCCTTCCAGGGCAGCGTGGATTGTATAGCCCCAGCCGTGATGAGAAACAGGTGTGTGTGCAGCTGGAGAGGATAATCACAACCAAGCAGGCCATCACAGACTGGTCCCCTGGTCTCTGCTGAACAAACCCAGACTGGTCCCCTGGTCTCTGCTGAACACACCAGACTGGTGCCCTGGTCTCTGTTGAACACACCAGACTGGTGCCCTGGTCTCTGCTGAACACACCAGACTGGTGCCCTGGTCTCTGCTGAACACACCAGACTGGTCCCCTGGTCTCTGCTGAACACACCAGACTGGTGCCCTGGTCTCTGCAGCTCTCAGCTCCACATCAGACGTAGTCGTCACGGATCACACAGATGTTTGCTGGATTATAAAAAATTCACAGTGATTAATGTACATTAGCTCCTCTGCTCAGTTGAATGTTTACAGTAGAAAATAACCTTTACTGACTTGTGTGGCTGTTGGACAGTGAAGGACTTCAGAATTTTATTTATTGGTTTATTAATATTTTGATATATTTTTTAAACTCATTGCTCATCCATAGTAGAAACACAATTCAGTAAATTAGTCACCATTTTATACTAATAATAGAAAGCACAATTTGGGTGACTAGTCAGTATTCTGAAGGCTCACTGGTCCTAAAGTCTAATTGTTAAAATGGTTCTGTGCAGTTCAAACCAGCCCTCAAATAAATAAGTTTACTACAACTCAACCATCCAACATGACATCCTCCCTTATCATCCACCATGCCACATATGTGCACACTTTGCAGTTAGTGTATTAATGTATATATACTTAATAATATGGTCAATAAAAATTAAACTGTTTTGTCTGTCATAAATAGCATGTCTAATTAACTCATTTATCCCTATGATGGGTGAGACATAAATGCAACCTTAATTTTCAAAGAAAAATAGTTTATTAATTTAGGCCTAATTAATTTGGTCCTAATTTTCAGATAAGTGGACCTTAATAATAGGTCTCCCAGTAGACCTACCTGAGGTGGGTCACGTCAGCCTTTCATGACTCCTGAGGCCTTTGGTATCCATTTGTCCACAACATCCTCCTTTGCTGGCTGATGGGAATTCTAAAAATGTCTGTTTCTGGCAGTCCTTCTCATCTTTCATCAGATGGTGATCTCTGCATGAGTCTGCATGAGTCTATGCTGCAACTCTGGGCATTTTCCCGATTTTAAAGTGAGATTTAGCAGCTGGTCTTTCAGGCTTATTTGAAAATGGTGGCGCTCTGCAGCTGCTATCACCACTTCCAGCTGTGACCGACAAAATAAAAGGAAAATGACACCAAACGGGGACAGATCCATTATGTCGTTTTTGCTCAATTTCGATTTTATTTTGACAAGGTGAGAACGATAAAACGGCTATTTTCGGTCGTTCTGTTTTCGCTTCACAAACGAAATATTAAAAGAAGGAAGAGTGCACAGATTCTTTGCCCCATATCTCACAGAGCTGTGAATGATGAGGGACCTTCACAAATGTGCTGTTTAGGGTTCATCAGGGTTCGTAAAAGGTTACCAAAGAGGCCGCCATCACTTTTTCTTCCATCCATCCATCCATCTTCTTCCGCTTTTAACTTTTCAGTTCGCGGGGGGGCTGGAGCCTATCCCAGCATCTTTGGGCGAGAGACAGGGTCCACCCTGGACAGATCGCCAGTCCATCGCAGGGCCAACACAGACAGACAGACAAACATTCACTCTCACAGTCATACCTAAGGACAATTTAGAATCCCCAGTTTGATGCCAATTAACTCAACTTGCATGTTTTTGGCATGTGGGAGGAAACCAGAGAAATCCCGGAGTAAACCCACACAGACACGGGGAGAACATGCAAACTCCACACAGATCATTGTTGGTCAAGGGCTTGTCACCAAAAAATTGTGACTATGTTCATACTTTGAACATGTTCAATATTTTTTCAGAATATCTTTTTCTACAAACAAATGCAAAGTACAGTAGTTGTAAGCATTTGTTAACAGTTGTAACTTGTAATGCTAAAGTTCTTTTTGGTTTGCCTAGCAGTGAGCACCAGCAACTCTTTAAGATCCTTTATGACAAAAGAGTTGGTGACCTTAAAGGGGTCATTGATTGAAAAATGGTGTGTTTGTAAGTTTTAACTGTCTGAAATGTGTTAACTGATCACATGACTGGCGTCTTGATTGGCGCCTAGCGGCTGCCCCGGCCTTGGATGCGCTCTGCAGAGCGTGCCCAAATGCCAAGTCACGTTTCATTACCTTGTATTCATACATGTGTAATGACAATAAAGTTGAATCTCATCTCATCTCATCTCATAATTAGCTAAAAAAAAAAATTCAGTCAACAATCTGAAAAAAGCACACTGCCTTTATTTCATTTTTCCCTCAGAGAAACTTTCCAAAACATTTTTTGACTCTTCTGGGTAAGTTTTCTACATCAAGTCTTGAAAAAGCCCACCCATTGCCATCCTAAAGAACCCACCCGCTGCTCTACTATTGGTGCGCCAAGCTGTCCGTCATGTAGATCAAAGTGGTGGCTAAAGATAGCCTATTTGCCCACGAGCTAAGGCTGGTACCAGGACGCTGGCTGTAAGCGCACTTTATACTGCTATTTTCTTCAGATCTTAGTCACCCTAACAGCCATCCCTGTTACCACCTGGTTCACTCTGGCTTATCTCGGAGTGGCTTCATCGTTGATTCTGTGGCGGTTTTCCCACCCTGGCTCACCAATCGCCTTTATGGCCCCAGACCAGGGCTACTGGCCACTGTTATGCCAAGACCGCCCCCCCCCCCCCGGATTGGCAGGGGAGTTCTCAGCACAACACTGGTACGTGTGATCCACCAGAACCAGGACAAAGCCTCCAGCAGCCTGCAATCAAAATGTCACGGGACCAGATGCTGCTGGCTTTCACGCCTAGCAACCCCACCGTCCTCCGTGGACCCACTCTGCTCTCGCAGGCAGCGTAGTTGCTCCAGCCTTCAGCTGGCTGCGAGAGCAGAGCAGAGTCCCACAGAGCCACATTGCCCTTTAAGATCCCCTGGCTCAGTAGCTCGCCTTGGGTTGTGGCGATTGTCCAGCGCGTGGTGCTAATTATTTATTATGGAATCACTTCATAATTATTGGGTGATAGATCGGACTAATGCGAGATACACCATCGTGTGGATCAGTGAACCAGAGCGCTGCTCAACCGAGCTGGAAGGCTACTAAGCTAGTCAGCTATAATGGTTAACTGACTTAGAGGGAGGGTGGAGTTGAAACCGTGAAGTAGGGCTGTCGCCGTAGAGGAATTTTCCCTGCGGTGACGTGGACAGCTCAACACCGCGGTATTATTCAATTCACTTCAATTCAGTTTTATTTATATAGTGCCATTTCACAACAACAGTCATTTCATCGCACTTTCAACTGTAGGGGAAACCCCCATAATTGTAGAAAGACCCCAGCAATTAGGTGATCCCCTGTGAGCAAGCACTTGGTGAAGGTGGAGAGGAAAAGCTCCCTTTTAACAGGAAGAAACCTCCAGCAGAACCGGGCTCAGGGAGGGGCAGTCATCTGCTGCGATTGGCTGGGGGGTGAGGGGATAGAGAAGATGAAAAGAACAGACATGTAAAAAGCAAACAGCATGACAGGGACTCCAATCTATGGGAGAAAACAAACAGATGTTAAATGACCAGCAAAAATATTTCATCGAGAGTGAAGAAAGGAGTGAAGTCCGATTGAAAATGTTTTTAGGACCCTGTGGTCTCGTAATTTAAACAGGGTTCCATAACTTACAGCATGTGGCAAACAATGGAAGCTGTGAGAAACTCGTTGCAGCTCCGCTCTCAATTTTATGTGCATGTGTGACAGTTGTGTGGAGCTCCGGTCTTACTAGGCATGAACTGCTGATTCTGTTAAAAAAAAAAAAGAGATAATTTTCACAAAGCAGTGGCAGGAACTCCAGTATTTCAACTACAGGGTGTGTGGACTGGAGATTGCAGCGACATTCAGCTTGTTTAACTAGGACTGTCTCTGTACAGGACCCTGTGGCTCTTGTCTCTGTGACTTTTGGATTTTTGCCGCTGTCTGAAAAATCATGTTCAAACAAGCAATGCACTACGCAGTAACTGTTTCACTATCTGAGCTCAATTGTCAGGATCATAAACACTCCGCTCAGAAGGAAATAACGTGCTTTGTGCCCTTTCAGTGCTCACTGTCATGGCTGTATTTAACAAGGAATCCAAACGCTTCCATCACTGTCTGCCTGCTGGAGTCCATCTGGACAGAGAGTGCCCCACACAGTGCTGACACCACCAGCACTCGGTGCTATGGAAGCTTCTACAGCACCGGGTGCTGCCACTGTTGGTACAGAGTGCAAACATGCTGTTGGCAATAAAAATACACTTAATTTATTTATTAATCAATAGGGGCACATAAGTGAACAACAAGATTTAGCTACACACACAAAAAAGTGAACACCGCAGTTGTTGCGGTGGCTCGTTTTCCTCTGCAGTAGGCTTGTCCATAGCATGGTATTACATAATTGCGGTTATCGCAACAGCCCTACAGTGAAGGATGGTTCTTAAAGTGACAGGCTTTAAATCATAGCATTTAAAGAAAGCCAGGAAAAATTAAAAAAAAACAAACTAATTTGCTTCAGTAATTAAAAATGTGAAAATGTGAACAAAATACAGTATGTCACAAACATTTCCTTAAGACGTGAGTGAGCTGTTAAAATGTGGAAAAAGTGCAGTCAGTGACTCCTTTAAAAACTGTGTGTGAACTGTTTTGCAATGTTTTATGAACCCTGATGAGAACCAAGAAGCGCAGCATTTAGGGGGGCGTCTGTGGCACAGGTGTAATGTGGCCAACTACTGATCGAAAGGTTGGCAGTTTGATTCCCACTCTCTGCAGTCTGCATGTCAAAGTGTCCTTGTCAAGATAAGATAAGATAAGCCTTTATTAGTCCAATAATGGGGAAATTCCAGGATTGCAACAGCACAGGGATAGCAACACTCAGAGCAATAATTAAGAAGATAAGAAAATAAGAGCAGTGAATATACATACTGTATGTACACATAAATATATAAATATATATACACAGTGCGGAGCATTGTAGCAAGATGGAATAAACAGCAAAACCGTCTAGTTACCCCATGTGGTATGAATATGTACCCATACATATTGCCACCCTCCATAGTGATTGATATTGTCCTAGTTGTATAGTGGACGGGACCATTTTGTGTGAGTCTGTTGTGTCTTTTGCATTCAGTACTATTAGGTCGTCACGTTTTTTTGCTATCTTGCTCTTGGTGGCTCAGGCCAGTGGCTTGCATGGTGGCTCTGCTACCATCAGTGTGTGAATGTGTGTGTGAACGGGTGGATAGCAGGATCTGTAAAGCGCTTTGGTCATCCAAAGATGAGGAAAAAATTGCTATATACAGTAAGTGAACACCATTTACCATTTGTGAATGTTCCTCAGCATTTGCCACTCCATGACTGAACTTCTGACAGTAAATTTCATTTAAAAATGAGGAAAAAATGTATTACAAGAATTTAGGAAAGTGGTACGAAGTTTTTTTCTTTAAAGAAAATCTCATCACTGAATAACTGCTTAGTTATTTTGGAGCTTCAATATAAAGTTTAATCTAACAGACTCAAACATAACTACATGTCAGGAGACAACTAAAAACATGGTGCCCCATAATTAGGTTTTAAAAGCTTTCCCTCTGCAAAGGCAAAAAGTTATAGCTATTGTGGAATTATTTTTTTTAGGGTTAAGTAAGTAATTGTTTAAAGGCAGCCCCTCTCTTGTAATGACTAAGGTAATAATCATAAATTACTGTTTACAATTAAAATTACTGTGCTATTAAAGCTTCTCTATTTTACTGGATTATTTAAATTGTTTTAGTTTATTGGTTTAGTTGTCAGGGACCATGTCATGACCCGAGCACTATGCCTCGGTGCTCGGGTTAATCTTGTCAGGGTTTGACAGCGGCGTTATGATTCTAGCTCTCCGAGCTCTTATTGTGATAGTGCTCGGGGAGGCTTCCGCTCAGCTGTCAAACCCTGAACAGCTGTGCTGCATTTGTGGTCATTAGTGCCAGGACTATTTCTACCCTCATTAGCGATCACATCCTTGCAGCAGTGTCTGTTAACTCTCCGTCACGCTACGGATGTTTAGGATTTATTCCTACCACGTCTGCTTGGTTAGACCGTCGAGCCCCTGGACTAGTAAGTGTGCTGTTCAGCCTTACCCCTCCCGGTGTGTATCGATCTCTGTGTGTCTCTGCCTTAGCAGCTGGTGTAATTATTATTTTCACCAACCTTGCCTGCCTAGTGTATGACTGTCTCCTGTTATGGACCTGTAGAGCTGTTTAGCCTATGCCTCCTGTTGTGAGTAGACTCAAGAGTCATTGTCTCTGCAGCTTGTGTTGTCACTTTTCTCACCGTAAATAAAACTCACTGAACTCACTGGTGACTGTGTGGCGTCTTATGGTGGCTCGCGAGAGCCACCCATGACAGACCATGTACAGAAGAACATTTAACACAAGGTAAAGATATATACATTATAGATAAATACACTACCGTTCAAAAGTTTGGGGTCACCCAGACAATTATTTTGTGTTTTCCATGAAAAGTCACACTTATTTACCACCATGAGTTGTAAAATGAATAGAAAATATAGTCAAGACATTGACAAGGTTAGAAATAATGATTTGTATTTGAAATAATAATTTTTTCCTTCAAACTTTGCTTTCGTCAAAGAATCCTCCATTTGCAGCAATTACAGCATTGCAGACCTAACATGATTGCACAAGGGTTTAATAATCATCCATTAGTCTTCTGACGCAATGAGCAAACACATTGTACCATTAGAACACTGGAGTGATAGTTGCTGGAAATGGGCCTCTATACACCTATGTAGATATTGCACCAAAAACCAGACATTTGCAGCTAGAATCGTCATTTACCACATTAGCAATGTATAGAGTGTATTTCTGATTAGTTTAAAGTTATCTTCATTGAAAAAAAGTGCTTTTCTTTCAAAAATAAGGAAATTTCTAAGTGACTTTTGTGGTCGTTTGTGGTCGTGACTTTTGAACGGTAGTGTACATTATAGCATTCTACTGATTTCCGTCTGTAGTCCCTGAGGCAGGCAGGAAGATATTAAAAAAAAACGGCACTTATACAAAGCAATTCAGGTTGGGTTTCAGAAATTGTTGACCCTGAAACAAGCAGGGAGCAAGTTTAAAAGGTAAAAAGAGAAGAGAAGAGCACACATGAAAACAATTTAAGAGTACAATTTCAAATCCCATTTAAGGGGAAGAGTCAATGCTCTCTCAGTTTAAATTGTAAATAAAAATGTTGCACATTCCCCTTTTTTATTATTTTTATTATGCCAACTTATTCAGTTCAATTCAACTGTATTTATATAGCGTCATTCCACAACAACAGTCATCTCATAGCACTTTCAACTGTAGGGGAAACCCCCACAATTGCAGAAAGACCCCAGCAATCAGGCGATCCCCTCTGAGCAAGCACCTGGTGACGGTGGAGAGGAAAAACTCCCTTTTAGCAGGAAGAAACCTACAGCAGAACCAGACTCAGGAAGGGGCAGTGATCTGCTGCGACTGGCTGGGGGGTGAGGGGATACAGAGGAAGAAGAAAAGAACAGACATGTACAGTGGGGAAAAAAGTATTTAGTCAGCCACCAATTGTGCAAGTTCTCCCACTTGAAGGATGAGAGAGGTCTCCAATTTTCATCAGAGGTATACCTCAACTATGAGAGACAAAATGAGAAAAAAAATCCAGAAAATCACATTGAAGGATTTTTAATGAATTAATTGGTAAATTCCTCAGTAAAATAAGTATTTGGTCACCTACTAACAAGCAAGATTTCTGGCTCTCACAGACCTGTAACTTCTTCTTTAAGAGGCTCCTCTGTCCTCCACTCGTTACCTGTATTAATGGCACCTGTTTGAACTCGTTATCAGTATAAAAGACACCTGTCCACAACCTCAAACAGTCAGACTCCAAACTCCACTATGGCCAAGACCAAAGAGCTGTCAAAGGACACCAGAAACAAAATTGTAGACCTGCACCAGGCTGGGAAGACTGAATCTGCAATAGGTAAGCAGCTTGGTGTGAAGAAATCAACTGTGGGAGCAATTATTAGAAAATGGAAGACATACAAGACCACTGATAATCTCCCTCCATCTGGGGCTCCACGCAAGATCTCACCCTATGGGGTCAAAATGATCATGAGAACTGTGAGCAAAAATCCCAGAACCACACGGGGGGACCTAGTGAATGACCTGTAGAGAGCTGGGACCAAAGTAACAAAGGCTACATCAGAAACACACTACGCCGCCAGGGACTCAAATCCTGCAGTGCCAGACGTGTCCCCCTGCTTAAGCCAGTACATGTCCAGGCCCGTCTGAAGTTTGCTAGAGAGCATTTGGATGATCCAGAAGAGGATTGGGAGAATGTCATATGGTCAGATGAAACCAAAATAGAACTTTATTGTAAAAACTCAACTTGTCGTGTTTGGAGGAGAAAGAACACCATACCTACTGTGAAGGATGGGGGTGGAAACATCATGCTTTGGGGCTGTTTTTCTACAAAGGGACCAGGATGACTGATCCGTGTAAAGGAAAGAATGAATGGGGCCATGTATCGTGAGATTTTGAGTGAAAACCTCCTTCCATCAGCAAGGGCATTGAAGATGAAACGTGGCTGGGTCTTTCAGCATGACAATGATCCCAAACACACCACCTGGGCGACGAAGGAGTGGCTTCATAAGAAGCATTTCAAGGTCCTGGAGTGGCCTAGCCAGTCTCCAGATCTCAACCCCATAGAAAATCTTTGGAGGGAGTTGAAAGTCCGTGTTGCCCAGTGACAGCCCCAAAACATCACTGCTCTAGAGGAGATCTGCATGGAGGAATGGGCCAAAATACCAGCAACAGTGTGTGAAAACCTTGTGAAGACTTACAGAAAACGTTTGACCTCTGTCATTGCCAACAAAGGGTATATAACAAAGTATTGAGATGAACTTTTGTTATTGACCAAATACTTATTTTACTGAGGGATTTACCAATTAATTCATTAAAAATCCTTCAATGTGATTTTCTGGATTTTTTTTCCTCATTTTGTCTCTCATAGTTGAGGTATACCTATGATGAAAATTGGAGACCTCTCTCATCTTTTAAGTGGGAGAACTTGCACAATTGGTGGCTGACTAAATACTTTTTTGCCCCACTGTAGAGAGCAAACAACACAATGGGGATGTTTTGTCTGGAATCAGAGTCGGAGTCAGTCTTATGCCATGCAGCAAACTGAACTTTATTGAGAACACCACAGAATATATACAGGTGCTGCAGCCTGCCTGACGTCACCACCAGGGCCACTACGGCAAGCCCTAAGGGCCAAGCACACACACAACAGTCACACACAACATTCCCCTCCCCCTTACAAAAGTCCAAAACACATACACACAACTCAGACCCACCCCAATTTAGGACCTGAATCATGCACTAAGAAAATAATGGGGAACAATGAACTCTAATGGCTTAACACATTCACCGAAAACAACTAAAAACTAGGGGGAAACAGGTGGGCTGCTGTTCCTCCCCACACTGCAAAATGGGTTCTTCTGCCGCTATTAAACTAAAAGAGTCTATTTATAGATTGAACAACCGCCGTGCTCCTAAACTAAAAAAAAAAACAACAAAACATAAAATTAATCCCCAACAACACACATTCACATGCACATCACACACATCCAACAATATATTTGAAACATATGCACAAATGAACATATCATTAACACCATATAAACATATTTACATCAAAATTACTTAAGTTATCCCACTGTCCTCAGGCAGCCAAGGGTAAAACCAGTTTGGGGTCCCAGGGCAACCCCACGACATGTGCGCCCCTGGCAGCCGCCTGCCCCCGGGATCGAAGCCGACCTGCCCGGTGAGAATGTTCCATCTCCTCACTCTTGACCACTTCTCTTGTCTGGACCCACAGTGTTGCTGCCTGGCATGCAGTCCTTCCGTGCCTCTCGGTCCTCTCCCAACCGTCTTTGGAACCACTCCAGCTGCCACCGTTGTAGCTCCAAGCACTCCGGCCCCCTGTGGCCGAGCTCCGGGGAAAACCAGCGCTCGCTAATCGATGTCACTCATCAACTCGGGCACCTTGCTGTAAGGCCCAGCACCCTTGTCCAAGGCGCTTTGAGCCCTGGCACTGAGGTCCTGCCCGACCTCTGTGACGCCCGGCACCTCCTCTCTGTCGTCCGAGGTGCTCCTCTGTGCCATCTCCGTGTCCAGCTGTCGCTGCTGCTTCCCGGGACTTTCAGCATCACCCTCGTCAGTGTCACTCATTGACCCAGGCGTCTTGTCGCTGCGCCCAGCACCATCGTCCAAGGTACTCTGCTGTGCTGCCTCTGCGCCTGGCTGTCACTGCCCTGACTCCCGCATGCTGAGTTCCTCGGCTGGCTTACCATCTTCAGTGACGGGGGCTCCCCCACTCGTGGCCCCGGTTCTACCTCGAAGTCTAGCTGGTAGCTCGTAGCTTGGTTTTGGCGCACACCTAGCTTCATGGCTAACTTCCCCATAGTCATTGACTGAGTTGCTAGCTTCCCCAAGCTAGCTAGCTTAGCTTCTTTTTGGTGCCAACAGCTCCATTACCCGCAGTTTTGTGGTCCTCGTATGTTCAGCAAAATATTCGGCCAGCTGCCCAATAGCATTTGCATAAGACTCCATTTCTCCCAACACACAGAGAATTTTCCGACCTTCTTTGCCGAGATGGTGGGCCAGAAGTGCTCATCTTCGTACTCCATCGAATCTACTTAAGCCCAGCACCGCGATTTAACCCTTTAACATGGCCAGCCAGTTCAGCCACAGGATCGATGGCTCTCCCGGATATTCCAGAAATGGTGATAATGGTGGAGGTAGCCCATACACCCCCATAGTTTCTCCTCTTTGCCAAAATGTTATGTCTGGAATCAGAGTCAGAGTCAGTCTTATGCCATGCAGCGAACTGAAGTTTATTGAGAACACCACAGAATATACACAGGTGCTGCAGCCTGCCTGATGTCACCACCAGGGCCGCTACAGCATGCCCTAAGGGCCAAGCACACACACAACAGGGGACTCAATCTATGGGAGAGAACAAACAGATGTTAATGACCAGCAAAAATATTTTGTTGAGAGTGAAGAAAGGAGTGAAGTCCAGTGCATTGTTGGAGGTCCCCCGGCTGTCTAAACCTATTGGCAGCATATAATTGCCTATAATTAAGGAGAACCAAGGATGAGGCTGGATGTTGAACTGAACAAGACTTTATTGTTGACTCACTCTCACAGTACAAGCGCTCCCATCAGGTTGAGGTGAGGTCAAAGAGACTGCCTCTCCTACTCACAACCCACTTATACCCCAGATGGTGGCAGAACCGGAAAGGTGGAGCCACCACCCGTGTCACATAATATGTCCCAAATAACAACATAACCCCCCCCTTCAAAAAAAATGGTCCAAACACACAAATGCAAATTGAGACCCTCCCCAATTTGGAACCCGAATCACACGCTAACACTGAACAAAAATATTTGAAACCTATGACATACACACAAAACAACTAAAGCTAGGGGGGGGAACAGTTGGACTACCGTTCCACCCCCACACGGCTAGATGGATTATTCTGCCGTCTCTATTAAAACACTCCATTAAACAAAAAACTGTTGTGTTCCTAAAATAAATAGTAGAAAACACAAAGCAATCCCATTAACAGAACCAATATATAATAATATAGAACCTGGTTATCTCCCATTCCAACATCATGCAATAAACAGATTGCCCAACCATCAGTCTGCCCCAGTAAAGGAACCCCCCCCCCCCCGGAAAACCATCAGACGGTTCCCCTCCAGAGCGCCTTCTTTTCTTCACACCCGGAGATTACCCACATTGAATCCCAAACACCTTCTTCTCCTCTGTGGTGCTCAGCAACTCGTTGGGGTGCCTCCATGAGCCATCAGACAGCTGGAGATAGTCATCCTCCCCAACAGCCACCACTTGCAACCACCCCTGGCCATCTTGTCATCTGCACTTGCCTTGAACACCTGTCGACCAGGCCCCCTCCCTGGGTCAGACCACATCCGCGACCCCAATAGGAGCCCAACTTGGCTTCCAGTGTCTCTGTTTGGCACGTCATTTTACCGTGCCAGCTGGTTCTGCCCCGCTTGCTTTCATTTTCTCAACCGGCAAAGCCGTTGTGACCCCTTGCTCCTCGGTACCTTCCAGCCGAACTCCAGAAGCAGAATGGGTCATCCATTCAGCTCCACCCGCCATCACAGGTGTCCCACCTTGCCGCCCAGTTTCCTCAACTCGGGTTTCTTGGGCACTGGTACTGGGACGCTCCCGCGATGGCTTTGGGTGGGGTTGGTCCTGCTCATCATCCAGAATACTAGGCCAAGGCTTGACCCATACCGTATCGTCCACCACTCACGGAACCAGGTGGTCCCACAAACCACGGCCCGACCACTTGGTGAAGCCCAATCCATAAAAAAGGTCACACCCCATAGCATTCTCGCCACAGGCAGTCACTACGAACTCCAGGTTGGTCACCTCCGCCAACTTATACCTAGCCATCAGTTCCACCGAACCCACTGTGGCCAGTCTTCTTCCACCATACCCACACAGCTGTGCTGAATGACTTCTTACTCGGTAATATGGGAAGAAACTCCTCACGATAGACCAATTCAACACGGACCTCACCACACCCATGTCAATCAGTAGCGGCACCGCCACCCCCGTCCAGTTCCACCATACAGTAGTTACAACCATCGGTGCTCGAGAAAACGGTGTGGATGGCTGTGGGAGTCCACTTTACGTCTTCAGTCCCCTCGCGTGAACCTATTACAGGCCCTGGCAAAATGACGCAGGAATCCACACTTGCCACAGCGTTTTCCTCTTGCCGGGCACTCTCTAGCCTCATAACGTGCTTGATGGACCCACAACCCAAACATCTGGGCGATCCCGGGGCAGACTTTGTCTTCACAGCATTAGCGCTTTCCTCCTCATCCTCCACGCTATCGTCGCTGTCCGAGTCCACTGCCTGCACCGTCGACTGTGATTCAAAATGGCGGAATGTCGCTCTCTCGCCGAGCTCTTGTAGCTCTTGATAGCTTGTCTGCTGCCTCACACTGCTGAGCTAACTCGATGGCCATGGCTAAAGTCAGCTCACCTGAGTGCATGATGAGCTTCGACCTAGCCGCCGAGCAAAAGGTATGTTCCGCCAACTGGTCGCTGACCATCTCTTCCTCTAATGCTCCAAACTGGCAGTCCCCGGCCAGCTGACGTAGGTCTGCAACATACCACTGCATTGACTTGCCGGTCTGCTGGTGGCACTGCCAAAACCGAATCCTCCGGACGATGACGTTTTACGGGGTGCGAAAATGTTGCGCCATTACCTCAACCATGTCTTCAAAACTATCCCTGTTGCCCAAGGTACTAAGGATACTTTGTCCTTCCTTTCCTAAGTTGTGAACCAACACTAACCGTGCCCGCAACTTCTCCAGTTTACCAAGGTTCAATGCTACCAAATAGTTCTGGAATGCAGCAAACCACCTCACCCAAGGGAGTGGTGGCTCACCGAGAACCTCCAAAAATGGCTGAATATTTGCAACTCCTACATCCATGCTTTTATCCTAGTCACCAAATGTTATGTCGGTAAAGGAGAACCAAGGATGAGGCTGGATGTTGAACTGAACAAGACTTTATTGTTGACTCCCTCTCACAGTACAAACGCTCCCATCAGGCATAGGTGAGGTCAAAGAGACCACCCCTCCTACTCACAGTCCTCTTATACCCCGGGTGGCAGCGGAACCGGAAAGGTGGAGCAACCACCCATGTCACACAATAATATAACAGCAACGTAACAGGCTATATCAAAAAGGAAGGTTTTAACCCTATTCTTAAAAACAGAGATCAAGTCTGACTCCCGAATCCAGATTGGCAGCTGGTTCCAAAGGAGAGAAGCCTGCCTCCCATTGTACTTTTGGAGATTCTAGGTATTACAAGTAATCTGCATTTTGGGAGCATAGTGCTCTGTTAGGGTGATAGGGTGGTATCAGATCTTTTAAATAAAAAGGGGCCTGATTATTTGGAGCTTTGTAAGAGAGAAGAAGGATTTTAAACTCTAAATTGTATGGGAAGCCAATGAAGGGAGGCCAGAACAAAAGAGATATGATCTCTCTTTCTAGTACCTGTTAAAACTCTTGCTGCAGCATTTTGGATCAACCGAAGACTTTTTTAAAGATGTTTTAGGACAGCCTGACAATAGAGTTACAATAATCTGATCTAGAGCTAACAAAAGTGTGGATCAGTTTCTCATCATCACTCTGAGACAAGATGCTTCTAATCTTGGCAATATTATGCAAATGATAGAAGGCAATCTTAGAAACAAGTTTAATACTGTATGTGAATTATCAGTTTTTCATTCCATTTTTCATTCATTCATGATATCAGGCATGAAGGAGCAAGTGGCATCGCTGTCAGGGAGACTTAAAGAGGCGACTGACCACAATGCTGAACTTGGTGAGTCTGCATCACTGGGATACTTGAATGGGACTGGGTGCCTTACTCATTGCTTCACATGCAGCAACAGTAACACACAGTGTGCTGTCCTACAGATGGAGAAATCTCTGGATTGAAGAGTGAAATGCAACAGCTGAAACTGCAACTTGCTACATGCAGTTCGTCCACTATGACTGGCAGTGAGCATACAATTGTAAACTCTGGTATTTAGACAGTATTTGACATATCAAGATGATTTACATGAACTCATGCTAAAAAAAAATGCATGCGGTTTCTTCACAGCCTATCAAAGCCAACAGCAGATCAAAATGAACCAACTGCTGAAGATGCTCAAAGGCGACACACATCTTAGTGAGATTGCCACAAATAGACTCAAATCTTTCTCTGTGCAATAAACAATTGCCTGTACAATACATGCTTTTGCTTCTTGTGATGAATCATGCCATTACAATGTGAAGTATTGCATGGATGAATGGTATGTTTTGTTTTTTGTTTTCTAGTATTGAAAGTAATATCACTCACCAGAGAGGTGGATGCTTTACAGGATAAGCTGCAGACTGGAAATCTGACTACTACTGAAATCACAGGTGAGTATTTATTACTAGTATTTACCCCCTGCACATCACCCTTTTTAGTACCACTTACTTTTCCAGTGTTTTGTTGCACTGGAAAATTTATTTCATTAAACAGTAAATTGTATCGCTTTCAACATGTGATATGCAGTGTCATAACCTTTTTTAGACTGGGGTTGTAGATTCTGTCAGACTGGCATTATTTGGTGTCTTTGAAATAACATCTTTCATATCTTACAGATCTGCAGATGGAGCTACACAATAAGAGTGCACAGCTAAACTCTCAGAAACAGCAAATTCAAAACAGCCATGCAAATGCCTCAATCAGTAAGGACTCTTGTTTTTGTATTATATGTGCAAACCAGCAACTTAGCTGTGGTGACTGGTAAATCTGTGTTGGTTCTTATTCATTTGTTTTTTCCTTTTTCTTGTTTGTGTTTAGTATTTGAGATTATCTCACTGCAGCGTCAGATCTGGGACTTACAACAGTCACAGTCCAAAGGAGGAAATACAAGTCTACGCTTTGACCAGAAAGTACTGGGTAAACAAAAGGCTGTTTGTCTGAAATTTAAACTGTATATAAATTAGACTGCATATTTGAAGAAAACACCACAAACCTGTACATAAATGCTACCTGTAGTTAGAGATGGGTAGAGCACCCAAAATCAAACACATCCCAGCCAGCATGTCCATGCGGGCCCCACCAGAGGTTAAAGCTGGGCTGTCTAGGGGTCCATGTGGGTTTGTCGGCGGGTTCCATGTTGGCCTGTGTTTGCCCACATGGATTTTACATGTGGCAGTAATGCTGGCACCAAAATTACAAGAAAAAAGTCACAAATTTATGAGAAAAAAGTTGCAAATTTACAAAAAATAAAGCAAATGTATGAGAAAAAAAGTCACAAATTTACTAGAAAAAAGGTCGCAAATTTATGAGAAAAAAGTGAAAAAATTTAGGAGGAAAAAAGTTACAAACCTACAAGAAAAATTTAGCAAATTCAAAAGAAAAAAGTTCCACATTTATGATGAAAGGTAAACAGTAAAAAAAAAAGTTGAAAATTTTTGAGAAAATTCCAAATATACCAGAGCTTACGTACAGTACTTACTTAAGCCCATAGGTCACCATGAAGCATAGGCCACTGACGACCCCTCGCCATCACACTCGGTTCTGGGCTGCTCTCTCTACTCTCCTCCAGTTGGTTCCCTGCTGTTTCAGCTCCACCCCAGTGTCTCATCTTCGGCTGTTTCGAGGCCGGCCTCTCTTTCTCTTTCCCTGTGGGTTGCAGGTCAGGACTTGGCATGTGATGCTGGATGTTGGTTTCCTGAGGGTGTGTCCAATCCAGTCCCCCTTCCTCCGCAGAATCTGTTCTGCCACTGGTTTCTGTCCCGCTCACTCCCACAGGTCTTCATTCCTGATCTTCTCCAGCCACCTGGTTAAAGATGCACCTCAGACATGTGTTAAAGAAAGTCTGGATCTTCTGCTGCATCATCTTTGTCATCCTCCAGGTCTCACATCCATAAAGTAGAACAGACTTGACGTTAGAGTTGAAGATGAGAAGTTTTGTTCTCATGCAGATTTCTTTTGATGCCCAGATATTCTTCAGTATGACAAAAGCTGCTCTTGCTTTGACGATCCTGGCTATGACGCCTCAGTCTTTGCCCCCCTGCCGATCCGCCACACTTCCAAGGTAGACAAAGGACTCCACCTCTCTGATGGGCTGTCATCCAACTGTGACTGGTGTGTTGGCAGTGGTGTTAATCTTCATCAGCTCACTCTTCTTATTATCGATCTGGAGTCCTGTCCCAGCTGATGTAGTCTCCAGGTGAGTAGTCTTGTCCTGCATCTGGCTGTGGCTATGTGACAGGAGTGCCAGGAGGTCATCCAGCTGCGTCCAGAGTGTCCACTGTATCCCGTTTTTCCTGCCTGTTGTCGTGATCTTCATGATGTAATTGATGACCAAGAAGAAGAGGAACAGTGACAGCAAGCACCCCTGGCGGATCCGGTCTTCACCTCCAAGCTCTCTGACAGCTGGTCCACATGTGCGATCCTGCAGCTCATGTCCTGGTAGATGCATTGGATGAGGGAGGTGATCTTCTCAGGAACTCCATAATGCCTCAGCAACTTGCACAGCATCTCGCGGTCCACACTGTCAAAGGCCTTCTCATAGTCTATGAAGTTGATATAGAGGGGTGAGTTTCACTCCAGCGATTGCTCCACAATGATTTGTAGGCTGGCGATCTGGTCGGCACAGGATCTGTTCTTGCAGAAGCCTGCCTGCTGATCTTGGAGTTTGGGGTCGACTGCCTACTTCAACCTCTCCAGCAGAACTTGGTTAAAAACCTTGCTCGGCACTGACAGGAGCGTGATCCCTCTGTAGTTGCTGCAGTCTCTGAGGTTCCCCTTCTTCGGCAGCTTGATGACAGTCCCTTCCTTCCACTGGGCTGGTACCTCTTTCTTCTCCCAGATCTTGCTGAAGAGGCTGTGTGGCATGTTGACAGCTGTTTCAATGTCTGTTTTGATGGCTTCTGCCGGTATCTTGTCCAGTCCTGCAGCTTTCTCATTCCTCAAGATCATGATGGCCTTCTTGATCTCTGCTTTTGAGGGCTTGCTGCAGTTGATTGATAGTGTTGGCTCTGCTGGTAGGATGTATAGTGGTGGTTTGAGGGCTGGGTGGTTCAGCAGCTCTGAAGTGCTCTGCCCATTGCTTCAGCTGTTCCCCAGTTGTTAGTGGGTTTCTGTTTTTGTCTTTCACTGGATTGTCTGTCTGCTGGAACTTGCCTGACAGGGGAACCTGAAGGACCTGTACTTAGTGACCAAGAAGCTGTCTTGCTGCTTCTGCTTGACTGGCCAGGTTGTCAATGTAATCTCGCTTGTCCTTCTTGATGCTTTTTTTCACTTCCTTGTCCACTACTGTATACTCCTCTTGTGCTCTTGCTTTAACTGCTCTTGTCCGGCACGTGTTTAAGATGGTTTTCTCCCCTTTCCTTTCTTCCAGTTTCTGGATGGTGTCTGCAGAGATCCACTCTTTGTGATGAGTCTTCTTCCTGCCCAGAACTTTTTCGTAGGCATCCTGCCAGATTTTCCTAGTGTGCTGCCACTGTGTCTCTATGTCTGTCTCTTTGTCTTCTATCAGCTCATGTAATGGCTGGAACCTGTTGGCAAGGCTGATCTGGAAGGTTGCTTGTTTGTCTTTATTCCTCAGCAGTCCAATGTTGTACCTTGTCTGTGTGTTGCTAGAATTGTTGAGTCTCGAGCTGAAGTCTCACTGATGTCAGTAGAAGGTGATGGTCTGAGGATATGTCCGCTCCTCTCATTATCATCCTGCCACGATCTCCTAAACTTCCAGCTGATGCAGATATGGTCTATCTGGTTTTTTGTGACGTGGTCTGGGGATCTCCAGGTGGCCTTGTGGATGTGTCTGTGTGGGAAGATGCTTCCACCAATCACCAGCTGGTTCAGGGCACATAGGTCTGCAAATCGCTCATCATTTTCACTCATCTGTCCCAGACCATGTGTCCTCATTATGTCCTCATAGCCTGTGTTGTCTGATCCTATCTTGGCATTGAAATCTTCCATCAGAATGGTCATGTCCATTGGCTCCTCCTCTGTTTATTACTGCTTGCAGCTGTTGGTAAAAAATCCTCCTTCTCATCGTCTGCATCATTGGTGGGAGTGTAGCACTAGATGACGTTCAACTTGATGTTCTTCTTTCTGGTGGTGAATTTGGCTGTAATGATGCGTGAATTTACCAATTCCCAGCCAATAAATGCTTGCTGTGCCTCCGGTGCCAGCATCAGGGCCACAGCCTCAGTGTAGGGGGTTCCATCCTCTGTGTGTCTTGAGTACATCAGTGTCTCTCCACATGCAAGTCTTAGCTGTCCTGTCTGTAGCCACCTTGTCTCCACCCCAGAGACCTTTCCTCTCCCAGATGAATGTCTTGGTTTGTTGTTGATGCTTCTCTAACAAAGTGCTTTTTTTTACAGGCAAGTTTGATAGCCGTACGCAAACGTATTTATCCTCTAGGTGAGTTGATCAACATTTGTCTGACCTCTACCCTTCGACCTGTCCAGCATGTGTGACCCTACCAGGAGCATATGCTGTCGCTGACATAGCTCTCCAGGTCATAGAGGTATGCAAGCCATCACACCACGGCAAGGGGTGGACCATGTGATGGAAATTTACCAGAAAAATGTCACAAATTTATGAGAAAGTTCCAAAATTACAAGGAAAAGTTGGCAAATTTGCAAGAAAAAAGATCAATTTTTTGAGAAAAAGTAGCACTACAAAACTAAAAAAAAAAAGTTGAAAATTTACAAGAAAGTTTCAAGTTTATGAGAAAATAAGTTGAAAATGGGTAAACAGGTAAAGTCCATGTGGGCAAACACAGATGAGGCCAACATGGAACCCATGGACAAACCCACATGGGACTCATAAAACAGTCCTGACTTAACCCTTGGTGGGGCCCACATGGGCATGCTGGCTTAGAACCTGCTTTGACCTTATGGTATTAAATTTTCTCAGTCGCTTTGGTGCATTTCTCAGAACAGACTGAAATTCTCAGGACAGTTTGTTCAACCTCCACATCACTTCTAGTCACTTGTGCTCATCATAAAACCTCCTTCTTCTTCTTAGAATAGAATAGGTTTTATTGTCATTGTACAGTTGTACAGTGCAACGAAATTGTGGGTGCTCCACCGGCTACTACGAAACGAAAAGCCCGCTCAGGGCCCACACCAGAAAAAACAGAGTTAGCCCCCCCCCAAGTCCTGGGGATAGAAAGCTCAAGAGGCCGCCCAGAGTCCCAGGCCCAGTGGATGGCATGGTGCGACCAGTTTGATGGCCTACTGAAGTCCCAAACCAGCCGAATGGCCAGATGGAATGAGTCAGGTGGCCTGCCAGGGAAAATTGGCCACCCAACCCAACGGCACAGTCTATCGGGCAGCCGGCCTGAGTTCTTCAGCCACCAGCTCAGGAGAGGCGGCCCGGGAGGCAGCTTCCCTACAGGGAGACCCACAAGTGAAGGAGATTGCAACGTTGTCAGGCAGAGGAAGAAGGGGGACCCCAACGGCATCTGGCAAAGGAAGAAGACGGACCCTGATGGCGTCTGGCGGAGAAGGAGAAGAGACTCCTTTGATGGTCTCGGGCAGGAGAGTGGTTGCACCCATGGGGGTCCCGGTCTGGGACATAGTTGCACCCGCAGTGACTCTGGGCTGGAGCACTGCAGCACCCTCGGTGGGGAAGGGGGGGGGGGGTCTGGAGGAGGTGCAGTTTGTTGATCAGGATGCTCGAGATGATGGTGCCGAAAACTGAGCTGTAGTCCACAAAAAGCATCCTCACGTAGCTCCTTGGGTTCTCCAGGTGGCTCAGCACTGTAGAGAGTGGTGGCAATGGTGTCTTCTGTAGACCGGTTCTCCCTGTAGGCGAACTGGTGGGGGTCAAAGGAGGGGTGAAGCCAATTCTTGATGTGCTGGGACACCAGTCACTCAAAACACTTCATGAATACAGACATGAGTGCTATAGATCTGTAGTTGTTCAGGCTGTCAATTGTGGACTTTTTGGGGATGGGATGATGGTGGAGGCCTTGAGGTACGAGGGGACGGTGACGTGTGTCAGGGAGAAGTTGAACAGCTTGGTGAGGATCCCTGCCAGCTGGTCTGCACATGCTTTGACCTCTGCTCCTCGGATGTCATCTGGACCCGCAGCTCTGCAGGGGTTCACTGCTCTCAGTTGCCTCCTCACCTCGTGAACCTGTAGAGAGAGAGGGGAGGGGAGAGAGAAAGGAGGAGGGGGGAGAGAGGGGAGGGGGGATGAGTTTGGGGAGGATGTGTGCTCCAACTGGGCAAAGATGCTGGTAAGCTCCTCTGCCAGAGTGAGGCTGTCGTCTGATATTGGGGGACCCTGGCCCCTGTAGTTGGTGAGGGCCTGAATGCCTCTCCACATCTGTCGGGGGTTGTTGTCTGTAAGGAAGCCCTCCACCTTCCTCCTATAGGTGTTCTTAGCGAGTTTTATGCCCCTCCTTAGGTTGGCTCTTACAGTGCTGTACAGAGAGCTGTCCCGCTGTCTGAAGGCTGAGTTGCGGACTCTGATTAGAGCCTGGACTTCATTGGTCATCCAGGGTTTGTGGTTGGGAAAGACCCAGATGTGTTTGGTGACTGTCACATTTTCTACACAGTATTTAATGTAGAAAAGGACAGACTCGGTGTCAGAGTCCAGGTCCTGCTGTTCAAAGATGCTCTAATCTGTGCTGGCAAAGCAGTCTTCTAGCTGGAGGAGAGCATTTTCAGGCCAGGTTTTAATTGTTTGTTTGGTTGAAGGGGAACTCTTCCTGAGAGGGGTGTAAGCAGGTATTAGAAGCAGAGGGAGATGGGCTGAATGTCCAAGATGGGGGGGGGGGGGGTCGCTCTGTAGGCATGCTTAATGTTGCTGTAAACATGATCCAGTGTTCTTTCCCCTCTTGTGGGACCCTTAACATGTTGGTGAAATTTGGGGAGTACAATCTTCTTCTTTAAGATAAGATGAGCTTTTATTAGTCCCACAATGGGAAAATTCCAGGATTACAGCGGCAAAGGGATAGCAGCACTCAGAGTAATAGTCAACAAGATAATAAGAACTGGTTAGCCAAAGCAGTAGATGGATATGCATATAGTCATGTGAAAAAATTAGGACGCCACTTCTTTATTAAGAAATGTTCATGTATCTATGTCTAACCTTGTTTTTGTTTATATTTGCATGTTTATCATTTATTTTAGCCATTTTAAATGGGAATGAATGTGGGAGTGTCCTAAAAAAAATGGGGTGTCCTAATTTATTCCTCACTATTTGTTTAGTGACAAATGATGTCTGGCTTTTGGTACGTGGAATGTCACCTCTCTGGTGGGGAAGGAGCCTGAGCTGGTGCATGAGGTTGAGAGATACCGGCTAGATATAGTCGGCCTCACCTCAACATACAGCTCCGGTTCCGGAGCCAGTCTCCCAGAGAGGGGCTGGAGCTTGGCCTACTCTGGAGTTGCCCCGGGCGAGAGGCGACGAGCAGGGGTGGGTATTCTTGTATCCCCCCACCTTGCTGCCTCTATATTGGAGTTTTCCCCGGTGGACAAAAGGGTTGTTTCCCTGCGCCTTTGTGTTGGGAAACGGGTGCTGACCTTCATTTGTGCCTATGCATCAAATGATGTTTCAGAGTACCCACCCTTTTTGGAGTCTGTGACTGGGGTGCTGGAGGGTGCTCCTCTTGGGGACTCCATTGTCCTACTGGGGAACTTCAATGCACATGTAGGCAACAACAGTGAAACCTGGAAAGGGGTGATTGGGAGGAACAGCCTGCCCGATCTGAACCCAAGTGGTTTTCAGTTATTGGACTTCTGTGCTAACCACAGGTTGTCCATAACGAGCACCATGTTCAAGCATAAGGGTGTCCATATGTGCATCTGGCACCAGGACACCCTAGGTTGTAGGTCGATGATCGATTTTGTTATCGTGTCATCAGACCTGCAACCGTATGTCTTGGACACTCGGGTAAAGAGAGGTGCAGAGCTGTCAGCTGATCACCACCTGGTGGTGAGTTGGATCCGATGGCAGGGGAGGATGCCATTCAGACGTGGTAGACCCAAATGTATAGTGAGGCTGTGCTGGGAGCGTCTGGCTGAGGCCCCTGTCCGGGAGGTCTTCAACTCCCACCTCTGGAAGAACTTCAACCACATTCCGATGGAGTCTGGAGACATAGAGTTTGAATGGGCCAGGTTCTCCACCTCCATTGTTAAAACAGTGACCCAGAGCTGCGGCCGCAAGGTCGTCGGGGCATGTCATGGTGGCAACCCCTGAACCAAGTGGTGGACACCAGTGGTGAGGGGGGCCATTAAGCTGAAGAAGGAGTCCTTTCAAGCTTGGTTGGCTTGTGGGACTCCGTCGGGCGGTGGAAGGAATACTTTGAGGATCTCCTCAATCCCACTGATACGTCTTCCACAGAGGAAGCAGGGCATGTGGACGAGGGGGACAACTCGCCTATCACAAGGGCTGAGGTCGCCAAGATGGTTAAAAATCTCTTTGGTGGCCGGGGTCCGGGGGTGGACGAGGTTCATCCTGAGTACCTCAAGGCCCTGGATGTTGTAGGGCTGTCATGGTTGACATGCCTCTGCAACATTGTGTGGAGGTCGGGGGCAGTGCCTTGGCATGGCAAACTGGGGCGGTGGTTCTTCTCTTCAATAAAAGGGGACCGGAGGGTGTGCTCCAACTTTTGAGGGATCACACTCCTCAGCCTCCCTGGAAAGGTCTATGCCAAAGTACTGGAGAGGAGAGTCCGGCTGTTGGTCGAACCTCGGATTCAGGAGGAGCAATGTGGTTTTCGTCCTGGCTGTGGCACATCGGACCAGCTCTTTACCCTCTTGAGAATCCTCGAGGGTTCGTGGGAGTTTGCCCAACCAGTTTACATGTGTTTTGTGGACTTGGAGAAGGCATTCGACCGCGTCCCTCATGGTTTTTTGTGGGGGGTGCTTTGGGAGTATGGGGTATCGGGCTTGTTGTTACGAGCTATTTGGTCTGTGTACGACCGTTGTGAGAGTTTGGTCCATATTGCCAACACTCGATCTGACTCATTCCCAGTGAGAGTTGGACTCCGCCAGGGTTGCCCTTTGTCACCAATCCTGTTCATAATTTTTATGGACAGGATTTCTAGGCGCAGCCAAGGGACGGAAGATGTTATGCTTGGTGACCACAGGATCTCATCTCTGTTGTTTGCAGATGATGTCGTCCTGCTGTCTTCATCCAGCAACGACCTATAGCTCTTGCTGGTACAGTTTGCCACTGAGTGTGAAGCAGCTGGGATGAGAATCAGCACCTCCAAGTCCGAGTCCATGGTCCTCAGCTGGAAAAAGGTGGATTGTCCTCTCTGGGTTGGGGACAGGCTCCTGCCCCAAGTGGAGGAGTTTAAGTATCTTGGGGTTTTATTCACGAGTGAGAGGAGAATGGAGCGAGAGATTGACAGACGGATTGGAGCAGTATCTGCAGTGATGCGGATGTTGTACCGGTCTGTTGTGGTGAAGAGGGAGCTGAGCTCTAAGGCAAAGCTGTCGATTTACCAGTCAATCTACATTCCTACTCTCACCAATGGTCACGAGCTTTAGGTAATGACTGAAAGAACGAGATCGTGGATACAAGCGGCTGAAATGAGCTCTCTCCGTAGGATTGCTGGACTCACGCTTAGAGATAGGGTGAGGAGCTCAGTCATCCAGGAGAGGCTCAGAGTAGAACCGCTGCTCCTCCACATTGAAAGGAGCCAGATGAGGTGGTATGGGCATCTGATCAGGATGCCTCCTGGACGCCTCCCACTTGAGGTGTTTCGGGCATGTCCCACTAGGAGGAGACCCCAGGGCAGACCCAGGACTCGCTGAAGAGACTATGTCTCCCAGTCGGTCTGGGAACGCCTTGGTATCCTCTCTGAAGAGCTGGAGCAGGTGGCTGGGGAGAGGGAAATCTGGGCTTCTCTGCTTGAACTGCTGCCTCCCTGACCCGGACCTCCAGAAAAGCGGTAGAGGATGGATGGATGGATGGATGGATGGATGGATGGATGGATGGATATTTGTTTAGAATTACATTTTACAGAAAATTTGGAAAGTCTGTATTCATTTTTAATTGTTTAGTTGTATTATGTGAATTTCCCAGTATTTTTAACATTGATATTAAATATCCATAAGTCCAAATATGTTAAAAAAAACAACACACAGGCTTATACACGGTGTCCTAATTTTTTCACGACTGTATGTACACAGATAGATATACACTGCAAGAGCATTGCAGCTAGATGGAATAAACAGCATTGCAGTTTGTTAAATTACCCTGCAGAATATGAATTATGTGTCATGAATGCCCTTCAGGGCAGAGAATTGAGACCCACGCGCCAACTGTGAGTTTGGGCAATTTATTGAAACAGAGCAGAGGAAAAACACTGGGTGCGCACTGCTGAGGGGGAGCTTCTGTCCCGGTGTAGGAGAAGCTGCCGACTGAGAGGTAGGGGCACTCCTCTGGCGGGACCTCCAAGAACGACAATGAGGAGCGGGAGGCAGAGATGTAGGCTCAAAGTGGAGAGGGAGAGGCTCCGCAGTCAGGGGATGCTCACTCCTTGCCTCACACTCTGGGTCCCTCGGTGAATTCTCCTCCAACTTCTGAGCCAAATCCGGGAGGAGCCATGGCTTAACCTCCAGGAGGAAGTCAGTCTCTGCCAGTACAGCTCACCTGCGCCCCTCCAGCTCCTCAACCGATGGAGCGGGCCAAGGCTTGGGAAGAGAAGGCAGAGCTGCCACCAGAGAGTGGTGAGGAACTGGAGGTTTCCGTCTGCGTAAGCGCTTGCTTTTCGTTGGTGCAGACGCAGACATCGGCGCTGACTTCCCCAACTCATCACTCATGGACTGAGGGAGGATTATGTAGGTCCGTGAACTCTGGATGATTCCACAGGCTGGGACATGCCTCCAGTATCTGCACCACGCCCTCTAGACACTCTCGGGCTGTCTTGGAAGTACAGGAAGCTCGAGCCTGTGATAGGATATCCTCCAAAATTCCCACTGAACATCGCTCCACCTCATTTAGTTTAAGGGTGGAAGTCTTTGGGGTGACAGACATGGTAATCCCAGTAAAAAACCCAGTGAGCTTGCCACCGCTGAGAGGAACAAACTGGCAGGAGAAGAAAAATCACCAAACTCACAGCAGCTGGGTCTCTACTGGCCCTTGCCTTCTGTCATAAATGCCCTTCGGGGCAGAGAATTGAGACCCATGCGCCAACTGTGAGTTTGGGCAATTTATTGAAAAAACAAACAAACGTAAAGTTCAACAAGGTGCTCAAAATGCAAAATAACGAGAGAGGTAACTTTCAAGAATAGCGCGCCAGAGCAGAAATAGGCTCTGGCGGAGATGAAGAGAGGCTGTAGAGACACTTGAAGGGTCAAGGCAGTGGTAAGTGAAAACAAAATAACTCCCCTTAAATAGGGTCAAAACCAAATACATAAGTGATGACAGGTGTGGGTTCACCTGAGCGGGCAAAGAGGTAATAATGAATAAGGATTGGGATCAGCTGGAAGAGAGGAGGGAGGAACGGCTGGGCTTGACAGCTGACAGGGCGACACCCACACAGTGCACCAAACCAGAAATGCCGCCTGACAGCTGTCAACCCAGAGAAGGAACACCAAAGACAAATATAAGGAATAAACCACATCAAAAACAGACTAATAAATAATTACAAACTGAAATGAAACATGAGCATAGCAAAAACTGAAGCCTAAACAGGAAAATAGAAGGCAGTAATGAAACTCAAAAGGCACAAAATACAACAAATATAAGGAAAAAGCCATGAGACTGAGTCTGGCAGAACTTCCAGAGCTCAGCTCTTGACATTATGTCCCCAGACAGCATATTTCGTATTTGAATCAACAGTGTTTTTGCCACCGTCAGTAATGATTGTTATTGTCCTAGTTGTGTATTGGAGGGGACGATCTCTATTGTGCAAAGTTGTTACGTTTAACACATTTAATACAACCTCTACGAGCAGCCCTGGTTAGATTATAAAGTCTACCTGTCATGCGGTGACCCTCGCGGATCACCATAAGACGCCAAGAGTCCACCAGTGAGTTTTGCGAAGATGGTGATTTATTAACACACAAGACAGGACAAGACTGCGAGCCGTTCTCGGCACAAACACACATAAATCAATACTTGGGCTCGCAGGGCTGCCCCCAGCCACTACGAGCTAAACTGTGACATGACAAGGGATAATGAACCTGACATGAAGGTCAAACGATGCACTGACAAGGAACGTTGACAATACTTAACGAGGTTTAGACAAAGTCTGATGATCTGACAAGATGTTGACAATACTCCTGCAACATTACTGTCGCTAGTGCCCGCTTTATGAAGGCGAACACTAACGAGCAGTAATGACACACAGCTGACCAGCCTTGACAGGCAGAAGCCCCACTGAGCACCTTCACAATAAGAGCCCGGTGAGGCCAGAATACAGCCCACAGCTGTCAAGGCCGGCAGCGAGTTGAGCTTAGCCCGAGCGTGAACAGAACCCAGTGCTCGGGTCGTAACAGTACCCTCCCTCCACGGGCGGGCTCAGAACGCCCCAAGGACCTCCCTGCCCCCCCCACCCCCCAGGGTGGGTGGCCGGGGGTAGGAGCGGAGGGGGAGAGACCAAACCCAAAGACAAAACAGAGACAAGAAAAAAACGACATACAGGACAATGACAAGAGAAACTACTCAGACAAAATCAAAAAATGCACATGGAGGAAACAAAAAACCAGAACTACTGGGTCAGAAATATTAAACACCAGACTATGACAAAAAACCAAATATTCAAAAATCAGACAAAATACACGGAGAGAAAAAAAAAACCAAGGCAACAGTAGAACAAAACGCGTACTAGGGCAACCGCAAGACATAACCAAAACGCAAAACACACAGAGCAGCAAGGACAAGAAAAAAAAGACAGAACAATCACCGTGACGGATTAACCCAGAAAAACCACTACCCCCCCGACAGTTTATGCTGATCGGCGGAGACCAAGCGCCACAGGAACAGTTCAGGTGGTCTCCCCACGTCCAACAGCCGGCGGGTGGTCACAAGAGGCGGAACATGACCAGGCAGCTCACCAGAGTCCAACACCCAGCATGTCCGCTCCTCCGGTGGTCGAACCAGGTCACCCGAAGACACACACAACACGTCGGGTGGCCGACCCGAGGCACCGAACCGGCAAAACAGTTCCTCAGGCGGCCGACCCGTGTCCCTCAGCCACCAGTCCTGGGGAAAAACAGTCCGCGGCGACCTCCCTGACGAGGACAAAACTCGGGAGAGCCAGGGCGAGCGAACAGGAGCCCCCACGGCCCCCGGCGATGATGCACAGGGGCGGTGACTCAGAGGGGACAGATGACCAGGATGAGCCTGTACTCCGTTCGGCGGTGAAAGGTCTGCAGCTCCTCCCCCGTCCGTGGACCACGCTGGCGCCGCACCTCCGCTGGACCCCGATTGGGTCCCAGCTGCACCCACGTCGGGCCCCGATTGGGCCGGAACCGCACCCGCGGTGGACCCCGATCGAGCCTCCGGTGCACCCACGTTGGACCCCGATTGGGCCAGATCCGCACCCGCGGTGGACCCCGATTGGGCCTCTGACGCACCCACGTCGGACCCCGATTGGGCCAGAACCACACCTGCGGCGGACCCCGATTGGGCCTCCGGTACACCCACGTTGGACCTCGATTGGGCCAGAACCGCACCCGCGGTGGACCCCGATTGGGCCTCTGATGCACCCACGTCGGACCCCGATTGGGCCACAGCAGCCTCCACGACGGACCCCGACTGGGTCGGTGCAGCTCCGCTGACGATCTCCACCCCTGAACCTGGGACCTCCAACCCAGTGACTCCGACTCGTTCTACACCGGCGACACTGCAACAAGGCTCGGAAACAAGAAAACCGGGATCAGAATCACCGGTAGCAACAGAACCCAGCGAGACGAGATCGGGTGCAGCAGACGGCTGCTCCTCACTCGCCTCCCCGAGAGGCAGGCAGAAATGCTCAAACACAGGGGACAGAGACAAAAGAGGGAGCACTTGCCTGCACTCAGGTTCTGTTGCCACCCAGGACTCCGACGATCCAGGTTCAGGGCGACGACTCTCGTCAGCAGGCTCGAACTCAGCTGCATCGGGCTCCGCAGCTGGCAGGATGTCATTTGCAGCCTGAGGTTCCTCCCACGCTGCTGTCCACGCTGATGACCCATTAGGCGTGGGGGCAGGGGACCCTCGACCCACTGGCTTGGACCGCTCCGGCGAGGAGACCCGGGGACGCTTCATTGTTGGCGCAGGCTCCGGGCCACAGTCTGCTCTTCTCCTCTGTCCACGACGTGGCTGAAGGGCTGGATCCAGGCTTTCCAGCACTGCAGGCCCCCTCTTCATCCGACGACGTTGGCCTGGCGTCGCAGACTGCTCAACCGGGGGGGACACAGAGGCAGCGGGTTTAATAATTTTTTCTACAGCAGGTGGAGGAAGCTCGGGGGGCTGCGAACTCCGAACTCCGCCCCCATGAGTCAGACAAGGCAGATTATAATCAAGATGTAACAAATTATCATGCACTTGCCTTTCTCCCAGGGAAGAGATAGTTCCTGCTGTAGGGGATGTTGTTCCTCCTTCTCCCCGCTGGATGGCGACACAGGGCCCCCTGGATGGACAAGGTGGGGCCGCTCGCAGCGGTTCGCTGACGGACTCCGCCGGCAGCAGGTCCAGCCGGAGATTCTGCTGAGGGTGACCTGGGCCATTGCGCCGACGTCGTCGGCGGCCCCCAGATGGCGCGCACTCCTGGACCAGTTCCGGGACAGGAACGGGACTCCAATGTGGAGAGCGAGGATGCCTCCTCCTCTGCTTCCTGCTTTCTTCCTCCTCCATCCCACGAAGTATCTTGCGCTGCGTAGCGAGTTCTTCCCTCCTCATAATCACCTCCGGGTGATCGTCATAATGGAGGGGAAGATTGTCCAGGAGATCCTCAGCGCAGTCTAGGTGCCAGCGCATATAGTGGGAGTTGACGTCGAAGGTAGCGGCGAAGGAGCGTCCCGTCGACATACTCCAGCGCGCTCGCTAGCTCTTTGCTCAGGCGCCGACCACGGCCCCTGGATGATGGCATTCTTCCAGACGTTGACACCCAAACAGGGAAGAACAATTGTCCAATTACTGCAAAAACTCACGGTAAAAAGCGTCTTGGCGTGGCGTCTCCGTTCAGACGTCCTGGCAGGAGTATACTGTCATGTGGTGACCCTCGCGGATCACCATAAGACGCCAAGAGTCCACCAGTGAGTTTTGCGAAGATGGTGATTTATTAACACACAAGACAGGACAAGACTGCGAGCCGTTCTCGCCACAAACACACATAAATCAATACTTGGGCTTGCAGGGCTGCCACCAGCCACTACGAACTAAACTGTGACATGACAAGGGATAACGAACCTGACATGAAGGTCAAACGACGCACTGACAAGGAACGTTGACAATACTTAACGAGGTTTAGACAAAGTCTGACGATCTGTCAAGATGTTGACAATAGTCCTGCAACATTACTGTCACTAGTGCCCGCTTTATGAAGGCGAACACTAACGAGCAGTAATGACACACAGCTGACCAGCCTTGACAGGCGGAAGCCCCACCGAGCACCTTCACAATAAGAGCCCGGTGAGTCCAGAATACAGCCCACAGCTGTCAAGGCCGGCAGCGAGTTGAGCTTAGCCCGAGCGCGAACAGAACCCAGCGCTCGGGTCGTAACACTGACAGCCGTAGGTAGGAAGGACCTGCGGAACCTCTCCGTTGTGCACCTCGGAAGGCACAGCCTACTGCTAAATGAGCTCCTCAGTGTGTTCAACGTGTCCTGCATGGGGTCGGACTCAGACTCCAGCAGAGATGACAACTTAGCTACCATCCTCCTCTCGCCTATCTCCTCCACTGGGTCAAGGTGTCGCCTCAGAACAGAGCTGGCTTTGTTGATCAGCCTGTTCAGTCTCTTCCTGTTGGCTGCCATGATGCCACTACCCCAGCAGACCACTCCAAATGTGATGGCTGATGCCACCACTGAATCATAGAAGCTCTTCAGGAGTGCCCCTTGCACTCCAAAAGACTTACAGTGCATCTGAAAAGTATTCACAGTGCTTCCCTTTTGCCACATTTTGTTATGTTACAGCTTTACTCCAGAATTGATTAAATTCATTTTTGTTCTTAAAATTCTACACACAACACCTGTGGTAAATTAAACTGAATTTACCACAGGCGGACTCCAGTTAAACTTTAGAAACATCAAGGATGATCAATCGAAACAGGATGCACCTGAGCTCAATTTTGAGCTTCATGGCAAAGGCTGTGAATACTTACGTACATGTGATTTCTTAGTTTTTTATTTTTAATAAATTTGCAAAAATCTCAAAAAAGCTTTTTCATGTTGTCATTGTGGGGTATTGTGTGTAGAATTTTGAGGAAAAGATGAATTTGTTCCATTTTGAAATAAGGCTGTAACATAAAATGTGGAAAAAGTGAAGCGCTGTGAAGACTTTCCGGATGCACTGCAAGTCTCCTCAAGAGGAACAGCCTGCGCTGCCCCTTCTTGTAGAACATGTTGGTGTTGTGTGACCAGTCCAGTTTATTGTTCAGGTGAACACCCAGGTACTTGTAAGATGTCACCATCTCAATGTCTGTTCCCTGGATGTTTACTGGTGCTGTGGGGAGTTGTCCTCGCCTGCGGCAGTCCACCACTAGTTCCTTAGTTTTTCTTGCATTGATCCGGAGGCAGTTCCATAGGCACCAGTCCACGAAGTCCTGGATAAGTCCTCTGTACTCCGCATCATCTCCATCAGAGATCTCTCAGAGATTCTCTCTTGCTGCTACCTTTCTGTCACAAATCACCCCTGACTTTCATCTCCACCCACTCCACCCTTCCTGCACTCTCTCCTTCACCTCTCGTGCATTTTCCATTGCTTTGGATGGTTGACCCAAGGTATTTAAACTCATCTACTTTCACTACCTCTGCTCCTTCCATCTTCACCATTGCATCTGCCTCCCTCTCATTCACACTTATGTATTCTGTCTTGCTTCTACTGACTTTCATTCCTCTTCTCTCCAGAGCATACCTCCACCTCTCCAAGTTATCTTCCACCTGCTCCCTACTTTCATTACAGATCACAATGTTGTCTGCAAACATCATGGTCCACGGAGACTCCTGTCTGACCTCATCTGTCAGCCTGTCCATCACCATGGCAAACAAGAGGGGGCTCAGAGCCGATCCCTGATGTAATCCCACCCCTACCTTGAATCCAGCCATCACTCTTAAAGCGCACTTCACCACCATCTTGCTGTCCTCATACATGTCCTGCACCATCCTCATATACTTCTCTGCCACTCCTGTCTTTCTCATACAGTACCACACTTCTTCTCTTGGCACCCTATCATATGCTTTCTCTAGATCAACAAAGCAAACTCCTTCTGACCTTCTCATGAAACCGCATGATACCGTACTGCTGCTCACTGATTGTCACCTCTCCTCTTAACCTGGCTTCAACAACTCTTTCCCATATCTTCATAGTGTGGCTGATCAACTTTATGCCTCTGTAGTTACTACAGCTCTGAGCATCACCTTTGTTCTTGAAAACTGATACCAAAACACTTCTTCTCCACTCCTCAGACATCCTCTCACTCTCCAAGATTGTGTTAAACAATCTGGTTAAAAAGTCCACTGCAGTCTCTCCATACCTCTACAGGTACGTCATCTGGACCAACTGCCTTTCCATTCTTCATCCTCTTCAAAGCTTCCCTCGCTTCTGCCTTGCTAATCCTTGGGACTTCCTTGTTCACCATCTTTCCTTCATCCATCCTCCTCTCTCTCATTTTCTTTATTCATCAGCTCTTCAAAGTACTCCTTCCACCTTCTCAACAAACTCTCATTATTTGTTAGTACATTACCATTTCTGACCTTTCATCAACCTAAACTGCTGCACATCTTTTCCAGTTCGATCTCTCTGTCAAGCCAGTTGATACAAGTCCTTTTCTCCTTCCTCAGTGTTTAGCCTCTCATGTAACTCGTTATATGCCTTTTCCTTTGCTACCTCTCTCTTTGCCATGCATCTAGATTCCAAATACTCCTGTCTACTTTCTTCATCTCCCCGACTATCCCACTTTTTCTTTGCTAACCTCTTCCTTTGAATACTTTCCTGTACCTCCTTATTCCACCACCAAGTCTTGTCTTCTTCCTCTGTCCACTGGATACACCACATACTTTTCTATCAGTTTCCCTCAATATTTTTGCTGTACTTTCCCAGTCATCTGGTAATTCTTTCCAACCACCCAGAGCCTGTATCAACTCCTTTCTGAACTCTGTGTGACCTTCCTTCTGTAACTTCCCCCATTTAATCATTGGCTCTGCCTTCACTATTTTCCTCTTCTTGCTTTCCAGAGTCATCCTACAGACTACTATCTGATGCTGTCTAGTTACATTCTCCCCTGCTGCCACCTTGTAGTCTCCTATCTCTTTCAGATTTCTCCTTCTGCATAATTCTTCTGTAATTTCCCAGTTTGGGATCAATAAAGTATATCTGTCTGTCTGTCTCCACCTGTGTGCGCCTTCCTCCACTCTTGTAAGTCACCCTATGTTCCTCTCTCTTCTTGAAGTATCTGTTCACCAATGCCATTTCCATCCTTTTAGCAAAATCCACACATCTATCCTTCCACATTTCTCTCTACCACTTCATCCAACTTACTCCAGAATTCCTCTCTTCTACCTGACATCCAACTTGTGGGACATACTGCAATACTGCATACTGGGCTGCACGGTGGCGCAGTGGTTTAGCACTGTGGCAGCACAGTTTTACCCTCGGCCGGGGGATCGCGGGGATCATGAGATCGTGGGTTCGATCCCAGCCCCCGACCAACAGTGAGCTGTGTGGAGTTTGCATGTTCTCCCCGTGTTGCGCGGGTTTACTCCGGGATTTCTCCGGTTTCCTCCCGCACACCAAAAAAAAACATGTAGGTTTAGGGCGCTCGCGCACGCAGCGACCAGCAGCCGGTGGCTTGTCACCAGACTGCAAACCAAGTCTACCTACGGGTACAAATAAGTAACAAAAAAAAAAATAAATAAATAAAAAAATACGCACTGACAACATTCAGCATCACACCTCTGACTTCTAGCTTCAAACTCATGATTCTGTCTGACTCCCTCTTTACCTCCTGAACACTCTTCACATACTCTTCCTTCAAGATTTCTCCTACTCCATTTCTTTTCCTATCTACACCATGGTAGAACAGTTTAAATCCACCTCCAATGCTCCTAGCCTTGCTTCCCTTCCATCTGGTTTCTTGAACACACAGTATATCTACCTTTCTTCTCTCCATCGTATCAGCCAACTCTGTCTTTCCTTTTCGCTCTTTCCCTCCTAACACGTTTTCCCCCTCTCCTCCTCCTCAGTCTTCGACCAACAGTAGCCCAGTTTCCACCGGCACCCTGTCAGTTAACAGCACCAGTGGCGGTCGTTGTTAACCTGGGCCTCAACCGATCCGGTATGAAAGTCTCATTCGTCATGATCCGCATATTTGATTTGGCAAAGGTTTTACATCGGATGCCCTTCCTGACACAACCCTCCCCATTTACCCGGGCTTGGAACTGGCACTAACTAACTACTAACTAACTAACCCGCACTTATATAGCGCTTTTCTAGTCACAAAGACCACTCAAAGCGCTTTCATTAATACTAACCCTCTATTCTAAGGGCCTATAGGAAACATATCTAGGGACAATTTAGAACAGCCAATTAACCTAACATGCATGTAGGAGTACACCGGCTTGTGCACCCCCTGTGGCTGGGTTGTGCTCATCACAAAAGCAATTTCTCATAATTCTGAACAAAACAGCGGATGCTTTTGCACATCATTCAGTTGCTTGTTTACATTTGTCTGCTGATTTTAACATTATCATTTGCTATTGTCGTATCGGTTGAAATATATTAAACAGGTTTTCTGTTCAGTAGTCCTCTCCAAAACATTTAGGCATTTATTCATTGTTTGAGACAGTACATACACAAGTGTTGAATGACTTATCATTACTCCAAACAGATTTTATACATTTGTTACATTTTTTTTGTAAATATGTATTGACTTGATTAACTATTCTCAGGTGAATGTTTACATTCCCTTATGAGGCCAACCAATGACCTTCCAGTTCTCTAGAACAGCTGAGGTGAATTCTATGCACCTTCAGTTGGTAACAGATACTGAGCCTTCACAGAGCAGTTACCATTTCTGAAACAAAAATGGAAAGACATCAAGAGAATGAGCAGCGTCAACAACCTTGAAGAAGAGAATGTGAGCTGGAAGAATAAGTAGACAAGTCAGAGCAAGAAGAGGCCAAGTACATAGGCCTGAAATCAGGGCCATAATTGTTGACCGTGTTCCAGATCATGGATGGCTGGGGCTGGTTGCAGGGTGCAGCCACATATTGTGAGAGAGCCACTATTCTAGATCATCCGTCAGGAAAATTTCGTCAGGAGAATAGGTACTGTAGGTAACCCCCAAAATGTGCACTGTACTGTATATACAGAAATACTGTAAAATGTCAAGATGCATAATTCAGTCAGAAACAGTACAGTAAAAATTTTCAATCATATCCACTGTCTTTTAATAGTAACACATGACTTAAAGGGACACTCTGCCAAAAATTGAATTTGTTTTCTTGTTAACATGTCTGTAGCGAACTTACTCAAATGTCTCATATCTGTTTTTTTGCTGTAAAGTTTCACTTAAGCCCCACCCCCTGCAAAAAGGCGAGTTGAGACAGAACATTTTTGGTGGTGTAGCTATTCGTTGTGGGTCGTGTTGAGCCAGTCGGGACGCTGGCCTAACTGACATTATCCTCCAGGCTAGTTAACATTTTTTAACAAGCTACTTTGAAAGTTATTCCCTTCCACAGCATGTGGGACACCATGTGGGGTATGGGACAGTGCCCATCTCCATTGAACAAACTCCTTTGAAAACTTGACCCAAATTAAGATGGTTTTTACCATTAAATTGCTTTTAAGAACCGATGCAGTTTCAGTCATTATCCTGGGCTCCCGTGCAGACGGCTGGGCGTGTCCTCCAACTGTTCAGTCTGTTCATCGCAGGATTTATTCTGATAATGCAGCGCTAGCTACTACTGGCTCTGTGATTTGTGGTTAGGCCTAGTAATCACCCATCCTGGCATCTGAGGGGGGTAAAGTGAAAATGTTTTGACATGAAACTGTAAGACAATAAAAGGTTTTGTTTGTAGAAAAAGGGGCATAACATACCATTTTAGCCAATGCAGATTTGTTTTCATGGGGGATTCATATCCAGAGTGTCTTTAACAGTTTTGAAATTGCTCTACAACACAGAAGAGTGTTGCCTTGTTCATACGCAGTCATTTTATCAAAAGCCATGACAGTTTTCATTAGAAAATACATACAGCATAAACTGTTCTGTTGCCAACATGGTTAAATATTTTGATGTTCATAATGGTGGCATAAGGACTCTTCATTTTTATGGTAGTGATGGTTTCATTGCCATAAATATTTGCTTTTGACACACAGACTAAACATTTTGAGCAAATTACATGCTTTTACACGTCATCTCCTGTTTCACAGTTTGCACACTTGGTTTTGAGAAATGAGCTTAGTGTTGCGTAAACTTCAATTCTGTTCTGAGAAATGCACCGAAGCAACTGAGAAAAACTCATTACTCAAATAAAAAAAAAGAAAGAAAGAAATTACTTGAGTAAGAAAGTATCAGCTAAAAATTTGATCCAGCTTATTCTTTCTAATAATGGAGAAGCAACAAAATGTTTATCTGAGGGGGGAAAACTATGTAACTATATACCCTCTAATAGAGTACAAATCATATTTTTAACTCCCTGAGGTGGTGTTGGCAGTAGTCACTGCTTTTTCTCAGCAGCTGGCTCAGCTTAAAATAAGCGTAGATCTTGTTTTTCAGCATTTAAATTTACACCACATTAAACTGATCCTCCAGTACTCAGGGTGAGCTCATCCTTTGCAGACACCCCACTTAAAGTATGCACACCTGCACCTGTGCGCACACACAGACATGCGCACACACCTGACCTAGCATTATTAATTGGGGCTGCTCACTGAAAAGTGTGAAAAGAGGGACAGTTTATGTCAGTGAGTGGAGAAAAACACACAAATCAATATAAAGTGGAGAAAAGCTTCTAAGTCACCATTAATGTTGGGAGCTCTGGCAATCAGGCAAGAATTGCTGTTTGTTTGTACTTTTAAGGGTTGAGGTAATTTGGAAAGTTACCTTAATTGGAAGTACTGACTTCCCCTTTGGCTGTTTCAAAATAAAACAGGAAAAGTCACAACAATACTAAAATTTGTAGTTTTGCAGAGAAATCAACTTTGTAATGACCTGTAAAAGAATATTACAGATTGCTATCATAATCTTTTTTAATCTGAATAATCAATGATTATCAAATGTTTTGTGTCGCTCTGTCAGTATTTGTGTTGAAGATGAGAATCACAAGTATTAAAACATGCAAAAGTACAGTATGCTTCTTTTTATTGATTCTTTTATGCAAGTTTAGCAATTAATCACAATTACTGTAATTATAGAAAATTGTACAATTAATTAATTTTTTAAAATTGTATTGATACATAGCCCTTTAAAAAAGTTAAAAAAAAATTTTTTTTAAAAGTTTTTCTGAGCCAGTATAGAAGAAAAATATTTCAGGACAAATTTGACTGAAATAAAATTGTAAATGTATTAAAATGACTAAAGATGCAGTTATTTCTGGAAAAAACTGATTATTGCAGCATAAAGAAGCATAATTATAACCTATTTTCAATGAACAACTCTACCTGGGTAACAGTACTTTTTTCATAGATGAGGCCAAATAAGAGTGAAAAGTGTTTAATGGCAAAATTACTCAGTAAAGTAGAATACATGAGTCAGCGTAGCTCCTTCTGCCCACCTCTGCCTACAGTTACTTGGTTTTTTAATGCCACTTCACTTATTGATTTAGTTGTTTTTCAATATTCCATCTTTATGATGTCATTTGGAAAAGTTTCCTGATAATTGACTTTTTCTTCTCTTGGTCTCCACCAGCTCTGAAAGCACGACTTGACCACGAGCTGAGCAAGCTGCGAGGCAACAGAGATCCCAGCTTAGCTGCTGGTAAACTGCCCCACATCTGCCAATATTTCATTACCAATTAATCGGCATAATTCAGTTTTCTTACATTCCCCATTGGTCCTCCAGTGCTGGACCTGATTTCTTTGCAGAGTCAAACAGCAGTGTTCAAGAGAACCATCAGCACTCTTATTGAGGAATCCCAGAGTTACAATTCTGGTGAGCTGCTCTACTCTTGGCGAGGATCATCTGACTTTTTCTGTATCCCATAATGCCATTTTGTTGTATCAGATATCCGGAGGCAATACAGTCAGAAGGCTGAGCTTCTGAAAAAGAAGATCAAGCAGTTGAGTCAAGATGAGAGCAACAAGGAACTCAGTAAGTTTGCAGAAAAAGCAAAGTCCATTTTTTGTGGTTGTATTTGCTGCTGCTGTGTTGGAAATTTGTGGAGGAGAAAGGGGCAGTGATGCATGTTTTCTGGGACTGAGTTTTGTGTGTCCTCTTTGAGGGAGCATTCCATACCATAGAGGCGGTTTGGGAGTATCTTTGACACTGGAAAAGTTCTGCAGCTCCTCTTAAGGAATAGATGACTGTTTTGGTCCAGTTCTACAGTCTGAACTGTCTCCTACTGTCCACACAGTTTCTTCTGCTTGTTGTTTCTTCTGAAGAAGGGCTAGTGTTGGTAGGGGGTGATTACAAATTTAGCAGAAGATATAAATGTAGAAATGCAAATTAAGCTCAAATTTGTAAGAATAAGGTGTGTTATAATACGATAAAAGCAGCTAATTTACAGCGTCAGCAGATTTACTATAAGCAAGTCCCAGATTCACTAGAAAACAGATAAAAATTCATAAGGGAAAAAACACTCAAGAAGGAGTGAAAAAAAACATTTGTAAGAAAAAATGTGAAAAAATTACAAGAAAAAAAAATGTAAATTTACAAAAAAGTTGCAAATTTGTAGAAACGTTTTCCTTTTTTCTCTGATAGGTTTTCCATTTTCTCATCATTTTGTTAAACACGTCTCACATTTCCCAGGGAAAAGTAGCAAATTTACAAGAATAAAACACAAATTTATACAACAAAGCGGCATATTTGTATGAATTTTTTTCACTCATAAATTTAAATTTTTCTGCCCAATTTGTGAGGATTTTCTTGTATTTTTTTCTTGGAATTTTATAACTTTTTTCTAGATGATATTGGGACTTTTTCCTGACAAATCTGTGACTTTTCTAATAAATGATTGTACTTTTTGCCTATAAATTTGCCACTTTTTTGTGTTAAATTTGTCAACATTTTCCCCACACAAAATTACAACTATATACCCATAAATTTGTAACTTTTTTTCTTTTAAATTTGAAAGCTTTTTCTCATACATTTTCAACTTTTTTCTTGTACATTTGAAACACTATTCTGACACATTCTGGTGTACTCTTCTTGTCCATGCATCTATCTTCAGTAAACTGGACTACTGTAACGCTGTCCTCACAGGTCTCCCTAGAAAGTCCATCAGACAGCTGCAGTTGGTTCAGAACGCTGCAGCCTGAGTCCTCAGTAAGACCAAGAAAGTGGACCTACAGTCCTCAGATCTTTACACTGGCCTCCTGTCTGACAAAGAATAGATTTCAAAATGCTGCTGTTGGTATATAAAGTTCTGAATGGTTTAGGGCCAAATTACATTTCAGATCTGCTAGTCCATTATGAACCACCCAGAGCCCTCAGATCATCAGGGTCAGGCCTAATATCTGTGCCAAGAGTTAGAACCAAACATGGTGAGACAGCGTTTAGTTTTTATGCTCCTCACATATTGAACAAACTCCCAGAAAGCATCAGGGCTGCTGAAACTCTCAGCTGCTTTAAATCCAGGTTAAAAACTCTCATATTTGCCACAGCCTTTCAGTAGAACAATTGTTCCTAGACTGTACTGTAACTTTCATTTCTTATTCTATTTTAGCCTGTTTTTTTTTCTTTAATTTAGTTTGCTTTCAAATTCTTATGTATTACTTTTGCAACTTGCTGTAATGCTTTAATGTTTTTATGTAAAGCACTTTGAATTGTCTTGTACATGAGATATGCTATACTGTACAAATAAACTTGCCTTGCAGTCTTTATGGAGATGATGGGATGGCAGGACAACACAGGATATGGTTTTGGGTCATTTGGCGAACAAGGGGGATGGCACTCCCCCTTTTCCCCCACCCTCTGCCTACAGTGAACCCATGAACTCAGCTCCATGTGGCCATATAAATATTTTAGCTATTTCTTAGATGAGCTCATTAAACAAACTGTGCTCTTCTGGAGGTGACAGCAGAGGCCTGTTAGTACCTTATTATTACTGACAAAAACATGTTTGCTGCTGCCCTGACCTGAAATTGTCTGTTTTCTGTCCTTCAGCCAGGGAAATTCTGAAACTGCAGGGCGAGATTCTCCATCTCGCACAGCTGTTGGAATCTAAAAATACAATTGATACCCAAATTGAAGGTGAACGGCAGCATGACTTGATAACACCTGACTAATTTCTTGACTTCAGTGTATAAAGGTAAAAACAAGTGTTTGTCCATTCTAGAGCTGATTGCTATCGTGGATCAAGAGAATAAACGACGGACTGCATTACAGAAACAGCTGGAGGAAAACAACTACATTCAGGCCCAAATAAGTGAGCATAAATGAGAAACTGATACATTTCTTAAATTGGAACACTGACCATCTGTGGATTGCCTAAAATCACACATTAATAACAGGTTATGTTGTGTCTAGAATTAGTCTAATTATCCTTTTGCCATGATCAGTCATAGAACTCGTCAGCATAATGGAAGCGCTGGGTGGGCAGTTCCAGAAACCATCAACAGGGCAAGACACTGGTAATTTCTTCCATTCCTTCTATTGATTTTATGTTTAAAAATGTGTGTTAAATCACTAAAACATTTTATTGTTTTAAACCAGCTCTTAAAACTCAGCTCCAAGCCAAAGAAAAGGAACTGGTTGACGCTAAGGCTCAAATAAAGGGTGAGTTTTCCATTTTCCACGAATCACCAATGGGATACTTCCCCCAAAACGGTTTTGGTAGACTGGTTTGATCTTTTTATGTCTCAGATTTGCTGAGGAAACTGCAGCTGAAGGCTCAAGTGTTTTCTGAGTTTCATAAAAGATATGAGGGTACGTTCAACACCTTGCCTGAAGCTTGGGATGGTTTTAGTTTGGATTGATGACGGATTTTGTTTTTGTGTCTTTTAGAGACAAGAATTGAATTTGACCAGAAGATTGCAGAACTGAACAGAACTGAAGACTTCAAAGCAGCTCTGAGTGAGTCACATTTCAGCTTCACGATGATCAGACAGCAGTAGTAATAGATTACATTCACTCAAGTAATTTTTTCACTAAATTCTATTTTACTGATTAATTTTATTGCAACATATTTCTTACTCCCCCCATGGATCGCCACCTTATCATGGTGGGGGGGTTTGCGGGCCCTAGTGATCCCAGGAGCTATGTTGTTCAGGGCAATTTGCAGGGGTGGGAATTGTGAGGATCCTCGTGATACTTGGGTCATGATATGATCCTATCACGATTCAACGATAATCATGATATGGCAATATCAAATATCATCATCCCATATCCAGTAGTGTGAAAAAGTGTTTGCCCCCTTCCTGATTTCTCTTTTTTTTTGCGTTTGTCACACATAAATATTTCAGATCAAACAAATTTAAATGGTATTCACTTATATAGCGCTTTTATTCTCATCTCTTGATGACCAAAGCACTTTACAGATCCTGTTATCCACCCATTCACACACTGATGGCGGCATGCTACCTAACATGGCGCTTCCAGACCCATCCATCCATCTTCTTCCGCTTAATCCTTTTTGGGTCGCGGCGGGGCTGGAGCCCATCCCAGCATCTTTGGGTGAGAGGCAGGGTCCACCCTGGACAGATCACCAGTCCATCACAGGGCCAACACAGAGAGACAGACAACCATTCACTCTCACAGTCACACCTAAGGACAATTTAGAATCCCCAGTTGATGCCAATTAACCTAACCTGCATGTTTTTGGCATGTGGGAGGAAACTGGAGAAATCCCGGAGTAAACCCACACAGACACGGGGAGAACATGCAAACTCCACACAGATCACTGTTGGTTGGGGGCTGGGATCGAACCCACCAGGAGCAATTAGGGGTGAAGTGTCTTGCCCAGGGACACAACGGCAGGATATCTGGGGAGAGCGGGATTCGAACTGCCAACCGTGCGGTTATTGGATGACCTGCTCTACCTCCTGGGCCACTGCCGCCCAAAGATAACACAAGTAAACACAAAATGCAGTTTTTAAATGAAGGTGTTTATTATTAAGGGTAAAAAAAATCCAGACCTACATGGCCATGTGTGAAAAAGTGATTACCCCCCTCCCCCCGTTAAAACATAAATGAACTGTGGTTTATCACATCTTTGGAAAGTAGAGTTCAATTTCTCTCACCGCACCCAGGCCTGATTACTGCCACACCTGTTCTCAATCAAGAAATCACATAAATAGGACCTGCCTGACAAAGTCAAATAGACCAAAAGATCCTCAAAAGCTAGACATCATGCTGTGATCCAAAGAAATTCAGGAAGAAATGAGAAACAAAGTAACTGAGCTCTATCAGTCTGGAAAAGGTTATAAAGCTATTTCTAAAGCTTTGGGACTCCAGTGAACCACAGTGAGAGCCATTATCAACAAATGGCGAAAACATGGAACAGTGGTGAACTTTCCCAGGAGTGGCCGGCCAACCAAAATTACCCCAAGAGCACAGCGCTGACTCATCCAAGAGGTCACAAAAGACCCCACAACAACATCCAAAGAACTGCAGGCCTCACTTGCCTCAGTTAAGGTCAGTGTTCATGACTCCACCATAAGAAAGAAACTGGGCTATGTTACAGCCTTATTCCAAAAGGGATTAAATTCATTTTTTCCTCAAAATTCTACACACAATACCCCATAATGACAACATGAAAAAAGTTGGGGGGGGGGGGGGGTTGTGATTTTTGCATATTTATTAAAAATAAAACACTAAGAAATCACATGTACATAAGTATTCACAGTCTCTGCTCAATACTTTGTTGCACCTTTGGCAGCAATTACAGCCTCAAGTCTTTTTGAATATGATGCCACAAGCTTGGCACACCTGTCTTTGGGCATTTTCATCCATTCTTTTCAGATCTCTCCAGAGATGTTCAATTGGATTCAAGTCTGGGCTCTGGCTGGGCCACTGAAGGACATTCACAGAGTTGTCCTGAAGTCACTCCTTTGATATCTTGGCTGTGTGCTTAGGGTCGTTGTCCTGCTGAAAGATGAACCATTGCCCCAGTCTGAGGTCAAGAGCGCTCTGGAACAGGTTTTCATCCAGGATGTCTCTGTACATTCATCTTTCCCTCTATCCTGACTAGTCTCCCAGTTCCTGCCGATGAAAAACATCCCCACAGCATGATGCTGCTTACCAACATTGGCGTGGTTATGAGCGGTGCCTGGTTTCCTCCAAACATGACGCCTGGCATTCATGCCAAAGAGTTCAATCTTTGTCTCATCAGACCAGAGAATTTTGTTTCTCATGGTCTGAGAGTTCTTCAAGTGCCTTTTGGCAAACTCCAGGTGGGCTGCCATGTGCCTTTTTATTAAGGAGTGGCTTCCATCTGGCCACTCTACCATACAGGCCTGATTGGTGGATTGCTGCAGAGATGGTTGTCTTCCTGGAAGATTCTCCTTTCTTCACAGAACAACACTGGAGCTCTGACAGAGAGACCATCGGGTTCTTGGTCACCTCCTTGACTAAGGCCCTTCTCCCCCGATCGCTCAGTTTAGCTGGCTGGCCAGCTCTAGGAAGAGTCCTGGTGGTTCTGAACTTCTTCCATTTATGGATGATGGAGGCCACTGTGCTCACTGGGACCTTCAAAGCAGCAGAAAGTTTTCTGTACCCTTCCCCAGATTTGTGCCTCGAGACAATCCTGTCTCGGAGGTCTACAGACAATTCCTTTGACTTCATGCTTGGTTTGTGCTCTGACATGCACTGTCAACTGTGGGACCTTATATAGACAGGTGTGTGCCTTTCCAGATCATGTCCAATCAACTGAATTTACCACAGGTGGACTCCAGTTAAGCTGTAGAAACATCTCAAGGATGATCAGTGGAAACAGGATGCACCTGAGCTCAATTCTGAGCTTCATGGCAAAGGCTGTGAATACTTACGTACATGTGATTTCTTAGTTTTTTATCTTTAATAAATTTTCAAAAATCTCAAAAAAACTTTTCACATTGTCATTATGGGGTATTGTGTGTAGAACTGAGCAAAAAAATGAATTTAATCCCTTTGGAATAAGGCTGTAAGATAACAAAAGGTGGAAAAAGTGAAGCGCTGTGAAGACTTTCTGGATAAATTGTAAATAGATTTATTTTTGTTTGCAGTGAATTGACTAAACACAGTCAGCATTGAATAACTACATTTTATAAACTCTAATTAAAGGAAAATACATATGCATTCGGCATAAGCAACAGCAAATTTATAGTAAACACAGTCAACGTAAAAACTGAATAAATTAAATTTTTAAACTTTGATCAAACAATAAGACGTGTGCATTCTGCATAAGTAACAGCACTAAACACCATTACAGTTTAGTGATGTGGGATGATGGGAGATGTTGTCCACTAGTCATTAAACAAAAACTAAATACTACTGTTATTATACGACAGCCAACAACTTTAATTATGTAGAAAATTATCTTTTAAATTGACAAACATAATATGTCATCCCAGTCAACATCATTTTACTGGGATCAAAGGATAATTTTGCCCTTGCCATTCATTTCATTGAATATTTTTTCAATTTAAGGTCCCGTACCCTGATCTCTATAGAAAAACCGAATGGATCATTGACCGCCAGGAATGAAACCACCAGCACACCCAAAACCCTCAGCAAGCCAATAGAGAAGGAATGGGCCCAGCAACAAATGGCGCTACCCCCACCTCAACAACCTCCCAAAAAACCAACAGATCCTGAACTTCTTGGCACGGAGACACAGCCCACAATCCCACGCAACCGGTGAACTGCAGAAATCAATTTCTATAGTTAGTAGATTTTTATAGTCCACTGGCTGCACAAGACAACAAGCCGCACCTCCACACCACGAAGCCCAAAATCTGCCAATTTCCCTGGAAGCCACCAAGGCAAAAGTGGCACCGTCCACCACCAAATCCACCCACTCCCCATCGACTCACCGAGTGTCCTGGGTGTACTCTGTACTCGCTAATGGGGCGTGAGTCATCCAGCTTTCTATAGAGATAAGTGTCCATATGTGGAAGTAGAGGGGGCGTGACTTAAGCTGGGAGCTGGGAGAGTTGTCACACAGACAGCAAAGCAAGCCTAAATAAGCAACTACACGTTAAAAAACAAGCCCCAAAACCCTTAACCCACAAGTGACAAGATTTGCAAGCGACTTTACAGAAAAACAAGCCCAAAGTTGCTTATAATAAGCAGACTTGGCTACACTGCAAGCTATGACTTCACTTGACTGGGTGCTTTGCTGTGCAGCATCTAGTAGACTGAAAATGCAATTGGTTGAATTCCCAAGAGAGCATGCAATGTTTACAAATTAATAAAAGATCGATAAATGTGTTAAAGGATCTGTGCGTTGCCATTAATGTCAAGTATCGCAATCCATCACTGAATCAGTCTTATGTCCCACCCCTAGCAATTTGCCTCTGGTAGGGTCTCCTAGGACAAACTGGTCCTGGGTGAAGAGCCAGACTAAGAGTGATCCAACAGACTCCTATGATGAATGAAAAATCAAAGATTCAGTGTATCCCGTACGGTATGGGGTTACCGGGGCCCCGTCCTGGAGCAAGAGTTCAGTGGCAGCCGTCTGATGGCCCGCTTTCTGCCCATGGGACCTGGCTGGGATCAGCCTGAAGGAATTATATGGGTCCACCCTCCGAGGCCAGGAGATTCTCATCCAAGATTCTGTGGTATGCGGCCCTGTTCATCAGCCCCTCAATGTGGTGAGGGCTTCTTGTACCCTCAGCAGAGAAACAGCCCCAAAGCGTAATGTTTCCACCTCCATATTTGACAGTGGGGATGATGTTCTTAGGGTCACATTCAGCATTTCTCTGCCCCCAAACACAGCAAGTGGAGTTGATGCCATAGAGTTCAATTTTGATCTCATCTGACCACATCAGAATCAGAATCAGAATCAGAATCAGATTTATTGCCATTGTTCATGTAGTACACAAACTAGGAATTTGTCTCGGTGCAATGCTGCAACATTAAACATGATAAGATAAAAGAAATAAACTATACATGCAATAAAGTGTAGAATAAGAATGAGTAATACTAATCAAAGCAGTTTTTAAATATATTAGTGAGCAGCAGATATTGTGGAGTTCCACATAGTGCAGTCGGTAATGCAACAGAAACAGTGATGATTGACATGAGTCTGGTTGAGCTGCTGTACATAGTGCACGAGAGTCAATAAGTCACTTAGTGTTCAGCAGTCTGATGGCAGAGGGGAAGAAGCTGTTCATGTGCCGGGAGGTTTTAGTCTGAATGGACTGAAGTCTTCTACCTGAGGGGAGGGGGGCAAACAGTACGTGACCAGGGTGTGAAGGATCGCCTATGATCCGGCCTGCACGCCTCCGGGTCCTGGAGATGTACAGATCCTGGAGAGATGGGAGCTTGCAGCCGATCACCTTCTCAGCAGTGCGCACAACACGCTGCAGCCTTAGTCTGTCCCTGGCAGTGGCTCCTGCGTACCACACGGTTATGGAGGTGGTGAGGATGGACTCGATGATGGCCGTGTAGAACTGCACTAACATCTTGGTGGGAAGCTTGAGCTTCCTCAGCTGCCGCAGGAAGAACATCCTCTGCTGGGCCTTTTTGATGAGGGAGCTGATGGTTGGCTCCCATTTGAGGTCCCGGGTGATGGTGGTGCCCAAGAAGCGGAAGGAATCTGCAATGGTGATGGGAGAGCCTGTGAGGGTGAGGGGGGGCAGAGGGGTTGTGACTTTCCTGAAGTCCACAATCATCTCCACTGTCTTCAGAGCGTTCAGCTGCAGGTTGTGGCTGCACCAGGACGCCAGCTGGGCCACCTCTCTCCTGTAGACGGACTCGTCGCCGTTGGAGATGAGCCCGATGACGGTGGTGTTGTCCGCAAACTTGATCAGCTTAACAGAATGGTGGCTGGAGGTGCAGGAGTTGGTATAAAGGGAGAAGAGTAGGGGGGGAAGTACACAGCCTTGGGGTGATCCGGTGCTGATGCTGACAGAGTCCGAGACAGTCTTCCCCAGCCGCACATGCTGCCTCCAGTCCATCAGGAAGTCAGTGATCCGCCTGCAGAGGGAGTCAGGCACGCCGAGCAGGGACAGCTTGTCCCGGAGCAGAGCGGGGCGGATGGTGTTGAATGCAGAGCTGAAGTCCACAAACAGGATCCTGGCGTAGGTTCCTGGGGAGTCCAGGTGCTGCAGGATGGAGTGGAGGGCCAGGTTGACTGCGTCGTCCACAGACCTGTTGGCTCGGTAGGCAAACTGCAGTGGGTCCAGGAGGGGAGTGGTGATGGACTTGAGGTGGGGCAGGACCAGGCGCTCAAAGGACTTCATGACTACAGAGGTGAGCGCTACAGGTCTGTAGTCGTTAAGTCCAGTGATCCGTGGCTTCTTGGGGACAGGGATGATGGTGGAGGATTTGAGGCAGGTCAGCACGTGGCATAGCTTAAGGGAGGTGTTAAAAATGTCTGTGAAGACAGGAGCCAGCTCTTTCGCACAGTGTCTCAGGGTGGAGGGAGACACGCCGTTCGGACCGGGGGCCTTGCACGGGTTCAGTCTGGAGAACTGTCTGTGCACGTCCTGCTCGCTGATGACAAGGGCAGGGGGGGAGGAGGGGGGACCACTTTTGATGAAGTAGGGACCGAGGAGGCAGTGGAGCTGGGGGGAGGGGGGGAGTTGGACACAGCTGACGAGGTGTCAAAACGGGCGTAATGTTGGGACAGTCTTTGACAAAGGGCTTTGTCATCCTGACCTTTAGAAGCCTGAGGCCGATAGTTGGTGATTTGCCTCAGTCCTCTCCACACAGAAGCCGAGTCATTAGCAGTGAACTGCTGCTGGAGTCTCTCAGAATACACAGATTTAGCTCTCCTCAGCTCTCTGTTAAACCGGTATTTGACCTCCCTGTAGCAGCCCGTCTCCACTTTTCAACGCTGCTTCCTTCTCCTTCCTGATCTGTCTGAGCTTAGCTGTGAACCAGGGTTTGTCATTAGAGTACCTCACCCTGGTGCGCGATGGAAGAATGTTCTCCTCACAAAAGTGGATATATGAGTTCACAGTGTCCTTGTACTCATCCAGATCATGCGTGGCTCCTTTAAACATGCCCCAATCAGTTATTTCCATGCACGTTTCCAGCTTCTCCCCAGCTTCACTGGTCCATTTCTTCGTAGTGCTCACAACAGGTTTAGTGAGCTTCAGTCTCTGTCTGTATGTGGGAATGAGGTGGACCATCACGTGATCAGATAGTCCGAGCGCAGCGCGGGGAACAGCGCAATACGCGTCCTTCACTGTAGTGTAACAGTGATCCAGCGTGTTCTTTCCTCTGGTGGGGCATTTAATAAACTGTTTGTAACGGGCTCAGATTGCTCTGGTTAAAGTCGCCAACCACAATAACCAGAGAGTCCGGGAAAGTCCGCTCCATATGTTGGATGTGATCCGTGAGCGCGCGCTGAGCCTCGCGCGCATCCGCGTCAGGCGGGACGTAGACAGCGGCCAGGATGAATGAGGCGAACTCCCGCGGGGAATAAAATGGCTTGCAGTTGATGAATAAAAATTCCAGAGCGGGAGAACAGTGTTGGGAAATCACCGTTACATCAGAGCACCAGCTGCTGTTGATGTAAAAGCAGACTCCTCCTCCCGAGGACTTACCGGAGAGCTCTGTGACGCAATCAGCATGAAACAGCTGAAATCCCTCTAGGTGAAGCGCGCTGTCCGGTATATTCCCCCTGAGCCAGGTCTCAGAGAAACAGAGAGCAGACGAGGAAGCGAGGTCCTTAAATCGCATCAGCAGTCTCAATTCATCTACCTTGTTTGAGAGAGAGTTGGCATTGGAGAGAAATATGCCAGGCAAAGGTGTGCGCGTGCCTCTCCTGCGGAGCCGGACGAGAGCGCCTGCTCGCCTACCTCTTTTTCGCCGTCTCACTTTTTGAGCTAAACAGTGAATCAGATCAGCGGCAGGAGCTAAAAAAACTGGGAGTAGGTCCGTGGGAGTGAAAGTCCTGATATTTAGTAGCTCTTCATGGGTGTAAGAGCAGGCAGACACACAATTGACGAACAAAAACAAATAAAGAAAAGCGCAGCGAAGCACCATGGCGACCACTGTGGGCGCCATCTTGGAAAAAAAAAACAAAACAACATTCTCCCAGACCTTCTCTGAATCCTTCAGGTGTTCACTGGAAAACGTCAGATGTGCCTTCTTGAGCAGGGGGACCTTGCGGGCACTTCAGGATCTCAGTCCATTATGGCCAAGTGTGCTACCAATGGTTTTCTTGGTGTTCGTGGTCCCAGCTCCCTTGAGATTATTAACAAGCTCCTCCCGTGTAATTCTGGACTGATCCCTCACCTTTCTCAGAATCATCCTTACCTCACGAGGTGAAATCTTGCATGGAGCTCCAGAGTGAGAGTGAATGACTGTTATCTTGTATTTCTTCCATTTTCAAATCATCACACTAACAATGGTCTCTCTCTCACCAGCCTTCTTGCTGATGGTCTTGTAGCCCATCCCAGCCCCGTGCGTGTCTACAATCTTGTCTCTGATGTCCTTTGACAGCTCTTTGGTCTTGCCCATGGTGGTGGAGAAGTTTGAATTGAAGAGATTCTGTGACAGAAGTTTTTTATACACATAGCGAGCTGAGATTAGGAGAACTTTGCTAAAGGGACAGGTGCAGCGGCATGAAAAAATAAGCGGTGACCTGGTAGTTTTAAGCAGGTTTTATTAAATCATACCGCCGTCACAAAGCTCCTCTCCCGGCGCCGTGCGTGCGCGCCGGGAGCGAGCTCACGGCTCTCAGAGAAGGAGAGGTGGACACGGTGTGTCTACCAGTTGCAGGATCAGAGTGAGAGTGAGAGAGTGAGAGAATGAGAGAGAGTTGCGTTACAGAGTTGCACCTTAAATACTTGACCATAACAATACATCAAAGGGACATACTCCACAGTTAGAATGATCAAAGGGATAATAGAACAGGCATGAGATATTTGCATTTGTGAGACATACATCACAATAGGCAGATCTGCTCTAGGTGCAGAACAAAGGGGTTAACAGGCACATCCACATATTGATCTGAGTCTCTAGGTCACAGTAAGGACAGGACGCATGAATACAATGGATGAAAGGCAATCATTAACATCACATAGGTGAGACAGAAGAAACGCGTCTACCTGTAGACATCAATACACCAAAGCACATCTACATATGTCAGATGCTCAGCAGAAGCACAGTAAGGACAAAATGCATGGACACTTTAACTTCAAGGCTGTAAACTCAGCATGCAGCGGAACAAACCCCAGGAGTGCGAGCTGACTGTCTCTGTGTTCTGTCTGTGTGTTGTGGGGGGTTTAATCAAACCGCTACACAGGACTAATTTATGTGCCTCATGGATACATAACCAGTCTGTGTAGGTCAGAATTCTTGCTGATTGGTAGGGGATCAAATACTTATTTCCCTCAATCAAATGCTAATTAATTTATAACCCTTATTTGATGTTTTTTTCTGGATTTTTTATTAATCTTCTGTATCCCCCTGTTAAAATAAACCCATAATAAAAATTATGGGTTGTTCATTTCTTTGTAAGGGGCTAAACTTACAAATTCAGCAGGAGATCAAATAATAATTCCCCCCACTGTACTTGAGTAAATAATAGTATAAGAATGTTACTTTTACTTGAGTCCTTCTGAATACTCTTGCCACCTCTGATGAGGAATGGGTTCTTCACTCATTTTTGTGCTGTTTAATGACCTCTTCTTTTTATTCTGGGCCAGTTCTGGAAGTGATAACCCTGCATGACGATCTGAGGGCTTTGAGGGAATATATGTCTCTCTCAGAAGACCAAGACACGATTTCCGGTCAGTAATTCTGCAAATGTTTCTTTTTTGAACTAATAATTTATTGGCAGGCAGCTCAGTTCCTTCGAGAAACTGGCGTGCTTTAGAAAAAAAAAATGACAAAAATATATTTTCAACTTTCAGTCAAGTCTGACAATCCTAGAAAATACTACAAATTTTAACTTCATCTCATTTCTGTTTTTGTGGGACAACAGAACTACAGAAGCTGCTGGACATAAAGAAAGAAGAACTAAACTCCAGAATTGCAAACATCAAGACACTGACCGCCTACCCAAGCCTGAGTAAGCGTACTTTTAGTTTATTTTACTCTGATATAATTATAGTTATTACTCATTTTTGCTCATTTCAGCATATTTTTAATGCTACCTGAACATGCTCAGACCTCATGACGTAAACATTAATAAAACTTTAATAAAACTAAACAACTCCACAGGTCCGCAATAAGTTCTAAGTATTGATATATTTTCAACCAGAACTTATTTTCTTCCTTCACCTTGGAGAAATGCTAATTCGGAGCATGCCCAAAAAGTGGACCATTAAGTTTTTTTATGCTGAGCTCAGACAGAGTCCTTGTAACCTGAGATCACGTTCAGCATCCTAACGTTACAGAGACAAGCAAATACACATTCAAAGCAAGTGCACTTTTAGCACTTTGCTCCCTGTTTTTGAGACTATGTTCATCAGAATGGCTCTGTATTCATTTGTATTCTGCAGAGCTAGGGCCTTTTATGGGGGTATGATCATGGTTTCCAGTGTTATGCCAAAAAGTGATGATCAGTTGCCAAAAACTGATGGACAGCAAAACAATCATTTTTGGCACAGTCTTGTTGAGAGGTGAGGGAACACCAAGAGCATTTCTGAGGAAGTTTGTGTCAAAAATTCTACACGGAGCTGCAAGGCATATATTCCAGCTCTTAAATAACCTTTTAGCAACTCAAGTAGGTTCATTTTGTCTTCTTTTAATTATTTACCTTTTGTTCTTATTAAAGACAGAAATTGAAAGATGTTTTTACCTTCTGACGAAGGCTGCAGTGAACAGTCAAAACATGTAAAGAAGGTAAAAACATTCCTTTCTATTTCTGTCTTTAATAAGAACAAAAGGCAAATAAACGTTTTAGCAACTTTAAGTTTACAATGTGGTGACCCACCATAATCTACATGGACATTCAGCCTTCACACTCAGCTAGGGCAGGAAGCAGAACAATTTGCATACGGACAGAGAGCCCCTAGGAGGACAACCAGAACAATGACTATTGTTATACATCCCCGGATTAAGGAGAGGAAGTTCGGTGCCAGTTAATCACACGAGTAGTATGTATTGACTGATATGTACAGTGGGGAAAATAAGTATTTAGTCAGCCACCAATTGTGCAAGTTCTCCCACTTAAAAGATGAGAGAGGTCTCCAATTTTCATCATAGGTATACCTCAACTATGAGAGACAAAATGAGAAAAAAAAAATCCAGAAAATCACATTGACGGATTTTTAATGAATTAATTGGTAAATTCCTCGGTAAAATAAGTATTTGGTCAATAACAAAAGTTCATCTCAGTACTTTGTTATATACCCTTTGTTGGCAATGACAGAGGTCAAACGTTTTCTGTAAGTCTTCACAAGGTTTTCACACACTGTTGCTGGTATTCTGGCCCATTCCTCCATGCAGATCTCCTCTAGAGCAGTGATGTTTTGGGGGTGTCGCTGGGCAACACGGACTTTCAACTCCCTCCAAAGATTTTCTATGGGGTTGAGATCTGGAGACTGGCTAGGCCACTCCAGGACCTTGAAATGCTTCTTACGAAGCCACTCCTTCGTTGCCCGGGCGGTGTGTTTGGGATCATTGTCATGCTGAAAGACCCAGCCACGTTTCATTTTCAATGCCCTTGCTGATGGAAGGAGGTTTTCACTCAAAATCTCACGATACATGGCCCCATTCATTCTTTCCTTTACACGGATCAGTCATCCTGGTCCCTTTGCAGAAAAACAGCCCCAAAGTATAATGTTTTCACCCCCATGCTTCACAGTAGCTATGGTGTTCTTTCTCCTCCAAACACGACAAGTTGAGTTTTTACCAAAAAGTTCTATTTTGGTTTCATCTGACCATATGACATTCTCCCAATCCTCTTCTGGATCATCCAAATGCTCTCTAGCAAACTTCAGACGGGCCTGGACATGTACTGGCTTAAGCAGGGGGACACGTCTGGCACTGCAGGATTTGAGTCCCTGGCGGCGTAGTGTGTTACTGATGTAGCCTTTGTTACTTTGGTCCCAGCTCTTTGCAGGTCATTCACTAGGCCCCCCCATGTGGTTCTGGAATTTTTGCTCACCGTTCTCATGATCATTTTGACCCCATGGGGTGAGATCTTGCGTGGATCCCCAGATGGAGGGAGATTATCAGTGGTCTTGTATGTCTTCCATTTTCTAATAATTGCTCCCACAGTTGATTTCTTCACACCAAGCTGCTTACCTATTGCAGATTCAGTCTTCCCAGCCTGGTGCAGGTCTACAATTTTGTTTCTGGTGTCCTTTGACAGCTCTTTGGTCTTGGCCATAGTGGAGTTTGGAGTCTGACTGTTTGAGGTTGTGGACAGGTGTCTTTTATACTGATAACGAGTTCAAACAGGTGCCATTAATACAGGTAACGAGTGGAGGACAGAGGAGCCTCTTAAAGAAGAAGTTACAGGTCTGTGAGAGCCAGAAATCTTGCTTGTTTGTAGGTGACCAGATACTTATTTTACCGAGGAATTTACCAATTAATTCATTAAAAATCCTTCAATGTGATTTTCTGGATTTTTTATACACATAGCGAGCTGAGATTAGGAGAACTTTGCTAAAGGGACAGGACTAATTTATGTGCCTCATGGATACATAACCAGTCTGTCAAAGGACACCAGAAACAAAATTACCTATAATGAAAATTGGAGACCTCTCTCATCTTTTAAGTGGGAGAACTTGCACAATTGATGGCTGACTAAATACTTTTTTGCCCCACCGTATATCAATATGCAAATGTGCCATGCATTCTCTCTTGTCTGTATAAAAGAGCTTACTTCACAGCACACACAGCACAGACACACAGGACACACAGCACAGCGCTACAGTGTGTCTCATGATGATGGAGGAATAAAACTCTTAAACCTTCCAGCTTGTAGCATCTCGCTTGAACTTATTTGAACTTATTTGTTCCTCCACACTGTTGACCCTTGACGGAGATTGGAACACGAGGCGAACACCCCGGAGATGACCTCAACCGGAAAATCCCCAGAACGTGTCATGGTGCGACCCTCGCCTGATCTCTTCCCTCCACACTGGTGACCTGACTAGGGAGAATGACCGTCTGCTCCCTCTCACCGCGCTGTGGATCCCAGAGGACCAGAGAATGCCTGCAACCTCTTCATCCTCACTGGAGCGCAGCGCTGGGACCAAAACACACCATAAACAACACGGGCAAACGAAGGAAGCAGCCTGAATGGGGACAATCATCGACGCCGACTGCGCTGATTTCCACCGAGCTCCCCGACTCTGATTAAAGTCCGGACAGCAGACCTCCCGTGCACAGAAGACGCACTCCGCAGGATTATGAGGACAGTGCAACTGCCAGCTATGTGGTCACTGCGCCAGGCGCGCGCCACACACCAGGGACAAACCGGCTCCACAGACTGATACATCATCATCCGCCGCTGCACATGCCTGAGAAAAACGGCCGATCGCCACCCTCGGAACCTTCAGGGCTGCTCATGCACCTGTAGCGGACGTGCAGCCTGCACACAGGACTTTGTATGGGTTTCTCAGCCGCGGCGCACAACGGGAATTTAGCTGATTGCTTTCCCCGATGACTTTAGGGCTGCTTCCCGCACCTAAAAGCCAAACCGCCTCACACCCTCACACAGCTGCAGTTGTTTCACAGCCGCTACGCATCCTCGGGGAATTTGGCCGCTTGCCTTCCCTACATCCTGGCTGGATCAAGCCACGGGAGGAGTCAGATAAAAAAATTTTTTCATAGCCGCTGTGGATGTCCGCCAGGTTGACCAGGAAAGTCCCTCACCATCGCGGATCCACACGCAATTTTTGAGCAGCCCAGACACCTTTGACGTCCCGGGCCGGCACTCGCTTACTCCCACCCCCTCACCCTCCTCCTGCACAGAGCTTTTCCCGCACCTCACTCCCTAAGCCGGCCGATCGCCGGTTGGTTCCATTACGCAAGAAAAACACACCGGCCCGTGCGCCCACGGTCCACGGCCGTTCAACGTGCTGGAACTCGGAGCGGAGCACACTGCCCTTTCCACCCCTCCCCCGTCCCCCCCACGGACTGACATGTCCTCCGACAGTTCTACTGGAGCGGGAGCCAAACGATGGGGGGGGGGGGGAGCCCTGTGGTGACCCAACACAATCTACATGGACATTCAGCCTTCACACTCGGCTAGGGCAGGAAGCAGAACAATTTGCATACGGACAGAGAGCGCCTAGGGGGACAACCAGAACAATGACTATTGTTATACATCCCCAGATTAAAGAGAGTTAGTCTGGCGCCAGTTAATCACACGGTTGATATGTATTGACTGATATGTATATAATTATGCAAATGTGCCATGCATTCTCTCTTGTCTGTATAAAAGAGCTTACTTCACAGCACACACAACTCAGACACACAGGACACACAGCACAGCGCTACAGTGTGTCTCATGATGATGGAGGAATAAAACTCTTAAACCTTCCAACTCGTAGCATCTCGCTTGAACTTATTTGTTCCTCCACAACAACTATTTTGCTGCATATTTGTGACTTTATTTTTTGAACATTAGAAACCTTTTTCCTCACTTCTACGTGTTATTCTGGCTTATTTAGTCCAGGATCATGCAGCAAGCCAAGGTTAGCTTAGCTTAGCTACTGTAGTTTTTTGTCTTTTTTGGCTTCTCTCTGTATTCTACTCACCCCACTAGACGCCCATTTTTCAGCTGGTTCATTAATCCACAGTCAGTCATATATGTATCTCACTTCCAGGCACTATTGTGGCCTATTTTTTTAATGGCCGGAATACCCCCACAGCCACACCAGCAGACGGGTTAACCAGGGTTAACCTAAACTTAGTTATGGTGCATAATCTCTACAGGTTCTACAGTGATATTGTTGATGCTTTAAATTACTGTGTGAGTGAATGCATTCCTAGTCACAGTGTGGCCACCCAATATAACGTCCCAGGCTGGAATGATGTCGTTAGCGAGGCTCACACAGCTGCTCGGGATGCTTTTTTGTGGTGGAGGAGTAATAGCAAACCACATTCTGGTCCAATATTTGAAAACATGAAAAATTGCAGGGCTAGGTTCAAATATGCTCTACGAGCATGCAGGCGCAATGAAGAAAGTATCAAATGTGACCAGCTAGCTAATCACATGAGTGAACTGAACATGGTGGAATTCTGGAAACAAATGAAGGCTATGAGTTCCCACCGGTCTGTCAGATCAAACACTATTGATGGTGTGACTGGTGACGTTAATATTGCTGAAAAGTGGAAATGTCATTATGAAGCTATTTTCAACTCAGTCAAGAATGTTTCAGTGAAGGATTCTGTTATGCATGATATTCGTCTGTATAACGACATGTTTGATGCCTCTGATATCTCTGCTGTTACTCCTGTTGAAGTTGATTCACTGATCAAAGTTCTCAAGAAAGGCAAATCTGCTGGCCCTGACTGTCTCACCAGTGAATGCCTCATCAACGCTGATTTCAGTTTGTGTATTCTGTTGTCATTGTGTTTTAACTGTATGTTTGTTCATGGTTACATGCCAGATATGTTGATGGACTCTGTTATTATTCCTTTGGTGAAAAACAAGTGTGCCAGTCTTTCTGACATGAACAACTACAGACCTATAGCTATTGCAAATGTTATATCTAAACTGTTAGAGGGTTTATTCCTGAACAGAACTGAGGATTATCTGTGGACAAACGACAATCAGTTTGGTTTCAAATCAGCTCTTTCAACTGACAAGGCTGTTTACCTACTCCATGAATTTGTTGACTACTTCAGAAGCCATTCCACTAGTGTCTATGCTACGTTCCTAGATGCTAGCAAAGCCTTTGACAGGATTAACCACTGGTGTTTGTTCAGAAAATTGATCGATCGAGGTATTCCTATTTACATTGTTAGCATCCTGCTATACTGGTACAGAAGGCAGTCTATGGTTGTTAGATGGGGCAATGTCACCTCATCCAAATTTCATGTGACCAACGGTGTTAAACAAGGTGGTATACTGTCACCCTTGTTGTTTAATGTCTATGTTGATGATCTCAGTGTACTGTTGAACAATACTAATGTGGGCGGCTCCTTTAACGGTGCACTGTTAAATCACATTTTCTACGCTGATGACCTCTGTTTGTTAAGTTTTGTCTACTGCAGCGATGCAACATCTCCTTTCGGTATGTGAAAAATTTGGTGAAAAAAATGACATCCTGTTCAACTGTACTAAATCTATGTGTATGGCTTTCAAACCAAAGGGTGTCAATACGTCGAATCCTGTTATGCCACTTTGTGGTAATAGCTTGAACTTTGTTGAAAAAGTCAAATACCTAGGTGTGTGGATTGAATCTGATAAGACCAATGTTGACTGTAACAGGCATCTCAGGAAACTGTACGCTCAAACAAATTTACTGTTGCGAAATTTCCATAGATGTTCTCCTGATGTCAAATGTATGTTGTTCAAGACCTTCTGTACCTCAATGTACTGCTCGCCTTTATGGTTTAATAGCAATGTTGCTGTTAGGAACAAAATCCGCATTGCATATAATAACTCCCTAAGAAGGTTGTTAGATGTACCACGAAGGTCGAGTGCAAGCAAGATGTTTGTGTCTGTGAACATTCCGTCTTTTGGCGAATTGATACGTAAGAATGTTTACAGTTTTTTGAGAAGGTTGCTGGCATGTAACAATCATCTTATATCAGCAATTGTCAACTCGTCACTCACACTTCACTCCAGCATTTGGAAGTGGTGGCGTTCTATTTTATACTGAGCCCATTATTGTATGTTATTGTTGTTACAAGAGCGCCGAGTGTCTGCTGATCTGTATATACTTTTATTTATCTATTTTATACTCGTTTTAGTTTTGCTCTTGATATGAACCCTGAGTTTGAAATAAACGTTTGAATTATGAATTGAATTGAATTATGAATTAATCTGGACTTTTACTCTCCACCTGGAGCTAGCCAGCTAACATTAGCCTTGTTAACATCATCTCAGAAGGACTAAAAGAGGTAAATAGATGTGTAGCTGGAAGTAATTAGGTTTTTTTTTAATCAATTTTATTTTACACCTGTGAACTTCTTGCTGCCTGTGTCATGAACCCTCCCGTGTGCTTTTCCAACGCGCACGGCAAGGGTGGAAATAATGAGGATTTACGTGCTGATTAACACCACACGATCCCAGCCCCCGACCAACAGTGGTCTGTGTGGAGTTTGCATGTTCTCCCCGTGTCTGCGTGGGTTTACTCCGGGATTTCTCCGGTTTCCTCCCACATGCCAAAAACATGCAGGTTAGGTTAATTGGCATCAAACTGGGGATTCTAAATTGTCCTTAGGTGTGACTGTGAGAGTGAATGGTTGTCTGTCTCTCTGTGTTGGCCCTGCGATGGACTGGCGATCTGTCCAGGGTGGACCCTGCCTCTCGCCCAAAGATGCTGGGATAGGCTCCAGACCCCCCGCGAGCCGAAAAGGATTAAGCAGAAGAAGATGAATGAATGAATGAATGAATGAACACCACACACATTTATTAATACGATGCTCAGACAAGCAGTTACAGTTAAAAGTTCCCTTGAGAGCTTAAGGAGTCCTTCTGGGCGCTCAACAGACAACAGGGGAGAAACACGCGCAGTAATTTACTCACAGAGCTGGAGCAGTCCAGTAGTCCAAAATATTTCCTGAGGGAAACCATCCTCAACTTCACTAGGCGGAGACGCTCAGAAGAAGCTCAATGACCCAGCAATGCATGACTGCAAGCAGGCTCCTTATGAACATGCATTTCTGATTCCACAAATTGGGTACACCTGGGTGAGGAGTGGAGAGATTGCATACGGGAGTGGGAACAGCTGGCAGTAATAGAGAGGGGTCGTGGTCTGACCGGCAGACAGCTAGACAGCGCTCACTCCAGCGTGAGCCCAAGAGGCTGCCTCACCGCTGCCGGCCAGACAGCAGTGGCTGTGGGTACGGCAGAGTACACAGAAATACATATAAACATACATACAACGTGGCACGTACCCACAGAGAGTCCAGGACCGAGCCGGGAGAAACCAAGCCAGCTCGGTTCCTGACAGCCTGCATGTAAAAAACAAACTAAAAACAGACATGTGGTGAATATTTCCCTGTTAAACTCAGAAAAACTGTGGCTGATTTACAATTCCTCTGATTTTGTTTCCTTTTCTGCAGTTTTGTCCATCATTCAGCTTCAAAATGAGATCTCGGACCTTCAGAGCAAACCTGTCAGCAACACCACAAGAGGTCAAATATCAAGTGGGTCTTATTTACAACAATCAGTGTGACAATTAAGTCAATAACAACAAAACCTGATCTATACATTAAAACTGTTTCTTTTCCTTAGGGTTGCAGAACAGACTTGAAGGCCTCACTGGTGAGATTGATGAAGAGGACGGTGAAAGCACCAAACTGAGTGAGTGTTTTAGGGTAGGGTAGGTGGATCATAAGCACAGCTTGACATCAACTTTTGGGCTCATCAGCCTCTTGTAGCCTGCAGGTTTACAAAATAACTAAATGAAGGGAGGGTTGCTGACCACAAGGCAGTGGTCAGCAACCCGTGGCTCCAGAGCCGCATGCGGCCCTTCAGCCCCCATGCTGTGGCTCCCTGCAGTTATCATCATGCTGTTACACTGGGAAATAAAGCAGGCAGAGAGTGTCTTGGCGAACCTACAACTGAACTTTATTTGGCGCACATTACTATTTATACTCCCCGCCGTAGCCTGCCTGACATCATCCCGTTCCCCACCCCGGCAGTGCTACAGCAAACCCCAAAGGCCAATCTCCATACACAACAGTCCACCCCCCCCCCCCCCACACACACAAGGTCGAACTATAACACAGTGGACAAATGACCAAAATCACATAAAACAAAATTGTCCGTATATACATATTAACAAGTCCATCAGTGGGTGAACAGGCATGTTACCAATATGCCCAACTGAAGCTGTCCATAACTGTCCTTGCCACATAGTCCTCCAAATAAGCAGGCCTCCAACGCACTCTAGCTGGGCGTCCCCCTCTAGGGAACTCTGCCCCAGGCACTGTCAGAATCGGCCGCGAGTCTACACCTGGCGTGGCTGACCAGTCCAACGATCTGTCAAAGTCTCTTACAGCATCCGAACCCCAGCCAGCTGTCACACGCCTCAGCCTGCTGGTGTGCCACCTGGACCCGTGGTCCAGTTCAAACGTGTCAGGGCCCCGCCAGCTCCTAATCTCCCACAGTCCTGTCCACAAAGGCTGAAGCTTGTGGGCCCTGACAGGATGTCTAATCCACACCCAATCCCTCTCTTTCAGGCTGTCGTCTCTCGCCCAATGTCTCCTATCGAACCGTCCCTTCATCCTCCGCTGCTGGTCTGAGACCCTTCTCCTCAGCACCACATCACTCGTCCAGGGCACCGTTCTCGGATGCTCCAACCGATTGACTGGCAGCAACAGCTCCCGCCCCAACATGAGCTTCGCTGGGGAAAACCCCGTCGTTGCATGGACTGACGCCCTGTAATGGAGCAGCGTGTTCTGGAGCACCTCCGTGAACACAAAACTGTCGGCCAAATGAGCCCTCAGCCCATTCTTAAGGGTCTTGTTAAACCTTTCGACTCCTCTGTTAGCTTGGGGGTGATAGAAAGCCGTTCTAATATGCTTCACCCCTTTGCCGGTCAAAAAGTCTTTGAACGCCCCCGACAGAAACTGAGGCCCATTGTCCGTCATGATGGTGTCCAGGACTCACCACCGGGCAACCAAAGACGACAGGAATCCCATAACCACCTCCGTCGTCACCGAACCAGTGGGCAGCACCTCCAGCCATTTGGAGAACAGATCATACGACACCACCAGAAACCAACTGTTGTACGGCGCCGCCTGGAATTCACCACAAATGTCCACCTCAACATGCTTCCACGGGCCCCCAGGGAACTCAACAGGCCAGAGGGGTGGCAGGCGAGGTCTGCCCATCTTTCTGCTTTCCAAACACGGCACGCAGTTCTTAACCATGGCCTCTATATCGCCATCAATGCCAGGGCACCAGATGGACCTCCTACTCCTCTGCTTCACCCGCACCACTCCCAAATGACCATCGTGCAACATGTCCAGGACCCGAGCCCTCAGTGCAGCAGGAATCAAGGCGCACTGGCCCCTGGCCACGCAAACCTCATTCCAACAGCTCAACTCATCCCGGAAACGGTGAAAAGAAGCCAGCTTGCTCGGCACCTTCACTGGCCAACCCTCACGAATCACTGTGCGCAACTGCGCCATAACTGGGTCCCATTCCAACTCATCTTTGAGGTCTTGTGGGGAGACCACACCCTGGAGAGTCCCACACAGGGCGTTCACCAGCTCCTCCTCGGCAGCGCCAACGTCATCCCGACCACTTCCGAAACCCCCACAGTGGCCCGCGAGAGAAGATCCACCACAATGTTCTCTCTGCCTGGGGTGAATTTAGTGGAAAAATCATTGGCCCTTAGACGCACCAACCACCTATAAAGTCTCAGCGGCCTATGCCCTGATCCCAACGTCTCCAGCAGTGTGGTGAGTGCCCGATGGTCAGTCCTCAGAGTGAAGTGGCGTCCACAGAGGTATATATGCCACCTCTCGCACACCCAGACGCAGGCTAGCACCTCCCTCTCGCCCACCACGTACTTCAGCCCAGCCGGCAAGAGGGACCTGGAAGCAAACGCCACTGGCCTTTCCACTCCACTCTGTATTTGGGACATGACTACACCTAACATGGTCCCAGACGCATCACAGGTCACCACCATCTCCAACTCAGGATCAAAATGCGCCAGTGCCGGTGGTGAGGTAAGCTGCCACTTCAGCTTCGAGACCGCCGCTGAGCACGCCGGAGTCCACTCCCACGGCGCATCCTGCTTCAGTAGAGCTTTCAGGGGCCCAATCATCTCCGAGTAATGTGGGATAAACCGGCCATAGAAGTTCACCATGCTGAGAAAAGATGAAATCTGGGAGGGAGTAGTGGGCTCCGGGATGCGAAGCACCGCCTACACGTTGGAAAGCAGTGATTGCAGACCCTCGCCTGTCAGCCGGAACCCCACAAAATCAATGGCCTCTGCTGCAAAGAGGCATTTGTCACCGTTGAGAGTGACCCTGTGCTCCTGCATCCGCTTCAACACCTTCTCCAGTCTCTCAACATGACGTTCGTTTGTCGCGCCGTGTACCACAATGTCATCCAGGTAGGCTACAACCACTTTTAGACCCACCAGCATCGTGGCCATAACCTTTTGGAAACAGCTGGGGGTGGAGCTCAACCGGAACGGCATTCGGGTATACCTGAAGACCCCCATATGGGTCACAAATGCCGTCAGGTTCCTACTATCCGGGTGTAGCGGCACCTGCAGATATCCCTGCCGCAGGTTCAGCTTAGTAAACACCCTGGACCCGCTGAACATCGCCGTGAGCTCCTCCATGGTCGGGAGGGAGTATTTATCTGGAATGATCGCCTTATTTACCATGCGCAGGTCGATGCATGGCCTGATCCCTCCGTCCTTCTTCTTCGCCACCACCAGGTTTGAGATCCAAGGTGACACATCCACCTTCTCGATGATCCCTGCATCCAACAGCTTCGAGAGCTCCGCCAACACACCTTCACGCAACGCCAGCGGTCAGCGCCAAAGCGGTTGGATCCTGGGCATCACTGACTCATCCACCAGCGGGCGGTGGCAAAAGGTCCCGATCCAACCAAGGCCAATGAATAGCGCCAGCCAACGGAGCTGCCAGTCCATGAATGCTGTCAGTACCACCGAGCCCTTCGGATCCTGAATGGAAAACCCCAGTTGTCCCAGTAAGTCAATTCAAAGCAGGTCTGTCCCGTGCCGTGCCACCTGGAAGACGAACTTTGGCGCCCTCTGCTGTCCACACAACACATCAAACTCGACGGTACCAACCATGTCGAGCTCGGCGTGGCCATAACCGAACATCCTTATGGCTCCTGGTTTAATAACCTTTTCCAGGAACAGCCTCTTCAACGTTGCCAGTCTCAAAATGGACCTGCCAGCGCCTGAGTCCAGCATGAGAGGCACATCGATGCCATCCAGCTGCACCACATACCATGTCAGGTGCCCTCTTCCTCCTTGTGCCACACACACTTGGCCAGCACCATGCGGATCTTCACCAACCTGGTCCACGAATCTAACACGGGCTCCTCAACACGCCACAGGCTGCTTTCTCCTCTTTTTCTTCTTCTTCTTTGGGCGCCTCCGAGGCCTAGTTAGCACATTAGCCGGTACCTGTGGTGCCAAGGCCCAGTCCTCCGGTGCCTCACCTGTGAAGGCCTCTAGCCCCCGCAGGGCCGCGGTCTCCCTTAACTTAATCATGTCCACCACTTCGAGCAGAGAAAAAGGCTGTTGAGTTACCCGCAGCGTGACTCCTAGCCACTCGTTAGTCGTGTCATGCGCCAGTCTATCACGAACTAGCTCATCTGCTAGTGGCCCAAAATCACACTCTCCCGCCAAACAACGCAGTTCCATCAAAAAAGATAAAATGGACTCACCGGTTTGCTGTACATGGTTAAAAAAATCTGCACTGCTTCTCGGTGACCGTGGCACCGTCACCGAACAGGTTGTCCATCTTTAACAGCGACTCCTCCAGCAAGCCATCACCACACAGCGTGAGGACCAAGTGTTGTCCCTCTATGCCCAGATGGTGAAACAAAAGGCTCCTCCGCCTGTCTTCAGAAACCCCGTCAAAACCGGCTGCTGTCAGATAAACTTGAAATAAGTTTTTCCAACGTGCCCAAAGGATAACCGGCACACCCTGGTCCTGCAGGAACGGAGGCAGTTCCACAACACACCGTCCATAATTTTCCTCGTCGCCAAATGTTACGTTGGGAAATAAAGTAGGCAGAGAGTGTCTTGGCGAACATACAACTGAACTTTATTTGGCGCACATTACTATTTATACTCCCCACCATAGCCCACCTGACATCACCCCATTCCCCGCCCCAGCAGTGCTACGGCAAACCCCAAAGGCCAATCTCCATACGCAACGCATGCATTATAATATTCAGTTCTTTGATCTCTGTATGACATCAGAGATACACTCCTTATGAGGAGTTCTGAACTGAACACACCTGTAAGCTGGTTGCCAACCGCCAATCAAATCTAAAAGAAGAAGAACAACAACAACACTTTTGAACTTAGTTCTTTGATCTATGATCACGTGTGCATCTGGGATGTCATAGTATAACTGAACAACTTCTTATGTGGTCATGTGACCAGGCATTGCACTAGTATCTCAAAACACATAGAAATTAATGAAGTTCATTTTAATTATTTTATTTTTCAAATTATTGCTTATTGCAGTTGGATACATTTCTCAACGGAAATGCATACTTTTATGAACGTAAAATATATATATATTTTTTTAATTTTATCATGTTGTCAACTATGCATGACCATCACATCCGACAGTGGCTCATATGCACAGAGAGCCGCTCAGCCTCTCCTCAGCTGCATGTGGAGAGCGCACAGAGAGCCACAGCTTCCTGCTGATCCTCCCCCACCCTTGGTAACACCTGGACAAATGCAGAAAAAATAAAAGCACAGACAAAAATGGAGAGTCCAGTTCTGTGTGGACAGATTAATTTGCATTCATGTATGCTTGTTGTGGAGAGAATTTCTCCACGAGAACACAAACAAGGAGAAAAACAGCCACCTCATTAGTGTCTACAGATCCATAAAAAGTCTTAAATTTGATTATCTAAACTCAACACCATAACTGTCCTTAAAAATGAGAAACAATCTTTGAATTCCTGCTCAACAACCTTATGGTCACCTGCACTATAAATGCTGGATTCACAGACATGACCAAAGTCTTAATTAGTGTGAATTTATTTTCACCGTCACAACTCAGTACTTCCTGAGTTATTAACAATAAAAGCCCTCTACAGTGATTCAGTTTTCAGAATGGTTGTTTCTGTTATGTGCTTTTGTTCTGAAACACCTTCATCCGGATATACAATGGTTGTGACAAAGTGTTTGCCCCCTCCCTGATTTCTCATTTTTTTGTATGTTTGTCACACTTAAATGTTTCAGATCATCAAATTTAAATATTAGACAAAGATAACACAAGTAAATACAAAATGCAGTTTTTAAATGAAGGTGTTTATTATTAAGGGTAAAAAAAATCCAAACCTACATGGCCCTGTGTGAAAAAGTGACATCCCCCCCCCCCCCATTAAAACATAAATTAACTCTGGTTAATCACATCTTTGGAAAGCTGAGTTCAATTTCTCTAGCCACACCCAGGCCTGATTACTGCCACACCTGTTCTCAATCAAGAAATCACTTAAATAGGACCTGCCTGACAAAGTCAAGTAGACCAAAAGATCCTCAAAAGCTAGACATCATGCTGCAATGCAAAGAAATTCGGAAACAAATGAGAAACAAAGTAATTGAGATCTATCAGTGTGGAAAAGGTTATAAAGCCATTTCTAAAGCTTTGGGACTCCAGTGAACCACAGTGAGAGCCATTACCCACAAATGGCAAAAGTATGGAACAGTGGTGAGCCTTCCCAGGAGTGACTGGCTGACCAAAATTATCCCAAAAGCGCAGTGACGACTCATCCAGGAGGTCACAAAAAAAAACCCTCAACAACATCCAAAGAACTGCAGGTTTCACTTGCCTCAGTTAAGGTCAGTGTTCATGACTCCACTATAAGAAAGAGACTGGGCAAAAATGGCCTGCATGTCAGAGTTCCAAGATGAAAACCACTGCTGAGCAAAAAGAATATAAAGGCTCATCTCAGTTTTGCCAGAAAACATCTTGATGATCCCCAAGACTTTTGGGAAAGTACTCTGTGGACTGACGAGACAACGGTTGAACTTTTTGGAAGGTGCGTGTCTCATTACAGCCAGCATAAAAGTAACACAGTAAGATGCAACGTAAAGTATTTCACACATTAAAATAAAACACCATTACCCCCCTCACCCACACACACATACACACAGACACAAACACACATACACACACAAAGAAACTTTCATCAGTGTAAAACTTATGGCTTAAGGCTTATGGCTGGGCACCGAGGATCCAAGTGTGGAAGCACTATCACCAGGGAACCATCACCAGCAGGGAAAGTGCCAAGTTCACGGCTACAGGAACACCAGCTTTGAGACTGCCCAAGTCCAACCCGAGGGGCTGACACCGCAGGCACAGCATCGCAGCACACGACCCCTTCAGCCGAGCAGACCAGCACAATCACAGGCCAGCACCCCACAACCAGAAAACAGGCACAATCCCCACGGGAGGGCCCCCCATGAGGAAACGTCGGAGCTTGGACAGAGTGATAAAAACTCACTGATAAATAATAAGATAGTTTGCTGATAAAAAAGACTAGGCAGTTAAGATGACTAGATGAATAAAACAACACCTAAATACAGTCAAAAGACATATACTCATAAATATTAATTTGCAGTAAAATAAGTGATTGTGACATAAAATAGATTTAAAATCAGAAATTAAAAGAATTAAAATAGTAATCTAATCAAAAGCAAGGTTAAAATATTAGATCTTGAGCCTGCTTTTAAAACTCATGGACATTCTCGGCAGCCCTGATGTTCTCCGCCAGGCTATTCCACAGATGTGGTCCGTAGTAACTAAAAGCCGCCTCACCGTGGGTGCATGTATACATATGTATTTCTATTTAAGTATATTTTCTTATTTTTTCTTCTTATTTTTTCACTGACCTGGCATCGGCCCGGTAGATGACGGCTGAGCCTCCCGCGCAGATTCTTAGAATTTTGTGATTGGGGCTTGCCGGAGGAACTAACCGAGGCAACAGTTGGACGGGAGCCGGATCGGAGTTCAACTACAGTGGTGGTAGGAGATGGGGCCCCAGCTGGATAAAAGCCTGATCAGAGCTCAGTTACAGTGGTGGGGCTCGGTGGAGGAACTACTGAGGAAGACGGCAGTAGGTGGCGGGGCTCAACGGAGGAACTACCAGGACCCCAGCTGGACAGGAGTAGGATCAGAGCTCAACAACAGCAGCGGTGAGCAGTGGGGCTCAGTTGAGCAGCTGCCAGCACCCCGGCTGGACAGGAGCTCAATTGCAGCGGCGGTAAGCAGCAGGACTAGCAGCGGAGGGAGCTAGCTGAGGCCCCAGCTGGATTCGAGGTCGGTCGGATCGGATACCGTCGACACCAGCAGAGATTGTTTTATTATCAACAGGTCAGTAAAAATGCCACCAAAGAAGGAGGAAATGGAAGAGATCAAAAAATCTCATGTCTCTTCATGTCAGAAGAACTGACCAAAGTGGCCAATCAACAGCTTAAACTATTAGGGCTAATGGAAGAAGTCCAAGAATTGAAATTAACAATTAAGGAAAAAGACAAAAAAAATTGCAGACTTTGAGCGACGCATCGAGGATCTTGAACAATATTCTCGTATGGATGATCTAATTATAAGTGGACTAGACATTAAATACCAATCATATGCCAATGTTACAGCAGGAATGAGAGGTGAGGAGGCTCCCCTAAGTGAATCAGTCTCCCTGGAAAACCAAGCGCTTCAGTTCCTTGAAAGCAGAAATATAAAGGTTGAAGTAAATGCAATTTCAGCCTGTGCTGAAAAGAACAGCACAGAAGGGTTTGTGAACAGAAGGGTAAAGAATGACATACTGAAGCAGGCCAGAAAGCTATGGGGAACAGAAGTTTACCTGAATTAACTTTTAACAAAGGCTAATGCTGAAATAGCATGGCAAGCACTGATGCTGAAAAGACAAAATAAGATACAGGCAACATGGACAAGAAACTGTAGAGTTTGGATCAAATTAAATGGAACACCTGAGGAAGCAAAGGCCATAATAATCAGAGATCTCACTGACTTAAATAAATACAGATGAACACTGATTAAGAAAATTAAGAGACTATGATAATCCATATCCACATACACAGCAAGAGTAGTTCTTTTGTGACATACCATGTCAATGTACTTTAAAAAACAAAAACTAAAACTAAACAAAACAAAAAACTTATGACTGACTTGAGTAGACATCAATTATCCCCAGTTGGAGGAAGTCATTTGACACAGAGTGAGGAAATTCAAACTGAACATAAACTACAAGAGATGGAGAATGATATTGATCCTGATAACCACTTTTTCAATAATATTCATAATCATTGTGAATATTATACTGAAAAGCAATTCAAAAGTCAAGTGCAATTAGATGGTAAACTATCAATGCATTTCAACAGCAGAGGTATTAAAAACTTTCCACAGATTCAGGACTATTTAAAACAGCTAGACAGAAAATTTACAGCTATTGCAGTCTCTGAAACTTGGCTTAATGAAGAGCAGGCTCCCCTGATGGCAATAGAGGGATATCAGATGTTTCATATTAACAGATCTCAAAAAAAGGGTGGTGGTGTTGCACTGTATACTGATGACCTGTATAGGTGTAAACTTGTAAATGGAATGTCCTTTGCACTACCAGGGATTCTGGAATGTGTTACTGTTGAGACTGACCAAGATAAAACAAAAAAAATCTAATTATAAGTTGTATATATAGAATGCCGGGAACTTGCATTGAGACATTCAGAGATAAATTAGTCGAGCTGTACAATAATATTACTAGTAAGAAAATGGTTGTAATTTATGGAGATTTCAATATTGATTTACTAAATCCATTTCAACAAAATGTAATTACAGAGTTCATGAATTCTATGTACAGTATGAGTCTATATCCCACAATAACACATCTCAGTAGAATCACAGTTCACACTGCTACACTTATTGATAACCTGTTTGTTAATATTATTGATAAGAAAATAGAAAGTGGATTATTGATAAATGATATAAGTGACCATTTGCCAGTCTTTGCACTTATCCATGGCCACACGGGCCAATACAGAAAAAACTTTAAAATCTTTCAGATACAAATTACAAAATGCAATCAGTTCTCTTAAAGAAGACTTGCTGAAGCAAGACTGGACAAAAGTCTATTTATCAGATGTAAATGAAGCCTATGACATATTTATGAACATTGTAACCACTCTTTGTGAAAAAAAAAGAAAAAGCTAAAACAGAAATTTGTCGACAAGCCATGGTTAACCAAAGGATTACAAAAGGCGTGTAAAAAGAAAAATTCATTATATAAAGTTTTTCTAAAGAAAAGGACAAAAGAAGCAGAGCAGCGGTATAAAACATACAAAAATAAGTTAACATATATAATGAGATGTAGTAAAAGAGACTATTACAGTAAAGAACTGGAGAAAAACAGAGACAATATTAAAAATACATGGACAATACTTAACAATATTGTTGGAAATAAAAACAGAAATACAAGCTACCCAACCAATCTTTCAAAAAAAAAAAAATAATAATAGAATGACTCAGAGTGTGAATGCAGTCTCTCCTGCAGATGAATTTAATAACTTTTTTGTTAACATTGTTCTAATTTGGCTCGAGAAATACCCATTACGGCACTTACAGGTGATTCAATAAGCAAAAACACTGCTATAAAAGACTCCATTTTCATAAAGAATACAGACGAGAGAGAGGTCATTGAAATTGTTAAATCGTTTAAAAGTAAAACATCTACGAATTGTGATGGTATTGACATGCTTTTAGTCAAAACTACCATTGAATGCTTAGTGAAACCACTGATGTATATTTGTAACCTGTCTCTCCAAACAGGTATATTTCCCAATGCAATGAAAATAGCTAAAGTAATTCCGATATACAAGACAGGTGACAGAGGGGAACTTTCAAACTATAGACCAATTTCACTATTGCCACAATTTTCCAAGATACTTGAAAAAATATTCTGTGAGAGAATTAACAACTTCATAATGAAGAATAATTTATTGTGTGAGCAGCAATATGGGTTCAGACACAAGTGGACAACTGCATTTGCTCTAATGGAATTTATAGAAAAAATATCAACTGCCGTTGAAAATAAAGAGTATTCAGTTGGGGTATTCCTGGATCTTAAAAAAGTATTTGATACAGTGGATCATAATTTATTATTAAAGAAACTACAAAATTGTGGTATTAGGGGGGTAGCACTGTCCTGCTTATGTAGTTACTTAAAGAATAGATATCAGTATGTACGTGTTGGTAACAAAAACTCAGTTACTGAAGGTTACTTGTGGAGTCCCACAGGGTTCAGTTTTGGGGCCACTGTTATTCATTATGTATATAAATGATATATGTAAAATTTCGGAAAAATGGATTTAATATTGTTTGGAACAACTTTTGGATACACTCGAAAAGGAATTAGGAAAGCTTAAATTGTGGTTTGATTCAAACAAATTAACGCTCAATTTAAGTAAGACAAAATTTATAGTTTTTAACAATCATCACAACAACTCAGTATCTAAACTCAGTGTAAGTGGTGTAGAGATTAAAAGGGTATCCAAAACTAAATTTCTTGGAGTAATAATTGATAATAAACTGTGTTGGAAGTCACATATTAATTATATTAAAGGTAAAATATCCAAATCAATTGCAATACTACACAGAGTGAAATATTTGCTGAATCAACCCACATTATATACTTTGTATCATTCATTAATACTCCCATACATGACATATTGTACTGAAGTATGGGGAAATACATATAAAACAAACATATATCCAGTCTTTATGCTTCAGAAGAGAGCTATTAGAATAATAAACAAAGCTGCTTACAGGGAACCAACAAACCCACTTTTTCTTAAATTAAAAGCTCTCAAGTTGAAAGATCTGGTTGACTTTAAAACTGCAGTAATAATGTTTAAAGTGAAGAATCTATCACTGCCCGCAAATATCCCAAAGTTGTTCCAAATAAGGGAGAAACAATATCATTTCAGAGGAACATGTATATTTCAAAAACCTTCAGTGAGAACAACCACCAAGCAACACTGTGTCTCAGTGCAAGGAGTCAGATTATGGAACAATTTTGAACCTGAATTAAAATCATGTACAACGCTTGGACAATTTAAACAAAAACTAAAGGAAGAAATACTCCAAACATATATACAAGATGACATGTAAACTCACATCAGGATTGACATTTCCAGCCTGTGTTGTGTTGTAGCTTAGTTTTTTGTCACATTTTGTCTTAGCTTTGTTCTGAATTGTAATCACTCTTGTTTGTTTTTCTTTTGAATTCTTGGATGGTGGGTGGGCAATATAAGCTGCAGCTTCAGCCATCACCCATTTCGGATAACTTATGTTGAACTGTATAATCAGAGGAGTTATTGTTTGATTTGACCTTGTTGGATTTTCTTTCCCCCGTTGTTGTATTATTCTGTTCCTTTCTTTTAATCTTTACTTTTAATCTATCCAAAATAAAGATTCATTCATTCATTTATTCATTCATATAGAAATGCTTACACTTAAATAAAAAGTGGGAAAAAAGCCACACATGGTGCAAGCCTCCTGGTACCAGTGTTAGCTGGGGGGCTAATAGCTCAGGGGCTAATAGGCTACCTTTAGCCCCTCTTCCATCTACATGACAGACAGCTAGGTGGGCCAATAATAGAGCAGTGGGCGGGTCTCAAGAACCACAGTGGGTTGGATTGTCAAATCTTGACATGTATGATTTACCCGGAAAAGTCAAAAATATTTCTGGGCAAGAAAAATAAGATAAAGGCTGTGTTTTTTTTTTTTTAAGAGAATTGACTTATAATATTTTTTTGATAATTACATGCCCAATAGACACATTTAAGACAGTTAAAACCTACAAACACACCATTTTCAGTCAATGACCCCTTTAATCACTCATCATGAACAACATTTTTTTTCCCTGTTTTTGTCAGTGCTTAAAATCATCACACTGCAGAGTCAAGTGGACAACCATGAGAGGCAGCTGTCAGACCTGACAAAAACTGCAAATAAAACTGGTAAGTATCATCAACAAGACCCAGCACAAAGGAAGACTGTAGTAATGTTCTTTGTCCTGGTGTGTTTGTGCATGATTTCAGAGGAGAGCTATCAAATTATTTGGAACAAACTTGAAAAAGACCTTCATAACAAGAAGAACAAGCTGCAAAAATACATCATTGAGCTGAATGAGAAGAATTGGCCAAACGGCAAATTAAGTAAGTCAAGCTTCAACATCCTATCATAATTTATTATTGCACAATATAACCTCATATCGTCTGTCCTTCCTGTACTGCTCAGTTCTGTCTCTGATCGATGAGTACAACAAGCTCAGAAGACTAGAAGACCAAAGACACCACAATGACACATCTTCACTGACTTCAACTGGTAAGCACCTTAAAGAGAATGGGCATTGATGTCATGCTGCCCTGCATTGTGGGCCGTCATCGTCATTTTGTGAGACACGCGTCAATTAACCCCTTAACGCCTGAATTTATTTTCAATTATGAAAAAAAAATTTCACTTGTGTTTTTGCTTTCAAGAAGATGGTAAATTAAGTTGAGAAAGTTAATTTGACTATAGCACATAAAATAGATATAATTTTAGGCATGATGCAAATTAGCGACAACAGGCATCTATGGTTAAAAAAATGGTAAAAAAGCACTTGTTCCCATCTCAAGTATGAAGAGTCTTTTATTTATGCAACAAAGTTATTTTCAGTATTTTCAACTCTCATGACTGCCAAACTATAACCCTAACCCTAACCCTAGCAATCAGGAAATGGATGGTGCTCTGTCTCTGACCGTTCCTACGAGAAACTAATGCTTGCAAAAGGTTCCTAGGTATGTGTTGGAAGTGGTCCAACCGGAAGTGGAGGAATACAGACGGTATTTTGGTTGCATCTGGAGCGGAAGCGGTTTGATGCGAATTCACAACAACAGGCGTCAAGGGGTTCTAGCATACCCCAAAATTAATTCTAACATATGAGTAACGCTGTATGAACCCATGTGTAACTTATTGAACAGGTTTCTAACTTACCACTACCATACTATTATTTGCAGCACACACACACACACACACACACACACACACACACACACACACACACACACACACACACAGCTAAACACACATACTTGTATGTGTAATGGGAACTGTTGGGGATGTCTGAGCATTTTCAAGCTACAGAATAAAGATTATTACTTTTTACTGCAGTCTGTAGCATCAGCTGTCCAGTGTTGTTCTGATAAATATGCCAAAATGTCACAACACCATAGGAAGTGGATCTAATCAGCTGATTGCGCTGGCACTGAAAAAAAAAAATTACTGGTATAATTAGCTGCTATAAAGTCATCCTAAATCAGGACAGTGAAGTTTTTATAGTCACCTGAAAGAGGAGAATCTGCTTAATTTAACAATAACAAACATTCTATGGACTTCAGTCACCAGCTGATATTAAATCCGTGCGTAATGAAGGCAACAAGTAACCACAACTTCATGATAAAAGTCAAAGAAAATCAGCAACATGAAAAGCTCCCATAAAACAAAAAAAGCACTGCTCCAGATTAGCAAGAGAAATTGGGAATAGCAGAGATGATGTGGGGAAATCCTGTGATTTTGCCCTGTGTGTTTTTACACATTATTGAGGGATGACAGAGAGCCGTGGCTGAGGTGCTGCCAAAGTGCACGGTGCACAAGACAGCTGCTCTGGAGAGGGGACGTCTTCCTGCACTAATAAATAGTTTTAAATCACAACTTAGCTTGGTGAAAATGCCGTGAACACACCACCATGTGTGCAGGAATACTGTTGGAGCTGATGTCTTTCCTTCTGACCGCACTGGTTGAAAGGACCGCATTGGAAATAAGTGTTTCTACTTTCTTGTGTCATCCTGGATTTTTTATGATGTTTTAGAGGTATATTTACATTTCCTGTGTTTGAATAACATATTCAGTGTCATTTTAATAAGGCTGCATGTCCACAGGGAAAGTAAAAATGCTCTCAATCTGTTTTCCTGAGCGCTTTTCATGCACTTATTAAAAACAGCACTCGGTATCCTGGCAGCCGCCTGACCTGCCAATCAAAGTGTGCCGGGGATTTCAGATTTGTGACCCGTGCTGCCAAAATGAGTCACTTTGTGGACATTTTCAAAACTGATGTAGCGTTATTTCCATATTCTGTATTGAAAGACCTTCAAAATGATATTTAATTTGTAAGAAGTGCGCAAAAATGGACCCAGAAAAAGACGATCTGTTTATATTTTGGCTAGGTTGAAAACTTGTGTTTGATTGGTCGAGAATTAATGTCTCCACTCATTGGAATAAATCACATCAAACTGGTAGGAAAATCCACATCTCTCCAAGCTTTGGCTGTTAAATATTGATCATGGTGTACTTTTAAGCCGACTGTGATGGGCTGATGAGAAAGAAGTGTGCAGCTGATGAACGCTGCTGCGCTCGGAAAGTTGAACTTTTTTCAGCTTTCAGCGCCATGAGCACAACGCTGACTGAATGAATGAATGAATCTTTATTTCGGATAGATTAAAAGTACAGGTTAAAAGAAACTGAATAATATAACAAAGGGGGAAAGAAAATCCAACAAGGTCAAATTAGACAATATTTATACAATAATAGACAATGATTATACAGTTCAACATAAGTTCTCTGAAATGGGTGATGGCTGAAGCCGCAGCTTCTATTGCCCACCCATATTCCATCCAAGAATTCAAAAGAAAAACAAAACAAGAACGATTACAATTCAGAACAAAGCTAAGACAAAACGTGACAAAAAACTAAGCTACAACACAACGCAGGCTGGATATGACAATCCTGATGTGATTTTACATGTCATCTTGTAAATATGTTTGGACTATTTCTTCCTTTAGTTTTTGTTTAAATTGTCCAAGCGTTGTACATGATTTTAATTCAGGTCCAAAATCGTTCCATAATCTGACTCCTTGCACTGAAACACAGTGTTGCTTGGTGGTAGTTCTCACTGAAGGTTTTTGAAATATGCATGTTCCTCTGAAATGATATTGTTTCTCCTTTATTTGGAACAACTTTTGGATATTTGTGGGCAGTGATAGATTCTTCACTTTAAACATTATTACTGCAGTTTTAAAGTCAACCAGATCTTTCAACTTGAGAACTTTTAATTTAAGAAAAGACTGCTGAGAGTCTTTTCTGCGCTTAAAGACCAGATTTTCTCCACTTTGTTTCCAAGTTGGGAATTTAAAAAAGCGTATGCCGTCATTAAGCTTTTTCCCACGCCAATCGTGAGAGCGGTTGCTACATTTAATAATGCAGCAAAACCTCCCCATTCTAACCATATGTGGATGAAAAATAAACAGACTAAAGCAACGCTGACTAACGAAGAGAGACAGTCCAGCTTTCCCACAATTGCTTGCGGTTTTTCCGTCAGATGATGTCACACGCCCATTCCCCATAAAAGTAATATTTTTGCTATCAGACAGTGAAAAGAAGTTTCGTCCACTTCTTGCAGCCTTCCTCAGAAGGGTCATGTGATGTTGTGACAATATGTCACATTTCATCTGCTTGGATCTTGTATCTTCCATCTTGTGACAAATCTTGTGACAAATACGTAAGGTCCTCGTAAGCACCTTATTTGTCATTTGAAATCACTGAATGATTGAAGCAAATTTGATCTTTACAGATAATAGATCTTCAGTCTGATTCATGTTTTTCACATTTCAGTTCTTCATGTTTATAATGAGATCAAAAACCGGGAATATGCCAAGACTAAGGCTAAAGTCATTGGTGAGTTTAACTGTTTTTTTAAAAATCTGTGTTGTCAGTGGCATTTTATAATGCAGCCAGCAAATTCTACCTGATAATGTTGAGGTATGAAACAAGGACTTTATACCATACTTATACTGTACTCCTGCCATACTTACATCATAGTTATGTATTACTCATGGTGTAATTATGGTGCAGAATAAAGTTGAGGAAAAAAGTCTGTGCCCTGGTAGTATCTTAGTGTTATTCTAATTATGTCATACTTATATTGTACTACTTATGCTGTACTGTGCTGTACTCCTGCTGTACTTGTACCATACTAACTCGTGCTTATGTCATACTTAGGTAGGATTTATGTCATGCTTTCAACATGATATTTACTGTATGCCATACTTGTGCTGTAATTATGTCTGATTAAAGTGGGGAAAAAATGCAACCCATGTCCGTACGTAAGCTCTGAGTATGCTGTACTTACACTGTACATGACTTGCATACACCAAACTACACCAGATTTGTATTGTACTCATACCATATTTGCACCATCCTTCAGCCATATGTACATCCCATCAGTCAAAGAAGAATAAAGCCTGCTTTCAGTTACTTACACAGTACTTATACTGTACTTATGCCATACTACTTACACTGAAGTACAGCATAGTTTTGGGACCTTATGCCTTACCTATGCCATACTTACACTGTAATAATGATAATAATAATAATAATAATAATAATAATAATAATAATAATAATAATAATAATAATAATACATTTTATTTCTAGGTGCCTTTCAACTCCCAAGGTCACCTTACGAAAGAGCATTAAAACATTAAAAACAGGTTTAAAATGCAATAACAAAACTTAAGTAACAAACCAAAAACTGTGAATTAAAAGGTAGATTATGAAAGAGAATGGTGGCAAACAAAGGAGCCAGTGAAGAAAGGCAGACTTTAACAAGGACAGTAGGGAGGGGGTCAAGCTGACAAGTGGATGATTTGGATTGTGAATTAGCTGAGATATGTCTGTTAAGGAGGTGAGTGTAAAACTCGAGAAAGGATGAATAACGGAAGGAAAAGAAATTGGGGAAACTACTCCAGAAACTACAGCTCTGTCAGACATAAGCTGTTCATGGATATTGGAGATTTTGGAAGTAAAGAATGACCTGAGAGAGTTGCAGAAGCTGGATGAGTGCATATGAGAAGGGAGTGAGTCTGGGGGCCTTGTGGCATTGCTGAGGAGAGAAAAGAGGGCCTATAAGTTGCCTTTATTCAAGGAGATTAGATCAGAGTAGTATGTAGATTTAGCTGATGCAATGGAGTCTTTGCAGAGCAAGATATGATTGTTGTACATTTCTTTGTGAATGATTGGTCCAGTTTTCTTGAAAAGGCGTTCCATTTGACGTCCTTTGGCCTTGAGTTCACGTAGGGATCTAGTATACCAGGGTGCAAAGCAGGAGAAAGGAACAGATCTCTGTTTCAGTGGAGCAAAGATGTTAAGAAGATTATGTAGATTATTATTGTAGTGGAAGACTAATTAATCAGAGGTGTGACTGCGGCTAGGTGAGCTGGAGAGGCAATTTATTGCAGATGAAAAGGGGTCAAGGTTAATATCCCTAATTTTCCTGAAGGTATTGTAACAGGGAGGGTTGGTTTTGAAAATTAGTAAATTTATATTAAAGTTGATGAGCATATGATTGGAGAAGAAGAAGAAGCCATCTCTGTTGTCATTCAGTCCATACAGCCAATCATGTACAGTAGAACGAAATTACGTTTCTCCTATCTACCATGTTAATCACATAGGATCAGAGGGGTCGCTGCCATGCAAGGCGACGTCACAAACAACTTCTCCTTCCCCCATTCTGTTACACTGAGCACCAAACTAGAAGGCAGGAAGTACCATTTTTATATGGTCTTTGCTATGACCCGGCCGGGACTTGAACCCCCAACCTCCTGGTTGTGGGGCGGATGCTCTATCAACTAGGCCACAATAAAATGAGATTTACAGTCAGTGGGAGTAACACCAGAACAGGAAAGTCCAACATATGGCCTTTACAGTGGGTGGGAAAATTAATATATTGATGGAGTCCAAAACTGTCCAAGCAAGTACTTATACACCATGCTACTGTGTACTTTTGTTGTACTTAAGCTCGACATTTGTTGTACTTATGACATGCTTGTGCTGTACCTACACCATACTTATCCTGTAATTAAGCCTGATAAATGTCAAAAATCCAGTACTTATTCAGTAAATATACTATAATTATGCCATACTACCATTGTACCCATGCCATATGTACACAATACTATACTGTAATTACTTCAGGCTTTTTTGTAAAGTGCTCATACTTTATCATCAGTAAGAGTAAACTGTGTTTGACAGTTTTTTGCTGACATTGTGTTGTCCTTTTTTTGCAACAGAACTGCAGAAAAAACTTCAGCAAAAGACGAAAGAATGCGCTGCTGATCAGGCACAGTATGAGAGTGAGTTAGAATGCTAAACTGTGTAGAACACAGTGGGTGATGTCTACTACAGAAAAAAACCAAAAAATCTGGAGCCACAAAACCCATCTGAGGAAATTACTCTGTCAACAACAGTATTTTTTCTTCTGGAATATGAAACTCTTCTCTCATAATTTTGTGACTTTTGTTATAAATGTGCAACTTTTTTCTTCCCAAACTTACGACTTTTTTTGATGCATTTGCTGGATGCTCTTTAATGTGCAACTTTTTTCTCATAAGTTTGTCTTTTTTCTGATAATTTTGTGACTTTTTTATATAAGTTGGCTGTTTTTCTTATAAATTTGATGTTATTTTTCTTTTTAAATTTACAGCTCAGAAGCATTTCTCTTAAATTTGCAAGCTTTATACCCAAGTTGAGCTTTTTTCACAGAAGTGTTCATGTTTTTTAAATGCAGTTTTAAAACATTTTCCGTTTTGAATTGCAGCATTTTTTTCTTGTGAGTTTACAGCATTTCACTGTAAATTTACTACATTTTTCCTCATAAATTTGCTATTTTCTTATACACAGATATGTGTATCTTGTGCCTTCAGCTACAAAGTGGAAGTGTTTCAGTTTTGATTTGGTTTAGATAGATAGATGTACTTTATTGAGTACATCTCCATGATTTATGTCTTGTTTCTATCATCAGAGGTGAAGACTGAACTTGAATGGAAGATTGCTGATCTGAACCAAACCAAAGACTCTGAAACAGCTCTTGGTAAGTTGTGACAGAATACAGCTACAGTCTCTTTAAAACGTCTACAAATTTAACTCTGCAGTGACGTTCCCTGATGTTTGTCTCTGTCAGTTCTGAATGTGATCCACCTGCAGGCTAATCTGAACGCTTTAAAGAACCAGATCTCAACTTTGAATGACTCACAGACCATCGCAGGTGAGCAGATAGGTGTTATCCACTTGGTTCATTCAGATTGCATCAAAGTTTATAACTGACAGTGCTCTGGATGAACATGAATCACTCCATTATACACCAGACTGCCCATTTATCTGTGGTAACTTGTTTCACTGTTTCCTCACAGAGCTCCAGAGACAGGTAGAGAAGCTGCAGAAAGAACTGGAAGCTAAGACTGCACAAATAAAAGAACTGATTCCCAGCCCCAATACAGGTAAGAGCCCTGTGATTGGATGAGATCAGGATCCCTCTCTAAGTAATCTGGTAACCCATATGCTATTGTTAAATGACTATATGCTGTAGACTGATGAGTGGTTACAGCTGAACAAAGAACTAAACAAAATAAATGGGGAGGAAACAGAACAAAATTTGGTTAAAAACAGGATAAGTATGGGGGTATGACATAAATACCTTATACAGTGTCTCACAAAAGTGAGAACACCCCTCACATTTTTGTAAATATTTTATTGTATCTTTTCATGGGACAACACTGAAGATGTGACACTTTGATACAATGTAAAGCAGTCGGTGTACAGCTTGTTTAACAGTGTAAATTTGCTGCCCCTCAAAATAACTCAACACACAGCCATTAATGTCTAAACCACTGGCAACAAAAGTGAGTACACCCCTAAGTGAAAATGTCCAAATTTTGCCCAATTAGCCATTTTTCCTCCCTGGTGTCATGTGACTCATTAGTGTTACAAGGTCTCAGGTGTGAATGGGAAGCAGGTGTGTTAAATGGTCTTATCGCTCTCACACTCTCTCATACTGGTCACTGGAAGTTCAACATGACATCTCATGGCAAAGAACTCTTTGAGGATCTGAAAAAAAGAATTGTTGCTCTACATAAAGATGGCCTAGACTATAAGAAGATTGCCAACACCCTGAAACTGAGCTGCAGCATGGTGGCCAAGACCATACAGCGGTTTAACAGGACAGGTTCCACTCAGAACAGGCCTCGCCATGGTTGACCAAAGAAGTTGAATGCATGTGCTCAGAGTCATATTCAGAGGTTTTCTTTTGAAAATAGATGTGTGAGTGCTGCCAGCATTGCTGCAGAGGTTGAAGGGGTGAGGGGTCAGCCTGTCAGTGCTCAAACCATATGCTGCACACTGCATCAAATTGGTCTGCATGACTGTTGTCCCAAAAGGAAGCCCCTTTTAAAGATGATGCACAAGAAAGCCCACAAACAGTTTGTTGAAGACAAGCAGACTAAGGACATGCATTACTGTAACAATGTCCTGTGGTCTGATGAGACCAACATAAACTTATTTGGTTCAGATGGTGTCAAGCATGTGTGTCAGTAACCAGGTGAGAAGTAGAAAGACAAGTGTGTCTTGCCTACAGTCAAGCATGGTGGTGGGAGTGTCATGGTTTGGGGCTGCATGAGTGCTGCTGGCACTGGGGAGCTACAGTTCATTGAGGGAACCATGAATGCCAACATGTACTGTGACATACTGAAGCAGAGCATGATCCCCTCCCTTCAGAAACTGGGCCACAGGGCAGTATTCCAACATGATAACGACCCCAAACACACCTCCAAGAAACTGAGAGTAAAGGTGATGGACTGGCCAAGCATATCTCCAGACCTAAACCCTATTGAGCATCTGTGGGGCTTCCTCAAACGGAAGGTGGAGCAGCGCAAGGTCTTTAAAATCCACCAGCTCTGTGATGTCGTCATGGAGGAGTGGAAGAGGATTCCAGTGACAGCCTATGAAGCTCTAGTGAACTCCATGCCCAAGAGAGTTCAAGGCAGTGCTGGAAAATAATGGTGGCCACACAAAATATTGACACTTTGGGCACAATTTGGACATTTTCACTTAGGGGTGTACTCACTTTTGTTGCCAGTGGTTTAGACATTAATGGCTGCTTGTTGAGTTATTTTGAGGGGACAGCAAATTTACACTGTTACACAAGCTGTACAATAACTACTTTACATTGTATCAAAGTGTTATATCCTCAGTGTTGTCCCATGAAAAGATATAATGAAATATTTACAAAAATGTGAGGGGTGTTCTCACTTTTGTGAGATACTGTAAGTACTGGTTAAAATGGGGGAGGGGGAACAGGGTAAAAATAGAACAAACTAGAGAGCACTCAGAGAGCGCATACCTCCACCAAGGCTCTGTCTGTCCCTCCATGTGTCCATCTGTACCTTTGTCCAACCCTCCAAAGTCATTCAATAATTTTTTCATAATCCAACTGATGAGGGTTGCAAGATGGAACCTTGGTGGAGGTATGTGCTCATGGATCACCTCCACAATCTAACAGGTTCATCCGTAGCCCAAGGGCCACTTCTGATGAAAATTTAATCAAAATCCATCCAGGAGTTTGTATAATCCTGCTGATAGACAAACAAGCTAACAAACCGCCCCAATCACATTACCAACTTGGCAGAGGTAATGAGGCATAAAAACTGTCGGGTGGGCTGGGAAAAAATATGCTTTTCTCTCTTTTTTCACTACTTACCCTGTACATTTCCTGTCATTTGCAACCTCTGTTATAAAGTGCTGCTGAAACCAGGATTTAAGACATGTCTAGTTTCTGATAACACAAATACGGACTAACAGTTGGCAACTTGGCATATGTGAGAGAATTCTGGAGTAATAAGTAGAGCCAGTAGAAAATTAAATGACTAAAAACAATCCTCCATGGAGTGTTGACTACCCTCTTGCTGGATGTTTTTGTCTCTTCCAGTTTTGACAGCCCTCGATCTGCAGAATCAGATTTGGGCTCTTCAGAAGCAGCACGGCGACGAGACTGTGGCGGCACGTGTGACAGGTGTGTTGCCTTTAATGTGTAGAGTTGGACGAACAGTGGTTTTAAATGAATTATGAGAATAATTATATGTTTGCCACATTTCTTCATCTCAGAGATGCAAAACCAACTAGACGGTTTAATTGCTGAAATGGATGCCAAAGGCCAGCAAAACACAAAACTGAGTGAGTGAGAATAGCTGACAAGCTTCTCTCTGTCACCCTCATGACTTCCTGCTCGGTGCATGATGGATTTTATTAAAGCATATTGTGCAGAAAAGCATTTTTTTATTTAATGCCTGTGATGTGTTTTAACATAGCACTGAAAATCCTGACACTGCAGAGTCAGGTGAAGTACCTGCAGGACCTCCTTTCAAACCTGGAGGTGTTGGACAGCAGTAAGATAACCAGTAAGTGTTTCCAGTTAAACCAGTGGTCCCTATGGGCAGCCACATAAACCAGTGATTCCTTTCAGCTTCAAAAAATATCACCAATTTATAAGACAAACAACAAAAACATTTGAAATTTGCAAGAAAAAAGTAAAGAACTGGAATCAGAAGCTTTATTGTCCTAAACAAAGTAAAATAGTCATTACGCCATGTCATGAAATTCTTATTGCAGCGTAAATCCCTTCACACAACAATTAAAAAAGTCAGTAAAATGAGCAAAAACAGACATAAGTATGAAAGCACCAGGGGGTGCTATGCCTCGGTGTTTGTGGACAGACATACACACACACACACACACATTGACAGACTACTGCACATCTCATTTCATCAAGGCATAATAAATATTACATTTAAAATCCTTCTCTTGACGTATCAAACCATACATAATCTGTCCGCTAGTTATCTTAAAGAATTGATCATACCCTATTATCCTAACAGAATACTACGCTCTCAGAATGCAGGACTAATCTCTAGGGTGTAGAGGAGCTTGAAATAACGAGGCGATGTGATTTATAAACCAAAGTTTATTATCAGCTCCTCCAACAAGTCTCATCTAGGTGCAGCAGCAGAAGAAGTAAGAGAGCGAACACCTTCGGCTCTACGAACTTATACTCGCACATAACAAAAGACATGCATATCAAAAGCTGACATCCCTCACTATCTTAATCCCCTCTTTTGTCTTCGTACTCCTCCACCTGGCCCTGGGAGGTCAGGGCGACCTATTTGGTCTCCACCACAGTGCCTTGGATGCTCTTTGATCTTCACTGGCGGTTGAGACTCTTTGTCCTGTTCTGAGGTGTGAAGTCACTTTACATATGTAATCACCAAACATTCTCACATGCTTCAACATATGTAGGTTATGGAATATATGATTAATATAGACCACAGCCCCCCCCCCAAACGACTAAGAAAAGGACAATAGAAAAATTCACAGTTTAAGATAATTATTATGACATACTAACTGCTACACCTCTTGCCACAGAAGAAACTTTCCAGCAGCCATGCTCCTAAGAGAGTTCAGTGGTAATCATAACAGCATAGTAATATCACAAGTCAGTCCTAAACTGTTACAGCACAATTAGTGAACAACTGTTGAGTAGTTTGCATCAGTCTCTGTGCCGTCTGGGTTTTAATCTTCTCCCGAATCTGCTGTGGGTCCGCTTGGGCGTCCTGGTGGGACCTTCCTATAAGGAATCTGCAGCTTGGGGAGGAGAGTGATTATTTGGTCCCTGCAGGGGGGCTGAGTCTTTTCTCTTGGGGGGTCTACCCCGCTGAGGTGCTTTCGCCAACCGTGCAGGCTCGTCTCTCAACAAGAAGGCAGGTTTAAGTCTGTCAATGCTGACTGTTTCTTTTCTATCCCCAAAATCAAGCACAAAATGCTTATCACCAGGTTCCAGCACTCTGAATGGTCCATCGTATGGTGGGCGGAAGGTTGGTTTTAAAGCTTCATGCCTAACAAAAACGAATTCAGCGTTTTTTAAAGCTTGGGGGACAAAAACCCGTGGAAAAGAGTGATGTGCTGGTCCGGGGAGAGAGTCCGGTCCGTTGCTGCCTAAAAACCTCGGGGCTGGAAGATGCCCTGGCTCTGGGTTCTCTGGTAAAAATTCACCTGGGAGCCTGAGAGGTTGTGCAAAAACTAATTCTGCTGGGGAGGCGTCTAGATCCTCTTTAGGCGCAGCACGCAACCCCAATAAAACCCAGGGAAGTTTATTTACCCAATTTGTATCCGTTAGTGAGGCTCTGAGGGCGGCCTTTAAAGATCTGTGAAAACACTCGCATAACCCATTAGCCTGAGGGTGATCGCTTCTCGGCCTTTTGGCTAAGATCAAGTGTAGTATCTGTTCTTATCAGTTTAATATCTGATACGTCCCCTACCCGGGGACCATATATTAAATTGATTATTGGAACAGGGAGATGGAATAGGGGCTTGCTCCATCCACTCCATAACCCGCGGTAAGCATAAGCGGTGGTGCGATGAATTGTCGCCCCTAAGCTGCTGGCCATGGCTGACCAAAGCTCCGAGACAAATTGAGGCCCTCTATCGGACGTGATGTCCGATGGGACGCCGAAACGTGCCACCCAGTTTGTCAAAAAAACGCGAGCGACTTCCTCCGCTGTGGTTGACGCCAGAGGGACTGCCTCCGGCCAGCGCGTGGTGCGGTCTATCATTGTTAACAGGTGTGTGAAACCTTGGGAGGAAGGTAGTGGCCCCACAAGGTCGACATGAACGTGGTCGAACCTTCTAGCAGGGATTTGAAAAGGCTCTAGAGGGGCTTTTGTGTGTTTGTGTACTTTGGCGTGCTGACAAGAAATGCAAGTCTTTGCCCATTCTTTTACGTTTTTGCGCAGGCCTGGCCACACAAACTTTTCGGCGACCATTTTAACTGAAGCGCGCACACCTGGGTGCGCGAGGGAGTGAATCGAGTCGAAAATACGGCGGCGCCATGCAGCTGGGACTAACGGGCGAGGTCGGCCAGTTGAGATGTCGCATATTAGGGGGGGCACACCGTCGCGTAAACCCCTTTCCTCCAGCCTTAACCCTGTTGGTCCAAACAGGAGTGCACACACGTCCGCGTCACTACTTTGCTCCTCCACCATGGCTGCATAATCTATCCCTGCATGGATTGGGGCCGCGTATGTGTCCGCGTTGGTGAAGAGTTCTGCGGCTGAGGTAGTATAATCTGTCTCCTCGTGCTCTGGCGATGTCACAGCACGAGAGAGACAGTCTGCTACCACGTTAAGTTTGCCTGCCACATGTCGAATGTCTGTGGTGAACTCTGAAATCGCAGCTAGCTGTCTTTGTTGCCTGCCTGACCACAGTTCGGAAATTTTAGCCATAGCAAAGGTGAGCGGTTTGTGTTCTACAAAAGCCGTGAAACGCCGCCCTTCCAACCAGAACTTGAAGTGGCGGATGGATAAATGAAGCGCTAGCAGCTCCCTGTCAAAAGTGCTGTATTTACACTCAGTTTGGTTTAGCGATTTGCTGAAGAATGCCAAAGGTTGCCAGATTCCGCTGACTTGTTGTTCTACAACTGCCCCTATGTCCAGGTCTGAAGCGTCTGTGGTTAGCGCAATGCGGGCCGAGGGATCGGGGTGAACCAACAATGTGGCATTAGCTAGGGCACTTTTTACTTCCGCGAAGGCGCGTTCGCGCTCCGGGGTCCATTCGACCGCGTTGGAAGGTTTTTGTTTTCTGAGTGCATCATATAGGGGCTGCATGAGCTGAGCTGCGTGGGGGAGGAAACGGTTGTAAAAATTAACCATTCCCAAAAATTCTTGCAGCAATTTGACCGTTTGTGGCCGTGGGAAACTTTTTACTGCGTGAACTTTGTCTGGCAGTGGGACTGCCCCCTTCGGTGAAACTCTGTCCTAAAAAATCAATTTGAGACACACCGAATTTGCATTTGGCTGGATTGATTATTAACCCGTGCTCTTCTAGTCTCTGAAAAACCATAGTGAGATGCTGCTCGTGTTCTTCCTCAGACGGGCTGGCTACCAGCATATCGTCGAGGTAGACGAACACGAAGGGGAGGTCGCGTAATACCACGTCCATCATCCGCTGAAAGGTTTGAGTGGCGCCTTTGAGGCCGAAAGGCATCCGCAAAAATTCAAAAAGACCGAAGGGGGTTATTACAGCTGTTTTAGGAATGTCCTCTGCTCAAACTGGGACTTGATGATAGCCGCGGACCAGGTCTATTTTTGAAAAAATGCGCGCACCTGCCAGATGTAGTGAAAAATCTTGAATGTGAGGAATTGGGTAGCAGTCATGCGCTATCGCATTGTTTAATCTGTGGTAATCGCCGCACGGTCTCCAAGAACCATCGGATTTCGGGACCATGTGAAGTGGTGACACCCAGGGGCTTTTCGAGCGCCTGATAATGCCTAATTTTTCAAAGGTGGTAAACTCGTCCCGAGCTATGGCGAGCTTGGTCGCGTCTAAGCGCCGAGCTTTGGCGAATACGGGTGGGCCCACTGTGGGAATAAAGTGTTCGACCCCATGTTTAGCCACTGTGGCTGAGAATTTGGGAATTGTGAGTGCTGGAAATTGGGTGAGGAGTTGATCAAACTTACCTCCTGCTGTGGTGACGCTGGCTTGCACGGGTGGTGGAGAAACTCGAGCTGAGCAGGGAATAGAAGCAAAGGACAGTGCATTAACCAAGCGTCTGTTCGCTAGATCAACTAATAACCCATGTGCACACAAAAAATCTGCGCCCAACAAGTTAAAACTCACCGCCGCTACAACAAATGTCCATCTGTAGTTGCGGCCGTGGATGCTGAGGTGCAAGCTCTTTTCGCCAAAAGTGTCGATGATGGAGCCGTTGGCTGCCACCGCTCCATTGCCCCGGGTGCCCATGGCCCGATCTGCTTGGGAGGGCATGACAAAACTTAGTTGAACTCCCGTGTCGATAAGGAACCGCTTGCCGGTGTGTCCGTCCGTCACATATAAAAGCTTGCTTTTTTCGCCGAGAACCGCCGCTGTTAACGGTTCTCGGCCTTGGCGTTTTCCCGAAATCGTGAATTTGCAGGGGGGGAACGCATTTGTAAGCCTCCTCGGCGAAGCGGTGGTGGTAATAACAAACGTCGCTCCGTCTGTTACGTCTTGGCCGTGTCGCTGTCACCGCGGGCTGATTCTGCTCGGTGGTTTGTGGCTCCCCGTGGCTCCGAACATCAGCATTAAGGTCTGCGGATGCTGCTGTGGGTGTCTGTTCCTTGCAGGCGTTGACGAGCCGTTGAGCTTCGTGAGCCAGCTTGCGGAAATCCTGCTGGTTGCTGCATCGCATGTTGGCAAGCATCCCTCTCATGTGTGGCGGCAGCGTACTGAGGAATGTGAATTGGAAGAGGAAGTTGTCATTGTTCTCTTCTTTAAGTTGCAGCAAGTCCTCCATGAGGGCCTTGGGTCTGCATCCTCTGTGGCCGTAGACCGCCAGGATCCTCTCGGCTCTCTCCTCGGCTGAGGGGACGAAATTTGCCACGATGGTCGCTTTCAGTTCTTTATATTTGTCCTGGGCCGGCGGCCGCTGGATTATGCTCCGCGCACATCTCAAAGTGGCGGCGTCGAGTTTGGCGACAATGTGATAGAACTTTGTATCGTCAGCCGTGATGCCTGCAAGTGCAAACTGGGCTTCAGCTTGCTGAAACCACGAGGCGGGGTCTTCCTGCCAGACGTCCGGCAGCTTGACGGTGACGGCGTTTGTGCGGACCGTCACTGATGTGTCCGCAGGGTGAGAGTGCCTTCCTTCGGCTCTCTCAGTGGCGCTGGTGCTCGGTTGAGCCCTCTCTATCACTTCGTCGTCCATCTGTTCCCCTGTCTGCATGGGCGCCGGCGTCTGCCTGGGTTGCCACAGATGAGTCGATCGCGGGGGAACGCCTCTGGTCCATCCTCGCGTCAGGGTCACCAGTGTAGAGGAGCTTGAAATAACGAGGCGATGTGATTCATAAACCAAAGTTTATTATCAGCTCCTCTAACAAGTCTCATCTAGGTGCAGCAGCAGAAGAAGTGAGAGAGCGAACACATTCGGCTCTACGAACTTATACTCGCACATAACAAAAGACATGCATATCAAAAGCTGACATCCCTCATTATCTTAATCCCCTCTTTTGTCTTCGTACTCCTCCACCTGGCCCTGGGGGGTCAGGGCAACCTATCCGGTCTCCACCGCAGCGCCTCGGATGCTCTTTGATCTTCACTGGCAGTTGAGACCCTTTGTCCTGTTCTGAGGTGTGAAGTCGCTTTACATATGTAATCACTAAACATTCTCACATGCTTATACATATGTAGGTTATGGGATATATGATTAATATAGACCACATAGGGTCTCTAAAAGTACCATGGGGGGTGGGGCTTTCAGTTATCAGGCCCCTCTTTTATGGAACCAATTACCAGCTTGGGTCAGTGAGGGAGACACCCTCTCTGTGTTTAAGACCAAACCGAAAACTTTCCTATTTGACAAAGTTTTTGACTAGAGTTCCCACTTGGTATATTCATGTAACTAGTAGTGTAACGGTACTATAGGTACTGTTGCACTGCTAGACATGTGTGTAGTGTTGTAGTCCGCATCAATGGGCCCACTAGACACACATTTGAGTGTGTTTGACCTATGTGACAGCTGGCTAGCTAGATGTGATATCATGTCTTAATTGAACGTCATTCTCAAGTTTAGATTGGATTTTGCATGTCATAGTTAGGAATTTTACTATCTACTATGCCCACTAAAATCACTGCTAATTATGCGTAGTGTGCATAATGTTTGGGCATTACACCACTACGTCCAGCTAGGCATGCATTTGCTTGTCATGTTACCGAAGATATTTGTTAGCTAGCTTAGAAAGCCTGAAAAAAGCCTATAAAAATGCTGTAATAACTGGTTAACCTAGCTTAAGATAAGATAAGATAAGATAAGCCTTTATTAGTCCCACAATGGGGAAATTCCAGGATTGCAACAGCACAGGGATAGCAACACTCAGAGCAACAATCAGAAGGCAAGAAAAAACAACATCTAGCAAACATATGTCCATATTACTATAAATGTATATATATAGACACACAGTGCAGAGCATTATGGCTGGTGGATGTGCAGCAGAAAGTCTAAGCTCTCTCTCCGCGGATGCAGCGGGCCAGCTGGAAGTCTTTGGGCATGATGGTGACCCCCTTAGCGAAGAAGAGACCACCAGGTGGGTCTCGCTGGTCTCCTGCAGAGCCATGACGGCGAAACTCAGGAAACGCAGGACGGTCTTGAAGTCCTGAGCGATCTCCCTCACCAGGCGCTGGACGGGCAGCTTACGGATGAGCAGCTCCGTGGATTTCTGGTAGCGACGGATCTCTCTCAGAGCCACGGACCTGTGACGGCGAGGCCTCTTCACTCTGCCGGTGGCCAGAGCGCCTCTCCGAGCAGCCCTGGTGGCTAGCTGTCTCCTGGGGGGCTTCTTCCTCCAGTAGATTTTACGGGCGGTCTGCTTGGTTCTTGCCATCGCTCTTTATTATTCTGTCTTATATTTCTTTCACGCCGCCTAAACTCCAGCCCGGCACCCGCTTTGTTTTCGCTACAGCTCCCGGTATGTCGAGTTTCCCATTAGCACCGGGCGGCAGCCAAGTGCTAGCTAGCACTAGCTCCTCCCCGCTGTAACGTCTCCCGCTGCAAACCGTGGCTCCGTCCGCCGACCCGGGAGATCCCCGGGGCGATCCGTGCGTCCGTGATATATATACAGAGTGAAAGGTGTAGAAAGAAGAAGGAAGATAAAAAAAAGGCTGTTGCAACAGGCAGCCGACTCGTGTGGCGCCGCCGGTCCGGCAGAGCCGGAACCGGAAAAGCTTTGATGCAACTTTGCATCTCATATCTGTAGGGACATTGTTCAGCCTGTGTGGTGTTGTTATCTGTATGACAAGTATGTCTCTTCTTTATTCCTTTTCTTCTTCTCTCCCCTCACCCTCAACCAGTCTTGACAGTTGACTGCCCCTCCCTGAGCCTGGTTCTGCTGGAGGTTTCTTCCTATAAGGAAGTTTTTCCTTCCCACTGTCACGTAGTGCTGCTCATAGAGGGGTGTTTGATTGTTGGGGTCTTTCTCTGAATTACTTACAATTTGTGCTTATGTACAGTGGGGTAAAAAAGTATTTAGTCAGCCACCAATTGTGCAAATTCTCCCACTTAAAAGATGAGAGAGGTCTCCAATTTTCATCATAGGTATACCTCAACTATGAGAGACAAAATGAGAAAAAAAAATCCATTAAATCATATTGAATGATTTTTAATGAATTAATTGGTAAATTCCTCAGTAAAATAAGTATTTGGTCACCTACAAACAAGCAAGATTTCTGGCTCTCACAGACCTGTAACTTCTTCTTTAAGAGGCTCTTCTGTACTCCACTCGTTACCTGTAATAATGGCACCTGTTTGAACTCGTTATCAGTATAAAAGACACCTGTCCACAACCTCAAACAGTCAGACTCCAAACTCCACTATGGCCAAGACCAAAGAGCTGTCAAAGGACACCAGAAACAAAATTGTAGACCTGCACCAGGCTGGGAAGACTGAATCTGCAATAGGTAAGCAGCTTGGTGTGAAGAAATCAACTGTGGGAGCAATTATTAGAAAATGGAAGACATACAAGACCACTGATAATCTCCCTCCATCTGGGGTTCCACACAAGATCTCACCCCGTGGGATCAAAATTATCACGAGAACGGTGAGCAAAAATCCCAGAACCACATGGGGGGACCTAGTGAATGACCTGCAGAGAGCTGGGACCAAAGTAACAAAGGCTACATCAGAAACACACTACGCCGCCAGGGACTCAAATCCTGCAGTGCCAGACGTGTCCACCTGCTTAAGCCAGTACATGTCCAGGCCCGTCTGAAGTTTGCTAGAGAGCATTTGGATAATCCAGAAGAGGATTGGGAGAATGTCATATGGTCAGATGAAACCAAAATAGAACCTTTGGGTAAAAACTCAACTTGTTGTGTTTGGAGGAGAAAGAACACCATACCTACTGTGAAGCATGGGGGTGGAAATATCATACTTTGGGGCTGTTTTTCTGCAAAGGGACCAGGACGACTGATCTGTGTAAAGGAAAGAATGAATGGGGCCATGTATCGTGAGATTTTGAGTGAAAACCTCCTTCCACCAGCAAGGGCATTGAAGATGAAACGTGGCTGGGTCTTTCAGCATGACAATGATCCCAAACACACCGTCCGGACAACGAAGGAGTGGCTTCATAAGAAGCATTTCAAGGTCCTGGAGTGGCCTAGCCAGTCTCCAGATCTCAACCCCATAGAAAATCTTTGGAGGGAGTTGAAAGTCTGTGTTGCCCAGCGACAGCCCCAAAACATCACTGCTCTAGAGGAGATCTGCATGGAGGAATGGGCCAAAATACCAGCAACAGTGTGTGAAAACCTTGTGAAGACTTACAGAAAACGTTTGACCTCTGTCATTGCCAACAAAGGGTATATAACAAAGTATTGAGATGAACTTTTGTTATTGACCAAATACTTATTTTACAGAGGAATTTACCAATTAATTCATTAAAAATCCTTCAGTGTGATTTTCTGGATTTTTTCCCCCCTATTTTGTCTCTCATAGTTGAGGTATACCTATGATTAAAATTGGAGACCTCTCTCATCTTTTAAGTGGGAGAACTTGCACAATTGGTGGCTGACTAAATACTTTTTTGCCCCACCGTATCTAGCACCTTGAGATGACTTTTGTTGTGATTAGGCGCTATACAAATAAAGTTGAGTTGATTTGAAAATTGAATTTAATTAAACATAAATCGTGCTATGCCTCATGCAAATGTGCAGTGGGTGCGCCAAGTTTTTGTGGGGGGCATCGCTGACTAGCTAAAACAAAAGTCAGTGTCCAGGAGACAAGAAGTTGGGGCTGGAGCATTGAGGGGTGGTTTGGTGTTCAGGAGTCAGATGGCCTGTGGGTAGAAGCTGTCCAACAGCCTCGAGGTGCGAGACTTCACACTTCTGTAGCGCTTTCCTGATGGCAGAAGTGTGAACAGACTGTGTTGTGGATGGGTCCTTGATGATGTTGTGGGCCCTCCTGTTGACCCTGGTGGTGAGTGAGTGGGAAGGCTGCTTCACAGATGGAATGTGCAATTTTTACACACTGGAGAACCTTCTGTCCTGAGTGGTGCAGCCACCATGCCACACTGTGATGGAGCTGGTAATGACACTCGCAACGATACATCTGTAGAAGTTGCTGAGGATTCTGGTTGGCATCCAAAATTTCTTCAGCCTCCTTAGGAAGTACCGTCTCTGCTGGACTTTTTTATGAGTTGATGGCAGTTGTGAGACCAGGAGAGCTCCTCGCTCATGTGGGTTCTGAGGAATTTAAAGGTTCTCACCCTCTGTGCAGCTGTCCCGCCAATGTGTATGGGAGTGTGCTGCCCCCTCCTGGGATCAGTAATCATCTCCTTGTTTTTTTCTGCATTTAAAGAACTGGACAGCAGTTCTGTCACCTGTCTTCTGTACACTGTACATCCAAGCAATTATGAAATTAAAATGGAAGAAAGAGGGTGCAGTGGTCAGCACTGTGGCAGCACAGCAACTCACCCTTGGCCGGGGGATCCTGGTTCGATCCCAGCCCCCAACCAACAGTGATCTGTGTGGAGTTTGCATGTTCTCCCCGTGTCTGCGTGGGTTTACTCCGGGATTTCTCCAGTTTCCTCCCACATGCCAAAAACATGCAAGTTAGGTTAATTGGGATCAAAACTGGGGATTCTAAATGGTCCTTAGGTCTGACTGTGAGAGTGAATGGTTGTCTGTCTCTCTGTGTTGGTCCTGCCATGGACTGGTGATCTGTCCAGGGTGGACCCTGCCTCTCGCCCAAAGATGCTGGGATAGGCTCCAACCCCCCCCCCCCCACCCCCCGCGACCTGAAAAGGATTAAGCAGATGAAGATGAATGAATGAATGAATGAATAAAATGAAAGAAAGAAAAACTATACTGACAGTGTAATAAATTAAAAAGTCACAAATGTAAGTAATTGGGCAGCTTGGTGGCGAAGTGGTTAGCACTGTGGCAGCACAGTAAGAAGATCGTGGGTTCGATCCCACCCCCTGACCATCAGTGACCTTTCTGTGTGGAGTTTGCATGTTCTCCCTGTGTCTGTGTGGGTTTACCCCGGGTGCTCAGGTTTCCTCCCACAGGCCAAAAACATGCAGGTTAGGTTAAGTGGAGACTCTAAAGTGGCCCTAGGTGTGAATGTGTGTGTGAAAGGTGAAGGGATTCACGCTGTACTGTGGCTGCCTCATCCATCCACATGGATGCCTTGAATTTCCCTCTGGGATTAATAAAGTATACAAAGTAAAAATGTTCGTTTACAAGAAAGTGACAAATATGAGGTGCAATATGTCAATAAAAAAGTAACAAAATTGTGAGAAATTTGTAAGAAAGTAATACCTAACATTTTTGAAAGTTGCAAATTTACCAGAAACCTCACAAACCTCACAAATTTCTATAAGAAAAATCTGCTAATAATGTTGACAGGCCTATTTATGCTTATAACTCACCTATTTTGTCTTCATTTTTGTCATAAAGCCCTGTGCGCCATTACACGACGCACGAGGGAGAGAATGAAAACCTAATCGCAGGAGTAGACAGTGCTGTGTTTATTAACGTTCACCAACGTAACAAATCCAACTTTCACCAAATACAGTTCAATCAACCACACAGTACATGGAGAGGTGTAATGACAGATCTGGCCACCAAGGTTACAGGGCGCCTGCCGAATGCTCAACAGCCTGGTGAATATAGAGCCTGGTGCTACAGGGCTGCGTTACGCACAATACGGTAAAGGCCAGCAGCCTAATGCTGCAGGCCTGCTAGCACAGGAGAAAGGCTAAGAAACACTTACAGGTCTGGAGCTATTTCGGGGTGAGCCGTGCAGTCAGGAGGCAGAGGCAGAGAAGCGGACCAGCCCAAACACCAAGGTATGATCGTCTTGAAATGTCAGGCTGGGTAGAGCGCTGGGAGTGAATAAGCAAACGCAGAGGAAAACAATGCCATGAATGAAGGGGAATGTCCCGACAATCTCCTTCCTCAGCAGTGGCAAAGAAATATTCCAAACGCTAACGAGGAAAGAGATTGCCGGTGTGAATGCGTGGGCAGAACTGATTGGGAACAGGTGAGTGAGAGCGCATGTGAATAAGAGTGAATGGAGCGTGTGTGTGTGTGTGTGTGTGTGTGTGTGTGTGTGTGTGTGTGAGCACCGGTGACAGTGTAGCTGACGGAGCTTGACAGGAGGAGAGGGCGTGCCAGAGCTGTCTGAGGGAAAACTAGGACAAATCATAACAACGAGACAGAACGGTTTGGAGGCCAAACCTGGATTCACGACACATTTTAAGGCTGAAATATGTTTTCAGCTTAAAATAGTTGACAATGGTGACCCCTGAGGTAAGACTGAGGAAAATTTAATTTAAAAGTAATGATTAAAAGAAGATTTAGGACCAGTTAAATTGCAGTATAAAGCTCGGATGAAAGAGCAAAGATGAATTAGAGCTGAACATACTTCACTCATGTAAATAAAGAGAGCAGTACATGTCCAGGCAGAGATCATGTTTTATAGTTCTATAGCCGTCTCCTCTAACTTTACCAAAAACTTCCTCAGAGCTCACAAATGAACTAACGGCCAAAGAGACAGAGCTGGAGAGATATGCTGCTGAGCTAATGCAGAAGAACGAGGAAAACGCTCATCTGAGTGAGTGACCACAGAACCTGCAGAACCCACTGAGGAGACTGCTCATGTAACATTTATTCTTTCTGTGCTTCTCAGTTTTGAACATCACTGCGCTGCATGTCCAACTTAGAACGCTCGTAAAGGCCAAGGAGACTGAGAGCAAAGAGGCTGCTGCTACAATTTCGAGTGAGTTTGCTGTCTGACTCACCATCACTATTGTCTTCTCTTCTCTGTGATCGAGGTGTGGTGAGGTGTGCTGTAGGAGTGACGGATGTGTTCAAGGTGGGGGTGGGGTTACACCAGGGATCGGCGCTCAGCCCCTTCTTGTTTGCCATGGTGATGGACAGGCTGACAAACGAGGTCAGGCAGGAGTCTCCATGGACCACGATGTTTGCAAACAACGTTGTGATCTGTAGTAAGAGTAGGGAGCAGGTAGAAGAGAACCTGGAGAGGTGGAGGTATGCTCTGGACAGAAGAGGAATGAAAGTCAAACATGTGAGTGAATAAGAAGATTCATGGATGTAGTCAAGGAGGACGTGGAGAGGGTTGGTGTGAGAGAAGAGGATGCAGGGGATAGGGTGAGATGGAGATGGATCTGTTCTGGAGACCTCTGAAAGAAGAAGACACAGTACAGGTTTTTGTTTTAAAATGACACGAGCAAAGGTAAAATGTCATCAGAAAAAATAAATACCAAAGTACAGATACTTGAAATTCTACTACAAACTTCTTATCTGTGCTGTTTTTGTATTTTTCAGAGCTAAGAAAAGAGCTGCAGATTACAGTGGAGAAGAATGCTCAAAGTCAGGCTGAGGTCCAGGGTGAGTTTTGCAGTGATGGAGACACTGCTTCTAAGCTAATTCAATTAAAAAGAAATAAATATTACACATGAATGACAGAGTTCAGCAACTATTACTTCAAAACTCAAATGTTCTCCTAGACCTACAGCAGAAGCTGAACCAGAGGGAGGGGGAGTGCTCTGGATTTGAGCATCAGATTAAAGGTGGGTGTGATGAATTCCTGATTTTTACTGATGACATCACACCATGGAATGAACATGTGATGAATCTATTATTACTGTAGATCTGCAGAACAGCCTGGAAGCCAAAATCAAGGATCTGGAGTCCAAATCTGATTCTGTCACTTCACTTAGTGAGTTACAAAGTTCCATTTTCATTCAGCGTGAGAGCAAACCTGACATGTGACATTGTTGTTGTACATATAGGGAAAAAAAAGATCCACATTAATATATTTAGTATTTTATCAGCATTTGGCAGAGGTGGGGAGGGTAGGCAGAACATGTATTCAAGTATTCATCCTCAGAAACTACTTGTTCTCGCCACTTCTCTTCTTGTTTCCTTTCATTTTTGAGCATATTTTTTAACAAATTTGTGGTCATTTTTTTCTCATAAATGTACTACTTTTTTCTTATAAAATTTCAGACTTTTGTTTTCCTAAATTTGCAATTTTCTTGTCACTTTGTGGCATTTTTCTCATGAATTTATAACTTTTTTCTTAATAAATTTGTCAAGGTTTTTTTCTTACAAATCTGCAACGTCCACTTACGACTTTGTCCAACGTTTTCAGCTTTCTTCTTCTACATTTCTGACTTTACTCTTATGAATTTGGGCTTTTGTTCTGACGTGTTCATCCTCAAAACTTGAGTGAGAGTCAGAAAGTATCTGCTGACAGTTATGTGAGCAGGAACAACTTTACATTTTAGCAGTTTGCTTTTTTCTCTTAAATTAGTCTTTTCATGTAAATTTACTAATTTGTCCTCATAAATTTGAAGATTTGTTTTGTATGAATTTGCACTTTTTTACTCATAACTGCAGCTTTTATCCTCATTCATTTTTTATTTCGCCCCGGCACATTTGAGACTTTATTCTCATAGATTTTTGATTCTTCCCATGGATTTGAGGCATTTTATTGGATAGTTTTTCTCATTAATTTCTTTCTTGTGGTTTTTCATAATAAATATACTTATTTCCGTTTACATTTGCAACATTTTTGTGATAAGATTGATTTTTAATTATTTTTTCTTTCTTTATAAATATTTTTGTCATAGTTTTTTCTTAGTTTGCAAATGATTCACTAAAATCACCAAAGATGCAGGCATTTGTCTCACCAGTTTCAGAGTTTTCCTCATAAATTTGTGCATTTTTCCTCTAAAATAATGAATTTTTTACTTCTAAGATGTACTAGTGCGTGTCTGTAGAAAGCAAGTATTCTTGTGTGAAAACAGGTCAGCCAGTCAGGCTTTACAGGCCCAAATGTAGGCTGTTTGAAAGTGAATACAAAGAGGTGTAGCCTATATGTACGCAGCACGCGTTAGACTTTGACAAGTATAAAAGGGACTGAACACTAAGATTTATTTGGTTGTGTGAATATTAATTACAGAATTATTGAAAACGATGGGACGTCCAATATTAGCGACTGTTTCAGAACCCTGGTTTATTGTTTGTCAGATCACTTGTTTGTCTGATCTTTTAGGACTTATATTCATAGGGGTCGTGTCTTCACTTTGGGGAATGGGAGTTGTTCAGTCACCACTATAATTATTTTAGTTTATATGTGTAGTTTATAGTGTATTGTCAATAAAATCATGCAGTACTATAACAGGACATGCTTACAAATATTTGAGACCCATTCTAGTGCATCCTTTTATATTTTAGTTAGTGGTGTCAGCGTTATCGTGTTAATCGCCCGTTAACACTTCATCCCCAATAACAGCAACAAATTTTGTGATTGCGGTTAATGGCAGTTAACGGCAGAAAGTGTGAACAGTACCTTTTTTGGCCCCGCAGCACTCCGTATGGCTGTACACTGCAGCTGTAGACGCTGGCCACACCATGTAGACACCGTGAAGTCAGACAAGCTGGACCACAGCCATGGAAATCCCCAAAACACTGTCATGTTTAAGATGACAATGTCATCAATCAGAGCTCTCACCTGGATAATTGTCACAGTCTCCTCCAAAACTTCGTCTAGATGTCAATTGTTCTTCTTTGGAAGCAAGATAGCTAGCTAGCAGCTACGTGTAACACCTACCTGCTTTGTACAGTCCCTCCAGGATTTTGCGATGTTGCGATTCTACCAGTTCCCGTGACTTCAGCTTCTTCTTCTTCGTCGATCGCTATCATCATGAAGCAAATATGCATGATGCAGAGGTTTGTGGCACCACAGGGGTCCTGCATGTCCGTCTTCAGCCATGGACGTTTGTTGGGGGTCCCTCCCCTAGACCAACTGCCTTCCATGGCTGGGCTGTCGAGAGCTTGGTCGACCCTGTAGAAAGGTTGCCTGCCAAGGCTTTCCAAGACCCTTCTTCCCATGCAACTGTCTGTCCTCCTCCGCCTTCACAGCCGTTGGGAGTTCGCTCTCCTCTCCGCCTGTTCTGCCGTTGGGGCATTTGTTGCTGTAACAAAACTTGGGTTTTACTTGAGTGATTTGTTACATGCTGCACAACCCCCAACCTGGAGGACTAGGGTGCACTCTTTAGTCTGGCCTCTACCCCATGCAGACCTGTTCGACATGGTTGAACCTTCTGGGAGCACTAGGCTCCCGTCGACATAGCTCCGGGGGTTGCTGAGGCACGCAAGTTGCTGCACCCCGACAAGGTATGTACAGCATTGGCAGCGGGTGACTTCAGCAAGTCCCGCATAATTTGAATTTTGTCCAATCACTTTACCAACTTTACCGCAGTTTTGGCCAATTGTCATCAACTTCCACCAATTTCGTCAATCAAATTTGTCTCTCAGTAGCACACAAATATGTACATCATCAGTCTGACCAATCAAATGCAGTGCTGCACCACACTGACTTCTGTGTTTACAGTGAGTATATACCGAACACATCAGGAAAAAACAATATATGATTAAAAAAAAAACACTCACCTGCAAGTTTTCCCACATCGTCCCTTCCTCAGTCTCCCCCGGCCTGCCAGTGAACGTCTCCTTCAGTTTCCATAATGACCGTGTGTATGAAGTGCCGAGTTTGTGTTGAAAAACACTGGCTTGCCTGAAAGCACCTCCATCTTGGGAGTACGTGTGAGGAGACATGCCATAACACCACACAAAAACAAGCATATCTAATATTACAGCTAATGTTTTAACAGTTTATACGTCTTTAAAGTCACTACTACATCTTGTCAATGACTTTTAAAGCTGTGAATCTCCGGTCTGGACATGAGCCAATGTGCGATTCAAGCAATCCCCAAGGAGAGCCCCGCAACTTACTGCAACAATAGAAAAAAAAATCCCACGAAATCCTGGAGGGACTGTTTGCAGCTTGCTGACACAGCAGCTGACACAGAAACTGCCTGTTTCCTCAGCTTTGGGTCCAACTGTCAGCAGGTGAGTGCCATACTAGCAGTCTAAAATTCTCAAGCTGTGTTCATAATGTCTGTTTACTCCCACGCCCTATTTTTGTGGCGTGGTGGGGACGTCACGGGTGAGATAGTTGTCTGTTTTTGTTTACATTTTTTCTGCTAAAAGGGAAATTGTGTCTGCTGTGACACACGAGGTCCATTGTTTTGTGTTGATGTGTTTAGGAGCTGTGCATGTTTGCTATGGGAGAAAGAGCAAGCTCCACTTGTGGCTGCTGGCTGGTTGGATGCTGAGTTGTGTTGCAGTGACGTTATTGAGCCCTGGCATTCTTTTGTTTGCACATGCAGTCTACTTTTGAGGATTTTCTGGAGAATGTTCTGGATTGTTTTTGTCATTTTGGATATGTTGACAGCTTTGTCCACTCCCATGTTCTTCTTCTTCTTCTTTTAGATTTGATTGGTGGTTGGCAACCAGCTTACAGGTGCATTACCGCCACGTACTTCACTCTGTATCATCACTCTATCCGGTCAGGAGCTCATGAAAAACTTGAAAAATTACCAACTTAAGGTATACTGTATCTGTATGAGAAAACAAACAAAGTGTTATTAATTGCGATTAATTCAACATTGCAAAAGATTAATGGCGATCAAACATTTTAATCATCTAAACACCACTAATTTTAGCAATATTATAAGTACAGAACACTGAACATTATTATACACAGCAGAATGATCCCTTTGGATGCAGCTGTGCATCAGTGTTTCCCATTTGTTAGTAAATATTTAAATAAAAAAGATTTATTTCGTTATTTGGGCATTTTTCTGTCCTGTTTGGTCACAGTCATCATTTAGTCAAACCACACATATGTGGCCACACATGATATGTAATTATTCTGGGCATTCTGCTCCACAATCATGGCGGTATTATTATTAACTTTTAATTTTTAGATAGCCATGCGAGCACACCGAAAGGAGTGCCATCAGCATATCGCAGTCCAGCAAAGGGACTCCCGTCTACCGCTGGGCGGGCAGGCTGGGCTTGCTTCCCTGCCAAGGACCGCGTTCCGCTTACCGCTTCTCCAACACGGTGTTGTTTGTCAGACCCCGAGTCCCTGCTGGCATTCCCCAAATTATCCTTTAGACCTACACAATCACAGCAACATTACAGTATACTTTTTTAAGCATTACATCTTCACTATTCTCTTTGTCTGGTCAAATTTGTGTCTTTTCACTTCCTCGTTTTGTTTGTCGAGCGCTGTGGTGACTGACTGGTCATGATGCCGCGTACTATCCAATCAGTATGAGTTAATCCGAAACCCCGCTCACACTTCCAGAAGCCAGAGCACGAGGAAACACAGCGGTGGCTAAACTTTTATTAGTAAAAATTACATATTCTGAGTGAACAACTCTATACCTCGGGGATGCACACCCTCATAACCTCAGCATAGCAACAAATCTGAGGTCAGTCTGACGAACAGCTTGAGAGAGGTGAAGAATACACACACACAGAATTTGATATTCAGAACAGAAATGGTAAATTTTAAAAAGAAACTAAGAATGTTATTTAAAAATAAAGAATTATGATGTTTATTGTGTATCGGTCAGGTCTATTGGAATCGTTGGTTTTATGGTTTGACATAGAATTTAATTAGTTCTGTAATGATTGTAATTTTTTAAATTGTAAATGGTGTTATTGTATCGATGCATTAATGTATGTGTGGTTTTACTGTCTTTGATTTTTGTGTGTGTGGACCCCAGGAAGAGTAGCTGCTACTACGTTAGCAACTAACGGGGATCTGAATAAATGAATAAACACACACACACACACACAGATGCCTGCATTTATAGATAGATGGGGAAATTTGTCAATTTAGATTTGTAAATTGGTGATGTTAAAGATAAATTGGTGACTTTCTTAAAAGTACACTACTCGCAAAAAGTTAGGGATATTTGGCTTTCGGGTTAAATTTGTGGAAAATGTAAAAAGTTCACACTACAGTGATATAATATCATGAAAGTAGGGCATTTAAGCAGAAGCATGCAATGGTGAATTCCTCATCTCAAACAATTTATTGAAACAAAAGCCAACAACAGTGGTGGGTATACCACAACAAAAAAATGTCAGTGTCTCAATAACTGGCCCGAGAAACTGGCCCGAGAAATACCCACTACGGTGCCAACAGGTGATTCAATATGCAATAACACTGCTGTAAAAGACACCATCTTCATAAAGAACACAGACGAAAGAGAGGTCATTGAAATTGTTAAATCGTTCAAAAGTAAAACATCTACTGACTGCGATGGTATTGATATGCTACTAGTCAAAACTGTTATCGAATGCATAGTGAAACCACTGACGTATATCTGTAACCTGTCTCTCCAATCAGGTATATTTCCCAATGCAATGAAAATAGCTAAAGTAATTCCGATTTACAAGACAGACGACAGAGGGGAACTCTCCAACTACAGACCAATTTCACTATTACCGCAATTTTCCAAGATACTTGAAAAAATATTCTATGAGAGAATTGACAACTTCATACTGAAGAATGATTTATTGTGTGAGCAGCAATATGGGTTCAGACACAAAAGGACAACAGCATATGCCTTAATGGAATTTACAGAAAAAATATCAACAGCCATTGAAAATAAAGAGTATTCAGTTGGAGTATTCCTGGATCTTAAAAAAGCATTTGATACAGTAGATCACAATCTATTATTAAAGAAACTACAAAATTGTGGTATCAGAGGGGTAGCACTGTCCTGGTTAAGAAGTTACTTAAAGAATAGATATCAGTTTGTATGTGTTAACAACAAAAACTCAGAGCTACTGAAGGTCACCTGTGGAGTCCCACAGGGTTCAGTTTTGGGACCATTATTATTCAATATGTATATAAATGATATATGTAAAGTTTCAGAAAAAATGGACTTAATATTGTTTGCTGATGACACTAACCTGCTATGCAGTGGAAACAATTTGGAACAACTTCTGGATACACTCGGAAAGGAATTAGGAAAGCTGAAACTGTGGTTTGATTCAAACAAATTAACGCTCAATTTAAGCAAGACAAAATTTATAGTCTTTAACAACCATCACAACTACCCAGTACCCAAACTCAGTGTAAATGGTGTAGAGATTGAAAGGGTATCCGAAACTAAATTCCTTGGAGTAATAATTGATAACAAACTGTGTTGGAAGCCACATATTAATTATATAAAAGGTAAAGTATCCAAATCAATTGCAATATTACACAGAGTGAAAAATTTGCTGAATCAACCCACACTATACACCTTGTATCATTCATTAATACTCCCATACATGACATATTGTAATGAAGTATGGGGAAATACCTATAAAACAAACATATATCCACTCTTTATGCTTCAAAAGAGAGCTATTAGAATAATAAACAAAGCAGCTTACAGGGAACCAACAAACCCACTTTTTCTTAAACAAAAAACTCTCAAGTTGAAAGATCTGATCGACTTTAAAACCGCAATAATAATGTTCAAAGTGAAGAATCTATCACTGCCCACAAATATCCAAAAGTTGTTCCAAACAAGGGAGAAACGATATCACTTCAGAGGAACATGTATATTTCAAAAGCCTACAGTGAGAACAACTACCAAGCAACACTGTATTTCAGTGCAAGGTGTCAGATTATGGAACGATTTTGGACCTGAATTAAAATCATGTACAAAGCTTGGACAATTTAAACAAAAACTAAAGGAAGAAATACTCCAAACATATTTACAAGACGACATGTAAACTCACATAAGGATTGACATTTCCAGCCTGTGTTGTGTTATAGCTTAGTTTTTCTTTTTTCTCTGTGACACTATGTCTTAGATTTGTTTTTGAATAGTAACCGCTTAACTTAGACTAGCTCAGTTTTCTTTCTCTCTCAGTCATATTTTGTCTTAGCCTTGTTTTAAATTGTAATCGCTCTTGTCTTGTTTTCTCTTTTTTCTCCTTTGAATTCTTGGATGGAATATGGGTGGGCAATATAAGCTGCGGCTTCAGCCATCACCCATTTCGGATAACTCACGTGGAATTGTATAGTAGAAGGAGTCTTTGTCTAATTTGACCTTGTTGTTATATTATACAGTTTCTTTTAACCTGTAATGTACTATCCGAAATAAATAAATTCATTCATTCATTCATTCATAACTTGCCATATGCCCTTGAGCATCAATTACAGCTTGACAACGACGTCTCATGCTGTTCACAAGTCGTCTTCTGCTGAGGCATGGAATTCCACTCTTCTTGAAGGGCGGCCCTCAGGTCATTGAGGTTGTGGGGTGCAGGGTTATAAGCTTCTACACGGCGACTCGGCTGATCCCATAGGTTTTCTATGGGATTCGGGTCTGGAGAAAGTGCAGGCCACTCCATTTGAGGTACCCTAGCCTCCAACAGCCATTCCCTAACGATGCAACCTTGATGAGCTGGAGCATTGTTGTCCGTGAAGATGTAATTAGGCCTGTGTTTTTCATGCACGGGCACGATGGCTGGATTAATGATGTTATTCAGGTAGTATCGGCTTGTCACTGTACCATTCACAAGGTGTAGGGCAGTTCTGTATTGACTAGACACACCTGCCCAGACTGTAACACCACCACCACCAAAGGCTCGTCTGGTGAAAACAGTGGCTGATGTATAGCACCCTCTTTGATGTCTCCAACATTGTTGGCAGCCATCATTTCTGCTCAATGTGAATCGACTTTCATTGGAGAACAGTACTGAGGCCCACTGGTCCCTTGTCCAGCGTAAATGCTCCCTGGCCCATGCAAGACGATGACACCTGTGCCTGATGGTGTGGTCAGGTACCCTTGCAGGTCATCTAGCACGCATACCATGATGATGGAAACGGTTTCGAATGGTCTGACGTGACACTTGGGTGCCTCTCACCTCCCTTAAATGTGCCTGGAGTTAAGTGGCATTCATCATCCGGTTCCACAGGGCACTGTTCACAATGAAGTGGTCATCAGCATGGGATGTGGCCAAAGGACCTCCACTTAAGATAAGATAAGATAAGATAAGCCTTTATTAGTCCCACAACGGGGAAATTCCAGGATTGCAACAGCACAGGGATAGCAACACTCAGAGCAACAATCAGAAGGCAAGAAAAAAAACAAGCAAGCAAGAGCAGCTAATAAACATATGTACGTATTACTATAAAATATATATATATACACACACACACAGACACACAGTGCAGAGCATTGTAGCTGGATGGAATAAATATATGAATATATGAACACACAGTGCAGAGCATTGTAGCTAGATGGAATAAATATGTAAATATATAAACACCCACAGTGCGGAGCAATGTAGCTAGATGGAATAATATGTAGATATATAAATATATAAACACACCCAGTGCTGAGCATTGTAGCTAGATGGAATAAATATGCAAATATATAAACACACACAGTGCAGAGCATTGTTGCTAGATGGAATGAAACAGCATAACCGTCTACTTAGTTATCCTACATGGTATGATTATGTGCCCATACATATTCTCACCCTCCATAGCGACCGGTATGTTCCTAGTTGTATGCCGGAGGGGACCATTGTGTAAGTCTATTGCATCTTTTGCATTCAAAAAACTATTAGTTTGTTACGTCTTTTTGCTATCTCTGCGAGCAGCCCTGCTTAGGTTGTACAGTCTGACAGCCGTTGGTAGGAAGGACCTACGAAACCTCTCGGTTGTGCACCTGGGATGATGTAGTCTGCTGCTAAATGAGCTCCTCAGTGCATTCAGTATGTCCTGCATAGGGTGGAACTCGGACTCCAGCAGAGATGACAGTTTAGCCACCGTCCTTCTCTCTCCTATCTCCTCCATCGGATCAAGGCGCTGCCCCAGGACAGAGCTAGCTTTCTTAATCAGTTTGTTCAGTCTCTTCCTATCGGCTGCAGTAATGCCACTGCCCCAGCAGACCACTCCAAAAGTGATGGCTGATGCCACCACCGTGTCATAGAATGACTTCAGCAGCGCCCCTTGTACACCAAAAGACCTGAGTCTCCTCAGCAGGAACAGCCTGCGCTGTCCCTTCTTGTAGAGTGCATCAGTATTGTGTGACCAGTCTAGTTTATTGTTCAGATGAATACCCAGGTACTTATAGGATGTCACCATCTCGATGTCTGTTCCCTGTATATTTACTGGTACTGTGAGGGGCTGCCCATGCCTGCGGCAGTCCACCACCAGCTCCTTAGTTTTCCTCGCGTTGATCTGGAGGCAGTTCCGATGGCACCAGTCCACGAAGTCCTGGATAAGCCCTCTGTACTCAGCTTCATCTCCATTGGAGATGAGGCCAACGATCGCAGAGTCATCAGAGAACTTCTGTAGATGGCAGTGTGTTGTGTTGTGTGAGAAGTCCGCAGTATAAAGAGTGAACAGGAAGGGAGCCAGCACCGTTCCCTGGGGGGCCCCCGTGCTACTGATGATCGTGTCGGACACACAGTCCCGGGTTCTCACAAACTGAGGCCGGTTCGTGAGGTAGTCCAGGATCCATGATGACAGGTGCTGGACCACCCCTGCGCGCAGCAGCTTGTCCTTCAGGATCATCGGTTGGATGGTGTTGAAAGCACTGGAGAAGTCAAAGAACATGATCCTCACCATATTCCCGGGCTTCTCCAGGTGGGACAGAGAACGGTGAAGGAGGAAGATCACCGCATCCTCCACCCCAATGCCATGCTGGTAGGCGAACTGGAGTGGATCCATCGCTGGTTCCACCAGGGGGCGGAGGTGAGCAAGGAGCAGTCTCTCCAGGGTCTTCATCAAGTGGGACGTCAAGGCCACCGGTCTGTAGCTGTTCAGGTCTTTGGGGTGGGAAGTTTTTGGTACAGGTACCACACAAGATGTTTTCCACAGCTGTGGTACCCTCCCCAGTTTCAGGCTCATGTTGAAGATATACGTCACAATCCCACACAGCTGGTCTGCACAGGACTTGAGGAGCTTTGCGCTGATGCCGTCCGGTCCCGGCGCCTTCCTCGCCTTGATCTTCCTCAGCTCCGTCCTCACCTGGGTCCTGGTCAGGGTCAGGATGGGGGGCTGTGTGTTGGGAGTGGGGGGGTGTTGGTGGAGTGGGGAGTGGGCAGCAGGACTTGATTTCTTTAGAGGCAGCAGTGGTTGTTGTGCAGTCAGGGGGGAGGGCGGTTGGTCAAATCTATTGAAAAACAGATTCAGGTTGTTCGCCCACTCCCTGCCCCCTGTGGCCTGGGGGGAGGTATTCTGGAGCCCCGAGATGGTTTTGAGGTTTCTCCAGACCCCGCTGATGTCGCTCTGTTGCAGCTTGTCCTCCATCTTCTTCCTGAAGCTGTCCTTGCCTTCTCTGATCTTTCTCCTCAGCTCCCTCTGTACGGACTTCAGCATCTCCCTGTTCCCTGACCTGAAGATCCTCTTCTTCTCTCTCAGAAGTGTTTTTATCTCAGGGTTGATCCAGGGTTTGTTGTTTGAGTGACGCCGTATGGTCTTGGTGGGAACGGATTTGTCCACACAGAAGCTGAGGTAGCCCGTGAAGGTGTGAATGAGGCCATCGATGTCCTCACCATGTGGATCGCAGAGCTGCTTCCAGGCGGTGGCTTCAAAACAGCCCTTTAGGGTGTCCATTGTCTCCTCAGACCATAACTCCACAGTGTGCATGGCCGGAGGTTGTCTGTGCACTAGGGGTTTGTACACCGGCCGGAGATGAACCAAGTTGTGATCCGATCTCCCGAGTGGGGGGAGTTGTGATGAGGTGTACGCCTCCTTAGTGTTTGCGTAGAATAAATCCAGTGTTTTATTGTCTCTAGTGTGGCATGTGACATACTGGGTGAACGTGGGTAGAATGGGAGACAGTGAAACATGGTTGAAATCGCCTGAGATGAGGAGAAGAGCATCTGGGTGTTCTGTCTGCAGCCTGCTGGTTACTGAATGGATGACGTCACGTGCTGTCCCAGCGTTCGCCGTCGGATTTGCATAAACAACAATGCAGATCACGTGTGAGTGTTCTCTCGGGAGATATGTAGGCCTCATGCTAACAGCTAGCAACTCAATGTCTTTGCTGCAGTGTCGTTGTTTAACAGTGATATGTCCCGGTCTGCACCAGTTGTTGTTAACATACATTATCACTCCACCGCCCCTAGCCTTGCCACTGTCTGGTGTTCGGTCAGCTCGTATCATGTGAAAACCCTCCAGCTCAATGTTAGCATCTGCTGCTAGTTCAGTTAGCCACGTCTCAGTAAACAAAAGGAGAGAGCACTCCCGGTATGTGCTATCATAACGGGAGATAGCCGCTAGCTCATCTAACTTTCCCAGTATCGACCGTACATTTCCCATGACAACAGATGGAAGGGAGGGTCTGTACCTTATATTTTTTGTCCTCCGCCTTACTCCAGCCCGGCAGCCGCGGCGTTTTCGCCTCAGTTCTATGCCTTTCTGTGACTCTTCCAGTCTCTCTGTATCTCTTGCAACCTGCTGATGACACTCTGTGACACTCTAAGCTCAGTGGCCACTTCCCTCTGACAACATCCTGTTTGAAACCTCACAATGGCGAGGTACTGTTGATCAATTGTTAGGTGTCGTCTTGGTCTCATGATATCAAAATGTGAACAGCATGATGAAGGGTACCGTTTAAATACCAATTCTAATTGAACCAGAAAATTTATTGGTCAATTCATGGATCAAACACCTGTTGTGAATTTTGTTGTTAAGCACCTTGTTAGAGAACAGCAAGTTATGCAGAAAGTATTGAAACATTGAACAGTTGGACATGTGCATTCAGAAGGTTAGAGAAGGTCAAATTAAGTTCACCTGTAAAGGTTATAGTGCATTTTAGGTGCATCCTGAAATTTCACCCGAAAGCCAAATATCCCTAACTTTTTGTGAGTAGTATATATTTGCATCTTTTTTCCAGGTAAATTTGCAACTTTTCTGTGGCTGATTTGGGATGCTTTTCCTCTAGATTGCCTTTAGTCTGAGCAAAATAAAATATAAACTACCTGCATATACCCTCAAATACAGGGGTCACCCTGTATTTGGTCCTCCTCCCCAGCCAAGGTCAGAACTAGGTGTGGGAATCTTTAAGCAGCTCATGACTCCATTATGATTCAGAACTCCGACTTGATTCTAAAACCATTCTCAATGCATCTTGATGCATTTTTTTTCCATTCAAGATTTTTCCCTCCCACTGTGTAACAAGTTGGCCCCTTTAAAGCAAAATATTTCCAATGACCCATGAATTTACTTCCAACATCTTTTATTAAAACAAATGGAAGAGAAATCTGACACATGGTGGGCAGTGGTAGTCTAATGGTTAGGGATGTGGACTATTCAATTCAATTCAATTCAACTTTATTTATATAGCGCCATTTCACAACAACAGTCATCTCATAGCACTATCAACTGTAGGGGGGAACCCCCACAGTTGCAGAAAGACCCCAGCAATCAGGCGATCCCCTGTGAGCAAGCACTTGGTGACGGTGGAGAGGAAAAACTCCCTTTTAACAGGAAGAAACCTCCAGCAGAACCAGGCTCAGGGAGGGGCAGTCATCTGCTGCGACTGGCTGGGGGGTGAGGGGATAGAGAAGAAGAAAAGAACAGACATGTAGAGAGCAAACAGCACGATGGAGACTCAATCTATGGGAGAGAACAAACAAATGTTAATGACCAGCAAAAAAAAATATTTCATTGAGAGTGAGGAAAGGAGTGAGGCCCAGTGCATTACTGGAGGTCCCCCGGCTGACTAAACCTATTAGCAGCATAACTAAGGGAGGGTTCAGAAACATATGATCCCTCCCTAATTGTAGGCTATATCAAAAAGGTAGGTTTTAGCCCTATTCTTAAAAACAGAGATTGAGTCTGACTCCCGAATCCAGATTGGCAGCTGATTCCACAGGAGAGGAGCTTGATAACTGAAGGCTCTGCCTCCCATTGTACTTTTGGAGATTCTAGGTATTACAAGTAATCCTGCATTTTGGGAGCGTAGTGCTCTGTTAGGATGATACGGTAGTATCAGATCTTTTAAATAAAAAGGAGCCTGATTGTTTAGAGCTTTGTAAGTAAGAAGAAGGATTTTAAACTTAATTCTAAACTCTATGGGAAGCCAATGAAGGGAGGCCAGAACCGGAGAGATATGATCTCTCTTTCTAGTACCTGTTAAAACTCTTGCTGCAGCATTTTGGATCAGCTGAAGACTTTTTAAAGATGTTTTGGGACAGCCTGATAATAAAGAATTACAATAATCTAATCTCGAGCTAACAAAAGCGTGGATCAGCTTCTCAGCATCACTCTGAGACAAGATGCTCCTAATCTTGGCAATATTACGCAAATGATAGAAGGCAGTCTTAGAAACAAATTTAATATGTGAATTGAAGGACAAATCCTGAAATAACTCCAAGGTTCCTCACAGAGCTATTAAGAGAAAGGGTAACTGCATCCAAACTGAAAGTTTGATTTGGAAAGGAATTTCTAAGGTTTTTTGGACCAACAAGAATGACTTCAGTCTTATCTGAATTTAATAGCAGGAAATTACAAGTCATCCAAGCTTTGATTTCCTTAAGACAGGCTTCTAACTTGGCTAATTGATTACTATCATCTGGCTTCATTGACAGGTATAATTGTGTGTCATCTGCATAACAATGAAAATGTATACAGTGCTTTCTAATAATGTTGCCTAACGGAAGCATATATAAACTAAAAAGAGTAGGGCCTAGCACAGATCCCTGTGGAACTCCATGACTAAGCTTTGAGTTGAAAGAAAACTCATTATTTACATGAACAAACTGAAACCTATCAGATAAATAAGATCTAAACCACTGCAACGAAGTTCCATTAAGTCCAACATAGTGCTCTAATCTATCAAGTAGAATATTATGATCGATAGTATCAAAAGCTGCACTAAGGTCTAAAAGGACAAGTACAGAAACTAGTCCATTATCAGATGCAATGAGGAGGTCGTTAGTGACCTTCGCTAAGGCTGTTTCAGTACTATGATGGATTCTAAACCCAGATTGAAGCTCTTCAAGTAAACCATTTCCCTGCAGGTGGTCAAATAATTGCGTAGCAACAACTCTTTCTAAGATTTTTGAAATGAAAGGGAGATTAGAGATTGGTCTATAGTTAGCTAAAGCTCCTGGATCTAGCGTTGGCTTTTTGAGTAAGGGTTTAATTACAGCCATTTTAAAAGCCTGCGGTACATGGCCTAAAGTTAATGAAGAATTGATTATATGAAGAATAAAGCTACCAATAAGTGGGAAGACTTCTTTAAATAACCTGGTAGGAATAGGGTCTAAAAGACAAGTTGAAGGCTTGGATGAGAAAATTATTTTATCTAACTCCAAAAGGTCAATTGGAGTAAACTCATCTAAACAGATATCAGTTGAAGGAGTTGTAGTAGTTACTGTATTTAAGTTAATGGTGGGAAGAATCTAACTGATTTTATCTCTGATAGATGAAATTTTATTATTGAAAAAGTTCATAAAGTCCTGACTAGTAAGCTCTAAGGGAATGCTAGGATTGACAGAGTCCTGACTCTTTGTCAACCTGGCTACAGTACTGAAAAGAAACCTGGGATTATTCTTGTTCTCTTCTATTAATGCAGAGTAATAACTTGTTCTAGCTTTTCTAAGAGATTTTTTATAAATTAAAAGATGATTTCTCCAAGCTAAATAGATTTCATCTAAATTAGTAGAGCGCCATTTTCTTTCTAATTGACGAGTCTTATGTTTTAAGCTACGGGTTTCTGTGTTGAACCAAGGAGTTAGAAATCTCTGATTAGACTTTTTCTTTTTTAAGGGGGCCACCAAGTCTAGAGTCTGATGCAGAGAAGCTGAAACACTATCCACCATGTTATCAATTACAGAAGGAGCAAGCTGTCTATAGCTTATTTCCATTGTGTTGACACATGGCATAGAGGAAACAATCTGCATAAATTTGGAAACAGCATCATCTGAGAGGCATCTACTGTGATAATATTTTTCTTTAGGAGCCAAATAGTCAGAAATAGTAAAATCAAAGGTTAACAGACAATGGTCTGACAGTACAGGGTTATGAGGAGACACTACAAGATTTTCTATTTCTATGCCATATGTCAGAACAAGGTCCAATGTATGGTGGAGGTAATGAGTAGAATTTCCTACTTTCTGAGAAAACCCAATCGAGTCTAATATTGAATTAAATGCCACATTAAGGCAGTCACTATCTACATCCACATGTATATTAAAGTCCCCTACTATAATTATTCTATCAGATTTCAGCACTAAATCAGCTAAGAAATCAGCAAATTCGGATAAAAATTCTGAGTAGGTTGATGGGGGACGATAAACTATGGCAAATAAAATTGGGTTTAACCTAAAATTGCTAAAGTGCCCAATACTGAGGACCAGGCCCTCAAAGGAATTATAACATGTTTTTTGCTTTACATTAACTAGTAATTTGGAATGGTAAATTGTTGCTACTCCTCCTCCATGACCAGAACTTCTGGGATTTTGACAGTTTAAATAACCAGAGGGAGTTGATTCATTTAAACCAACATAATCCTCTTGCCCTAACCAAGTCTCTGTAAGGGAAATTAAATCAATCTGATGATCAATTAACAGATCATGGACTAACAGAGACTTGGGAGTTAGAGACCTAATATTTAATAAACCACATTTAATTTTTAAATTATGAGGAGGAACAGAGGCCAAATCATTCAATTTAGAGGCTTTATGTTTAATTTGAGTTTTACCAATATTTTGCTTTATCACTTTGGGATGCTTATACATTATATTTTTATTCACTTTGGAGGGAGCAGACAATGATTCTCTGATGGGGAAGACAGGGGCTAAGTTGAGGGGTGGCGGATGAAGAGGAGCTGCAGAGAGGCGTGTAAGACTGCGACTCTGCTTCCTGGTCCCAACTCTGAGTTGTCAAGGTTTTGGAAATTTGGATAAAAAAGATGCCAGATTGTTAGATAAATGAGAAGCACCATCCAAAGTGGGATGAATGCTGTCTCGTCTCATAAGACCAGGTTTTCCCCAAAAAGAGCTCCAATTGTCAATGTAGCCCACGTCATTTTTAGGACACCACACAGTCAGCCAGCGGTTCAAGGATGACGAGCGACTAAACATGTCATCACTGGTCAGATTGGGGAGGGGCCCAGAGAATACTACAGTGGCAGACATCGTTTTTGCAAAGTCACACACCGATTCTACATTAAGTTTCGTGACTTCCGACTGCCGGAGACGGATGTCATTAATGCCGGCGTGAATAACAATTGTGGAATATTTACAGTTACTTTTAGCCAGCATTTTCAAATTTGACTCGATGTCGCCTGCTCTGGCCCCAGGAATACATTTGACTATGACCGCTGGAGTCTCTAGGTTCACGTTTCTGACTACAGAGTCGCCAATGATCAGAGTTTTTTCCTCAGCGGGTGTGTCGCTGAGCGGGGAAAAACGATTAGAAACGTGAACAGGTTGGTGGTGTACCGGGGCTTTGCAACTAGGCTTCCTTCTCACCGTCACCCACCCAGTCTCCTCGCTGCTGAGGAGAGCCGGAGGACCGCTAACAGGGAAGCCTAAGCTAGCTAGCTCCACTGCAGCTAAGGGGCGTCCGTCGAGAGTAACTGGCGCAGACGGTGTTTCAATGCAGCGGAGCCGGGATTCCAAATCAGACAACTTCACCTCGAGCGCCTCAAAAAGACAACATTTATTACATTTACCGTTATCACTAAAAGAGGCAGAGGTGTAGCTAAACACAACTCTGACAGAGAGAGCACACCAGAGGAGGAGAGGAAGGAGAGCTAGTAGCCATCGCTAGTGGCTAACCCGAAAGCTCAGGAGGGTGAGGAGAGCAAACCACACAGACAGACAGCAAAACAGGAAGATTACATTGTCGTCTGCCGCTGCACATGCTCGAGAAACACGGCCGATCGCCATCCTCGGAACCTTCAGGGCTGCTCACGCACCTGAAGCAGGCACGCAGCCCACACACAGGACTTTGTATGGGTTTCTCAGCCACGGCGCACAACGGGAGTTTAGCTGATTGCTGTCCCCGTTGGCTTTAGGGCTGTGTCTGCACCTAAAGCCAAACCGCCAAGTCCCTCACACAGCTGCAGTTGTTTCACAGCCGCTACGCATCCTCGGAGAATTTGGCTGTTCGCCTTCCCCACATCCTCGCTGGACCGAGCCACGAGAGGAGCCAGAGACTTAATTTTTTTCACAGCCGCTGCGGATCACCGCCAGGTTTACCGGGAAAGTCCCTCACCATCGCGGATCCACACGCAATTTTTGCGCAGCCCAGACACCTTTGACGTCCCTGGCCGGCACTCACTGACTCCCACCCCCCTCCCTCTCCTCCTCCACAGTGCTATTCCCGCACCTCACACCCTAAAGCCGGCCAATCGCCGGTTGGTTTCATTACGCACGGCGCGCACTGGCCCCGTGCACCCACGATCCACGGCCGTTCAACGTGCTGGAACCCAGAGCGGAGCGCACTGTCTTTTTCACCCTTCCCCCGCCCCCCCACAGACTGACATGCCCTCCGACACTCCTCTAAAGCAGGACAGTTCTACCGGAGCTGGATCCCAAATGATTGGGGGCGGGGGGGGTCACAGCCCTTTCTGAGTGTTCTGGGGGTAGCCCTGTGGTGACCCACCACACTGACCTCTATATATTTTTAGTGCAGAAAAAAACTGTTTCAAACTAAGACAAAAAAATCCGACACAAAATATAATTCTACACAACGGAATTCCTAAACTTTTTTTTTAATCTCCACGGTAAACTGTATTACAGCATGGATGTAGCTGTAACTCCATGGTTACAGGGAGGGGGAGGTGGAACATTTTATGTTCAGTAACACGCGGAGCTTTTACAGAGATTTTACATCAGCCTTGCATGTCTGTGGAGGGGGATGTGCCTGCAGCGAACCTGATTTTGCAAGCCGCTGACTCTGTAGCGGTTGGAGCCACAGAGTCTCTGCAGATAGTGGTGTTCATGGTACAGCGAAGAGAGGAGTCTGCAGCAGGAGGAGAGCGCCCAAGGGCTCGTGCCATAGTCTGTTGGGCGGTCGCAGGGCGCAGCAGTTCACTTCCACATTTTTTCCCACCAAAATAAAACGGTCTCCTTCTTCCCCAAACTGGGTTCCATCCCAGCCCCTGACCAGCAGTGATCTGTGTGGAGTTTGCATGTTCTCCCTGTGTCTGCGTGGGTTTACTCTGGGATTTCGCCGGTTTCCTCTCACATGCCAAAAACATGCAAGTTAGGTTAATTGGCATCAAACTGGGGATTCTAAATTGTCCTTTGGTATGAATGTCAGAGTGAATGGTTGTCTGTCTCTCTGTGTTGCCCTGCGATGGACTGGCGATCTGTCCAGGGTGGACCCTGCCTCTCGCCCAAAGATGCTGGGATAGGCTCCAGCCCCCCCACGACCCGAAAAGGATTAAGCGGAAGAAGATGGATGGATGGATGGATGGATGGATGGATGGATGGATGGCTCAAAAGGCTTTGGGGTCTGGACGGAGGACTCTCGGGGTCTGGATCCGGATTGGAGTCTGCCAGTTGGTGACCCCTGCTCTAATATAATCCAAATCATATAAAGAAGAGTAGACTGCAATAAATTCAATATTTCCTGAGCCATAATGCTCGCATCTTCCCACTTCTGCCATTTGGTAATAATTTAGTGATGCACCTGATGTGTTTATTTCCATGACATTTACTAAAATGAATAAAAACTTTACAGGGGAACCAGATGTTTTGGATTTAAAGACTGAAATGTGCAGAAAATGAGCGGTGCAGTGGCGCAGTGGTTAGCACTGCAGCAGCACAGCAACTCTAACTACTAACTAACTAACCTGCACTTATATAGCGCTTTTCTAGTCACAAAGACCACTCAAAGCGCTTTCATTGATACTAACCCTCTATTCTAAGGGCCTATAGGAAACAAATATCTAGGGACAATTTAGAACAGCCAATTAACCTAACATGCATGTTTTTGGCATGTGGGAGGAAACCGGAGAAATCCCGGAGTAAACCCACGCAACACGGGGAGAACATGCAAACTCCACACAGATCACTGTTGGTCGGGGGCTGGGATCGAACCCACGGTCCCACGATCCCCACAATCCCCCGGACAAGGGTAAACTGTGCTGCCGCAGTGCTAACCACTGCGCCACCGTGCAGCCCACCCTTGGCCATGGGATCCCAGGTTCGATCCCACCCTCTGACCAATAGTGATCTGTGTGGAGTTTGCATGTTCTCCCCATGTCTGTGTGGGTTTACTCCGAGATTTCTCCGATTTCCTCAGGCCAAAAAACGTGTAGGTTAGGTTAACTGGAGACTCTGGGTGTGAATGTGTGTGAATGGTGAAGGGATTGGTGCTGCACCGTGGCTCCTTCACCCATCCAGATGAATGCCCTGAAAGTCCCCTCTGGGGATCATTAAAGTACACAAAAAACCCTAAACTGATCTTTTGTCTGGTTAACTCTTTTAGCTCTTAAAATCTCTACATTAACTGTGCACGTGGAACAACTACAGAACCAACTAAAAAACTCAGTTTCCACGTCTAAGGTTGCAGGTGAGTCAGATCCAGTCACATTAAGCACAGAATACTGAACCATTGTTACACACTAAAAAATGGTCTTTTTCCTGCAGAGCTACAAGCAATTATTGATGAGAAGAATAAAGAGCTAGAGAAATTAACCGAAGAGCTGAAGAGCAGAAGCCCCCAACCACAAAGACGTGAGTAAAACGTTAGTGTACAATAGTGAGTTTTGACTGAACAGTTTGACTACAGGAAATCCAGAAGACGTGGTGACGTTTCACTCAAAACACTGGGCTGTTTAACAAGGTGTGTGTTGCTCAGCTTCACAGGTGTTCTAATAACTGCTCACCACAGCAACAGTCGGTTGCTTCTTATGTCAGAATTATAATCTAAAAGTAAAGCTATGTGGTGTACCTTCTTTTTCACAATGTGGAGCTTGTTTGACAAGAGATCGTCGTCACAAACCAGACCTGGCTGTTTGTTTTCTTCCTGGTTCAAGCTAAAAGTTAGCTTAGCTACATTTTTCATTTAATTAGGTGTAAAGATTAAAGAGGCTTAGGTGAGGTGTACACATTAGATGACTATGTGTTAGGGCTGTGCCATATGGCAAAAAATTCATATCACGATATAAGTCATCTTATATCATGATAACTATTATATTGTGGAGTGTGTAAATAAAGAGGCGGATTTGGCTCAGACAATTTATTACACATCTCACACAAGAAGCATAGATAGAATGACATCTCAGCAAAGACTCTTCTCTTAAATACTATGGCATTCCTCTAGAAGTTTCTAACACACAAAAGGTCACACTGCATTCATCCTTCACACCTCCCTGTTATCTCACCAGGGAACCTCTGCTCTTTGTTCTTGTCTAAGATGTTACACAATATTGCTCTCCCCATGTGCCGCCAACCCCCCCCCCACCCCAAGCATCTTGGATAGAACAATAGAATAACAGTCCGTATGCTGTGATAGAACCATTAAACATCAGTCCACATGCTGCTTGGGCTTCAGTCTTCTCCCGTATCTGCTGTAACCAGGATTCACCGCCTCTGCGGAGCTGTCATGCTGGGGGGTTGATGTTTGGGGGGTAAAACTTTTTGTCTGTCTGTGTGGGTGCTCTGGGGAATCTTTTCTTTGGGAGCTCCCCGTGGGGGTCTTCCACGCCAAGGGGCCCTCGCCAACAGCACTTGCTCGTCCGCCACCACGAAAGCGGGTTTGAGTCTGTCTATGCCAATCTTTTCCCTCCTACCCCCAAATCTAGCAAAAAATGCTTGTCCCCTGTTTCCAGCACTCTGAACGGTCCATCATAGGGTGGGTGCAGTGGAGGGCGATGGGCGTTGTGTCTGACAAACACGAACTCTGCGTTTTTCAATTGTTTTAGGCACAAAAATGCGCGGAAAACTGTGGTGGGCAGGGCCCGGCAGCGTGCTTGTGTCTATGCTACGCTGCAACAGCTGAGACGGGGAGCTGCCCGGCGCGGGATTATCTGGCAGAAACTCCCCGGGCAGCCGAAGTGGTTGCGCAAAAACGAGCTCAGCCAGGGAAGCTTCCAGATCCTCTTTAGGCGCAGAACGTAACCCCAATAAAACCCATGGTAGCTTGTCTACCCAATTGACAATAGGTATGGGTACATATTCATACTTTTCATACTTTCTCTCACTTCCGGCGCCACACGAGTAGGCTGCCCTTTGCAACAGCGGATCAATATCTGCCTATTTCTGTTACTATCTGGCTCTCTTGCCAATCTTTATGATCCAGCGTCACTTTATTCCATCCGAACTCGTAGATCGCCCAAATGTCTCCTGATTCAGCGGACGGAGCCACTGTTTCTGGCAGGAGGCAGTATAACAGGGACCAGATGCTAGCAGTCAACCGGCCAATGATGTTAACGCAAAAACTCGACATACCAGGAGAATTAAGACAAAAACGACGTGGGCGTCGAGCTGGAGTAAGACGGCGGGCAAGGAATATAAGGTACAGACCCGCCCTCCCATCTGTCATTATGGGGAATGTACGATCGGTACTCGGAAAGACAGATGAACTAGCGGCTATCTCCCGCTACAATAGCATATACTGGGAGTGTAGCCTGTTCCTATTCTCAGAGATGTGGCTAACAGGACTAGCAGCAGATGCTAACATTGAACTGGAGGGTTTTCACGCAATACGGGCAGACCAAACACCAGACAGTGGGAAGGCACGGGGCGGTGGGGTGATGATGTTTGTCAATAACAACTGGTGCAGACCGGGACATATTACGGTTAAGGAACAGCACTGTAGCAAAGACATCGAGTTGCTAGCTGTTAGCATGCGGCCTACATATCTCCCGAGGGAATACTCACACGTGATCTGCATTGTTATTTATGCAAATCCGACGGTGAACGCTGGGACAGCGCGTGACGCCACCCACTCAGTAACGGGCAGGCTGCAGACAGAACACCCAGTGCTCTTCTCCTCATCTCAGGAGATTTCAACCATGTTTCACTGTCTCCCATTCTACCCACATTTACCCAGTATGTCACATGCCACACTAGAGACAATAAAACACTGGACTTATTCTATGCAAACACTAAGGAGGCGTACACCTCATCACAACTCCCCCCACTCGGGAGATCGGATCACAACTTGGTTCATCTCCTGCCGGTGTACAAACCCCTAGTACACAGACAACCTCCGGTCATGCGCACAGTGAAGTTATGGTCTGAGGAGTCAATGGACGCTCTAAAAGACTGCTTTGAAACCACTGCCTGGGAGCAGCTCTGCGATACACAGGGTGAGGACATCGATGGCCTCACTCACACCATCACGGACTACATCAGCTTCTGTGTGGACAACACCGTACCCACCAAGACCATACGGTGTTGCTCGAACAACAAACCCTGGATCAACCCTGAGATAAAAACTCTTCTGAGAGAGAAGAAGAGGATCTTCAGGTCGGGGAACAGGGAGATGCTGAAGTCCGTACAGAGGGAGCTGGGGAGGAAGATCAGAGAAGGCAAGGACAGCTTCAGGAAGAAGATGGAGGACAAGCTGCAACAGAGCGACATCGGTGGGGTCTGGAGAAACCTTAAAACCATCTCTGGGCTCCAGAATACCTCCTCCCAGGCCATGGGGGGCAGGGAGTGGGCGAACAATCTGAACCTGTTTTTTAATAGGTTTGACCAACCACCCTCCCCCCGAGTGCACAACAACCACTGCTGCCTCTAATGACATCGAGTCCTGCTGTCCACACCCCACTCCACCAACACCCCCCCACTCCCAACACACAGCCCCCCAACATGACCCTCACTAAGACCCAGGTGAGGACGGAGCTGAGAAAGATCAAGGCGAGGAAGGCGTCCGGACCGGACGGCATCAGCCCAAAGCTCCTCAAGTCCTGTGCAGATCAGCTATGTGGGACTGTGGAGCTCATCTTTAACCTGAGCCTGAAGCTGGGGAGGGTACCACAGTTGTGGAAAACATCTTGTGTGGTACCTGTACCAAAGACCTCCCACCCCAAAGACTTGAACAGCTACAGACCAGTGGCCCTGACGTCCCACATGATGAAGACCCTGGAGAGGCTGCTCCTTGCTCACCTCCGCCCCCTGGTGGGGCCAGCGATGGATCCACATCCAATTCGCCGACCAGCATGACATTGGGGTGGAGGATGCAGTGATCTTCGTCCTTCACCGTTCTCTGTCCCATCTGGAGAAGCCCGGGAATGCGGTGAGGATCATGTTCTTTGACTTCTCCAGTGCTTTCAACACCATCCAACCGATGATCCTGAAGGACAAGCTGCTGTGAGCAGGGGTGGACCACCACCTGTCATCATGGATCCTGGACTACCTCACTAACCGGCCACAGTTTGTGAGAACTCGGGACTGTGTATCCGACACGATCATCGGTAGCACGGGGCCCCCCCAGGGAACGGTTTTGGCTCCCTTCCTGTTTACCCTTTATACTGTGGACTTCTCACACAACACAACACACTGCCATCTACAGAAGTTCTCTGATGACTCTGCAATCGTCGGCCTCATCTCCAACGGAGATGAAGCTGAGTACAGAGGACTTATCCAGAACTTCGTGGACTGGTGCCATAGGAACTGCCTCCAGATCAACGCGAGGAAAACTAAGGAGCTGGTGGTGGACTGCCGCAGGCAAGGACAACCCCTCACAGCACCAGTAAACATACAGGGAACAGACATCGAGATGGTGACATCCTACAAGTACCTGGGTATTCATCTGAACAATAAACTAGACTGGTCACACAATACCAACGCACTCTACAAGAAGGGACAGTGCAGGCTGTTCCTACTGAGGAGACTCAGGTCTTTTGGTGTACAAGGGGCGCTGCTGAAGACATTCTACGACACGGTGGTGGCATCAGCCATCACTTTTGGAGTGGTCTGCTGGGGCAGTGGCATTACAGCAACTGATGGGAAGAGACTGAACAAACTAATCAAGAAAGCTAGCTCTGTCCTGGGGCAGCGCCCTGACCCAGTGGAGGAGATGGGAGAGAGAAGGACGGTGGCTAAACTGTCATCTCTGCTGGAGTCTGAGTCCCACCCTATGCAGGACATACTGAATGCACTGAGGAGCTCATTTAGCAGCAGACTACATCATCCTAGGTGCACAACCGAGAGGTTTCGCCGGTCCTTCCTACCCGCAGGTCCTTCCTACCTACGGCTGTCAGACTGTACAACCTAAGCAGGGCTGCTCGCAGAGATAGCAAAAAAAATGTGACGACCTAATAGTATTGAATGCAAAAGACGCAACAGACTTACACAATGGTCCCCTCCAGTATACAACTAAGACAGTATCGGTCGCTACGGAGGGTGACAATATGTATGGGTACATAATCATACCATGTAGGATAACTAAGTAGACGGTTATGCTGTTTATTCCATCTTGCTACAATGCTCTGCACTTTGTATATATATTTATATATTGATGTGTATGTACAGTGGGGCAAAAAAGTATTTAGTCAACCACCAATTGTGCAAGTTCTCCCACTTAAAAGATGAGAGAGGTCTCCAATTTTCATCATAGGTATACCTCAACTATGAGAGACAAAATGAGAAAAAAAAATCCAGAAAATCACATTGAAGGATTTTTAATGAATTAATTGGTAAATTCCTCGGTAAAATAAGTATTTGGTCACCTACAAACAAGCAAGATTTCTGGCTCTCACAGACCTGTAACTTCTTCTTTAAGAGGCTCCTCTGTCCTCCACTCGTTACCTGTATTAATGGCACCTGTTTGAACTCGTTATCAGTATAAAAGACACCTGTCCACAACCTCAAACAGTCAGACTCCAAACTCCACTATGGCCAAGACCAAAGAGCTGTCAAAAGACACCAGAAACAAAATTGTAGACCTGCACCAGGCTGGGAAGACTGAATCTGCAGTAGGTCAGCAGTTTGGTGTGAAGAAATCAACTGTGGGAGCAATTATTAGAAAATGGAAGACATACAAGACCACTGATAATCTCCCTCGATCTGGGGCTCCACGCAAAATCTCACCCCGTGAGGTCAAAATGATCACGAGAATGGTGAGCAAAAATCCCAGAACCACACGGGGGACCTAGTGAATGACCTGCAGAGAGCTGGGACCAAAGTAACAAAGGCTACATCAGAAACACACTACGCCGCCAGGGACTCAAATCCTGCAGTGCCAGACGTGTCCCCCTGCTTAAGCCAGTACATGTCCAGGCCCGTCTGAAGTTTGCTAGAGAGCATTTGGATGATCCAGAAGAGGATTGGGAGAATGTCATATGGTCAGATGAAACCAAAATAGAACTTTTTGGTAAAAACTCAACTTGTCGTGTTTGGAGGAGAAAGAACACCATACCTACTGTGAAGCATGGGGGTGGAAACATCATACTTTGGGGCTGTTTTTCTGCAAAGGGACCAGGACGACTGATCCGTGTTAAGGAAAGAATGAATGGGGCCATGTATCGTGAGATTTTGAGTGAAAACCTCCTTCCATCAGCAAGGGCATTGAAGATGAAACGTGGCTGGGTCTTTCAGCATGACAATGATCCCAAACACACCACCCGGGCAACGAAGGAGTGGCTTCGTAAAAAGCATTTCAAGGTCCTGGGGTGGCCTAGCCAGTCTCCAGATCTCAACCCCATAGAAAATCTTTGGAGGGAGTTGAAAGTCCGTGTTGCCCAGCGACAGCCCCAAAACATCACTGCTCTAGAGGAGATCTGCATGGAGGAATGGGCCAAAACACCAGCAACAGTGTGTGAAAACCTTGTGAAGACTTACAGAAAACGTTTGACCTCTGTCATTGCCAACAAAGGGTATATAACAAAGTATTGAGATGAACTTTTGTTATTGACCAAATACTTATCTTACCGAGGAATTTACCAATTAATTCATTAAAAATCCTTCAATGTGATTTTCTGGATTTTTTTTTTTTCTCATTTTGTCTCTCATAGTTGAGGTATACCTATGATGAAAATTGGAGACCTCTCTCATCTTTTAAGTGGGAGAACTTGCACAATTGGTGGTTGACTAAATACTTTTATACCCCACTGTATGTATGTATATCCACTGCTCTTATTTATATCTTCCGTATCTTCTTAATTATTGCTCTGAGTGTTGCTATCCCTGTGCTGTTGCAATCCTGGAATTTCCCCATTGGGGGTCTAATAAAGGCTTATTTTATCTTATCTTATCTTATCTTATCTTATCTTAAATGTATATGGCCATGTACATGCAAAAGTTGCAAGACACTGATTTATGGCTGTGGGCAGTGCGGTGGTGGAATGGTCAGCACTGCAGCAGCACAGCAACTCACCCTTGGCCGGGGGATCCTGGGTTCGATCCCAGCCCTGACCAACAGTGATCTGTGTGGAGTTTGCATGTTCTCCCCGTGTCTGTGTGGGTTTACTCCAGGATTTCTCCGGTTTCCTCCCACATGCCAAAAACATGCAAGTTAGGTTAACTGGCATCAACTGGGGATTCTAACTTGTCCTTAGGTGTGACTGTGAGAGTGAATGGTTGTCTGTCTCTCTGTGTTGGCCCTGCCATGGACTGGTGATCTGTCCAGGGTGGACCCTGCCTCTTGCCCAAAGATGCTGGGATAGGCTCCAGCACCCCTGCAACCTGAAAAGGATAAAGCAGAAGAAGATGGATGGATGGATGGTTCCAAAATAGTAAACAGAATAATAAATAGGAAGTAAATGCAACCTTAAATGGTCAGAACTAGTAAAAGTAGCCAACTAAAGTAAAATACAGACTACTGCATATGTTAATTCATTGCATATAATGTGCAAGTAAACCACACATTAAATGTCTAAAAATGCAGTAAATTTTCACCCTAAACCCTAAAGATGACTAAATTGTTCACTATGATAACTTAAAAAACTCACATTTGCTCATTCACACGTAACAGTGTCCATGACTTAGCAGTCCTGGGTGGAATGATTTGCCAGAAGAACAAGAGGCAGTGAAAGGACCCAGTGTTACTAGATGGGAAATGTTGAAGTATCGTACCAGTGGCTTAAAATTATTGTATTTTGAGGAAAATTATGGTAAACACCCCGTTTTCATTCTGATGTGGCTCAGGACCATCTGCTTCAGTAACACATATCACAGATCGTGCATATTACAGCCTATAATGCAGTTTTACCTTTAAATAATCTAACAGATGGTTGAAAAAGAAAGCAGCTCTACCTGTGTGGAGTACAGGATGAGCCTGCACGGAACGACCCAAAATATCAGTCATAATTAACTATCTTCCATATGCCTTCTGTTGAATCATCCTATATCAAGGTCTAGCTTCATAAATATTTTGAGAAGTACTCTGTTTATACATTAGGAACAAACAAGCAATCCACCTAAACTACTGCTAAAATGCCTCTGATAATTGAAGGAGAACCCTGCTTCAGCTTTATTGACAGCTAGTATTCAGTGGCATTTTTGCAGACATTTGCACGTTGCAGCAGCGATAGAAAGCTTTACTACTAATGCCAACTAGAAAAGCACTCAGAGAGTGCAGACCTCCGCCAAGCGCCACAGTTCCCCCCATACAGTGTTTGTGTGTACGTTTTCAGATTCCTTGACCATGAAAACATATGACTAGCAATTGGATTGACAATGATAGGATTAGTGGTTCAGTAGTTATTCACGAAAATCGCATTTTCCGTAATGGCGGTTTTCTTGTGGACGGTGATACAGATCACCACCAAAATCTAATCATCTGTAGGATACTCCATTTCTGACAATCTGTGAAAATTTCATGAAAATCCGTCCATAACTTTTTGAGTTATGTTGCTAACAAACAAACAGACAGACAGACAGACAGACAGACCAACGCCGATGAAAACATAACCTCCTTGGTGGAGGTAACAACAGGTTTGAACCACCCAGTAAATACCTGCATTAGTGCTGTAACGTACACAAATGATTCAATCGAGTGTACTTGTTTTTATGGCTGAACGTACTGAATCACTCACCAGAGCTGTACTGGAAGCCAGGGATCAGCAGCTGAATCCCCCGCACCTAAGCAGCAAACGAGCCCCGCCCACTCGGTTCAGCCGACTCAGTTGGGCACTCCATAGGATCCCATCACTAACCTCCATCCGAGGTACTGCAACATGAGTTTTCCGTCCTCTTTTCCACGCAGCCCACGCACGTGAGATGATAAATAAAAACAAACGTAGTATGTATGCGCAGGATCCGTATTCTGATTGTGAATAATGTATTAACCTAATGTATTAACGTAGCCATGCAATGAAGGGGTCAATTTATGGTACATTAGGGGAATTTTGAAGTTATTGATCGTACATCAGAGGGCAAAATTATCATACAAATACAATAATTATCATACATCTGGCAACACTGAAAGGACCCCAGTTTTCACAGGGTTGCCCCATACAATGCCTGTCTCTTTTTTTTAACCCTTAACCTGGCCAATACTCCCCTTTTCTAGGAATTCAACACATTAGGTTTCTTTTGAGTTTCTCTTAAAGACTCACAGTGTAATGAGTCCATCCGAGTCTTTACTTTATCTGAAGATGCCAAGAAGAAGGTTGCAGAGAGAAGGTAAACCAGGTGTGGCTGCCTGGATAGGCTCAATGAGCAGCCCAGTATGATGGCCAGGTGTGCAGTTGACCTGTCGGTCCACTGTGTGACACTGTTTCAGTGTCACAGTCAGAGGTTGTGTTAACTGAAAATTGACAGATTATTTTAAGCAGTGACAGAAAAATCTAGAAGCTGTAGTCATTTTGACAGATTACATTGAGGGTGATCTAATTAAATGCAATTAAAATGAGAGCTAATAATAGATTATGACGGAATTTTTACTATCCTGTCAGTCAAAATGATAGATAACAAAAAAGTCTATCCCAACCTCTGGTCATGGTCATTTGGTATTTAAACTGTGTTCTCACTCAGAAAGCCTGGGTTTACATGCAGTCCAGTCTGTGTTCACCTTCACTTCCTTTTTGTGTTTCAAATTTTTACATTGTTAAGGTTAGGGACATGGTTAGGGTGAGGCAGTCCTTAATTAGAGTTAGGGTAGGGTGAGGAGCACAGGTTAATACATTTTACAGCCCCCTCACATTAGTCCTTTCTCCCATCTCATTGCGTGCACTTATTTCACACAGCCACTGCAAGGCACTGTTTCTACTGCTTTCCTAGTCTGTGGACTCCTAAAGTAGTGCACCAGGCTTCTTTTGGTATACTGTATGTATATTTTCCACATTTTGTCAAGGTGGGTAGACACGTTTTTTTCTTCTCGGGATGCTTTGTCTGATATAGATAGCAGTGTTGATAATAATAAAGTTGATTGAGTACCAGTTGCTATTTTTATCTAGTCCATCTTCATTGCCAGAAATACAAAGAAATAAGTATTACAAAAATAACTGAACTGAAATACTTTAATTGCTTTCTCACAAAGTCATGGCCAGTTTGGCCACACAACTACAGTATCTGTCTGCTTCTTCTGCATCGCTGATAACCGATTAATGAGTCAGGAAGTTGTTGACATATTCACTGTACTGTATAAACTATCCTAGTGTCACAGAGTCAGTAAAAGCATTCCTACTTTTCTTGCCAAGTGGGTCGACCCTCTTGTTGACCCAGGTAGAGTGCTGGACTCTGGAGCCGGAGGTTGTGGGTTCGAACCCTCAGTTGGACGTCACCAGTTGGGGCTTAACTGCCCGTCCACTTGGCTACACTAGCACTAATAATGGGGAGGGGAGAATGTGGCAGCTTAATAAGGGGAATACTTTTTGGTCATTTTGTTAACAGTCGAGGTGGCATCTCCCCCAAATTGCCTACTGGGTTTAGAAAAATATCTGGGAAAAAATTTATAATTATTTGTTTATGTTGTTGTTTATTACTGTAAACAAACAAACGATATCTGTGAACTGCAGTATATTAATATACAATCAAGGATGCGCACTATTGTGAATGTCATCACAGCTGTGATTCCACTCTAATGACACGTTCACATTTATGATAATTAACATATTGTGGTGGACCACCAGGAGGCCCCACTCTCACTCAGTGACTTGGGGAGTAGAGGGAAGGGGCAGGAGGTGTAAATGTAGGCGCCTTGGCACCCAGGGGGGAGAAATGTGTAAATATATGCGCCTTGACACCTGGGGCAGGAGGTGTAAATGTATGCACTCTTGGCGCCAAGGAGGAGGAGGCAGAAAGTATAAATGTATATGCCTTGGTGCCAGGAGTTCAGTCTTTTTTGTTGAAGTGAATAAAGTTCTGAATCGGCGGCTCTCGTGTCTTGTCACCTCATTCCTCCGCAATATCACTGAAATATTGTACAGTCAGTATTTGACGATTTCATACATGTACCGGTATGTGTAATTATCAATTTTTGTTTCAGTCCTGCACATTATTGCAATACAGACAGAGATTGAGAAGCTGGTCCTTACAGCATCAAATGAAACGGATTATGAGAAGCTAAAAGGTGAGCGGCCGATCATCAATAAAGATTTTTCCATACAATATATGTATGCACCCACAGGAACTGAAATGACTGTTTTTATTTTCTTGTTGTAGTTCTTCAAAAAAAGAACAATGATTTGATTAAAGGAATTCAAGATGAAAACAATGAAAACACCAAACTGAGTGAGTGGCTGAGTCATCAAAATAAAGTTTCTGTACCTCAGAGCCATTTCTGCTGAAGAGGCAGACAACGGAAATGAGATGAGGCCTCTCAGCCACTGGGGGCACTCAAGCTACAAGTTTACCCTTATTTTTACCCTTATAAGTTTACCCTATTTTTTTTTTGGGGGGGGGGGGGGTTAAATACAGTTTCCTTTTTACATAAATTTGCTGCTTTTTATCTCTTAAACTTGCAACATTTTTTTCTCATAAATTTGTGAAATTTTTCTTGCAAATTTGCAACTTTTTTCTTGTTAATTTGTAACTTTTTTCTTAAGTTGCAAGTTTTTTCTCATAGATTTGTAGCATTTTTCTTTCAAATTTGCTACTTTTTCTTTTCTCTTTCTTACATTTATATGGATCTGGGTATTTTTTTTCTATGTAATGATTTAATTTTTTTTCTCTTCATCCAGACAATGATCCAAGTTTACTTTTTTAATAGTTTGCTGTGTTTTCCCCATTTTAAAAGGTTTAAACTCTCCCCAATACAAAAACTGTGCTCCCAAAAACTAGAAACGGCCCTGCTGCTGCTCCCTGTGGTTTTTTTATTTTTACTTTTTTATTTCTCCCCCACTCTAGCTCTTGAAATCTTGTCTCAGAAAAATGAACTTGCTGCTCTGAAGAAGCAGGAACAGACTAAAATACGGGATCAGACAGAGAAAATTCAAGGTTGGAGACTGTGGACGTTTGTCAAACATTTAAAGTATAGCCACAAATATCCAAAAGAGTCATTTCTTTTCTTTCTGTTGAAGCTCTGGAGGATGAACTGGAGTTCATCAGGAACCAGATAAAGGAAAAGACAGACCTGCTGGGATCGAGTCACGTGACAATCTCTGATCTGTGTAAGTGTTATAACCTGCTGAATCAGATCAGATGCTTGGTGATGAATTAATAAAGTACCTTTGGTTTTCAGCTGCTGAGATTATGGATCTTCGCCAGAAAATCCAACCACTGGAAGATGAAATATCAGAACTGAAGAAGACACATGAAAAGGAACTGGCAGGTAAAAACAAAATCTATGCACCAGGAAATAATATTTAATCAGTTTTTTATTTGTTTTGTTACACCAAAGGTTTATAATAACTAATCACATACTGTTTTTACTGCAGGATTCTTTTTTACTCTTAGTTCAGTACATTTTTTTTTAAGTCATCTTATTCAAAAACAGTTGGTCATACTGTTTGAGTTACTTCTATTCTGGATCAGGAAATACTTACTTTATTACCATCTACTGTGGAGAATGTGGGAATGATGAGGCTGAGTTTGTCTCACGAGTCAGGTTTAGTCACATTCTCCAACATCATCCAAAAACAGAAAGAGAAAGAAACCCCCAGACATTCGTCCTTTTATACCCTGGAACATCAAAGCACACAGTCACATTGTATTTAATCCCCGGTCACAATGCGTCTTCTTCCAGGTCTTCTCACCTCCACCTAAAGTCACTGGCGGCCAGGAAATCCCCCAAGGTCATCTCTCTGCAAACCAAAGACCACATTTCACATCCTCCTGTTATCTCTTAGGAGGCTCAGTCCTTTTGTTCATCTGAGATGTGAAGCATACAGTGATATACAAATGAAGCATATGAAACTCACATATGTGTCCCACATGACCCCCCCCCCCCCAAACGTCTAAGATGGAACAACGTAATAACAGTCTGCATGTCATGATAAAATCACTACACATCAGTCCACATGCTACTTGGGCCTCAGTCTTCTGCCGTATCTCTCGTACCACAGCCTGGAAAGGACACCCACATTCCACCTTTGATACTCAGGGTCCCCGTCCGCTCCACTCCACCTTCAGTGATGCAGACATGATGGAAAAACAAAAGCCACGGTCAGACAGTGGTAGGATTGTTTCCAGTTTTTATTAGAAGTCTGATATTCATGTTATAAATTCTGTGTAGGGGCTATGTTTATTTTATTTAACCTTTGTTTAATATATTAATTTCTCTGCATGTACCAACTTTTCTGCGCTGCCTGTGTGTGTCAGTCAGCATCATGTTCATGTATTGAGCAACACCTGTGCTCGCCATCACTCCGTTCCAAACACAGCCGCCCGACCGCTACCACCAACTTGGCCCTGCTGCCACCAAAGCTGGAAGAGCGCGCTTGTTGCCCGTGTGTGTGTGGGCGTGCCCATTATGTGCACCAATGTTCAGCTAACTGCAGCTGAAACTGGCTGCCTCCACCCAGCTCCCCCCACAGCAGAACAGCCTGGTGACAGCCACGTAAATCAAGGAGATCCAGGAGAGGAGGACTTTTTGCTTTAAAATTTGCAGCTTTTATCATAAGTTTGTAACTTTTTCTCTTTATTTTACTACATTTATTTGTAAAACTTTTTTCTTGTAAATTTGCCACTTTTCCTCACAAATCTGCTCTTTGCATCTTTAATCTGCAATGTTTTTTCTTGTAAATTTATATATTTTTTCTCATGAATTTGCAACTGTTTTCTAGTAAACTTGACTTTTTGTAAATTTGCAATTTTCTTCCTCAGAAATGTGTGACTTTTTTCTTGTAAATTTGCAGCTTTTTTCCTCTAAGTGTACATTTGTACATTCTTTCTGATAAATTTGTGACTGACTACAATAATACTTATAGTGTGCCCTCACTATTTACTGTGGAGAAAATGCTGTTTGTTGTCCCTCCCAACATGGAAGTGAAATATCTACCCATGCAGCATGTTGGCACTACTCCGGCCCTCCGGCGCACTGGAAAAAACCAGTGTGGACCACTGACCAAAACCTTTGAGGACCCCTGCTCTACAGCATAGCTGGAGAACAGAGAGACAGAGAAGGAGGCACACATCACTGCTGAGGACAAGCATGCAGCTCATCCACACTAAAACATTAAAGGAGCATTTATCCAACATCTTGGCCCACCAGAATTCTGCTCCCCACCTGAGATGCTACACCCCCAACAGTTCCTCACATGTTGCCACGTGAGGAACTGCAATCATGGATGAGAGCCCTCCAGAAGCCCCTGAACTTCAGCGTTGTCTAAAGAAAGTGAACAGTAGGAAATGCCAGGGTAGAGATGGTATCAATGCAAAGAGCCCAGTACGGAGAGCCTAAGCCCCGCCCCCTCTATTTCCACATATGGCACCTTAAATTGGAAAAATTCTCCATTGACATGAATGGCGAGAGAGAAATTATCTTTTGATCCCGATCAAATTTTGCCATGAGTTACACATATGGTGTTTGTCAATTTAAAAGATAATTTTCCACGTAAATAACAGTGTAGGTTGTTGTCTAGCTGTTAAGATATAAGGTTGTGAAAACACGTAAATTATAAAACTACAAGCACAGATATCTTTACATCTGGCCATCTGGAGCCGAGGAGAGAAGGATTTAAAAGGAGGACGAACCAACCGAGGCGGTGATTGGGAGCTCGGGCGCGGCGTTGGTGAGAGACGGGGGCCACCTGGATCCAGCAGGACAGTGGCCTGAATCGGTGCCCAATTGCGAGGCCCAGCCGAGGAACTACCAGACTGACGGCGGTCGGTGACGGGGCCTAGAGGAGAAGCCACCCAGCCGGACGACAGCGAGTGACGGTGATCGGCCACCGATCGGCGGAGGTGATCGGTGGATTAGAGCTGCGCCGGCGGAGTGCGACATAACTGACGGGGACGGGGCCCAGCGGAGGAGCCGCCTAGCCAGACGGCGACGAGTGGCTGTGATCGGTGGATTCCGGCTGCGCCGGCGGTGCACGACATAACTGGCCAGGTAGACGGAGGCAGGCGCCGGCGATAGACGGCGGTGATCTGCGGAGCTGAGCAGCGTCACTCGGCGGAGAAGCTGCGCAGGAGCGGCGGGTCCAGTAGCGACCGAGCTAGTTGAGGCCTAGCCGGATTCTCTGCTTATTTCTATCCACAGGTCAGTAAAATGCCACCCAAAAAAGAGGAAATGGAAGAAATTAAAAAAAAACTCTGAACTTTGTGTTAGAAGAATTGGCCAAAGTGACTAGCCAGCAGGACAAAATATTAGACCTAATAGAGGAGGTACAAGCCCTACATTCAATAATAAAAGAAAAAGACAAAAAAATTATGGACCTGGAGCAACACGGGCGTCTTTTGGAGCAACACGTCGAGGATCTTGAACAAGGTTCTCGCATTGATGACATAGTTATAAGTGGACTAGACATCAGATATCAGTCGTACGCCCATGCCGCTACAGGACTGAGTGGTGAACATGCTTCCATAAGTGAATCAATGTCCTTAGAAAACCAAGTGCTTCAGTTCCTTAATGATAAAGACATTAAGGTAGAAGCCAATGCGATCTCAGCCTGTTATGCTTTACCGAAGAAAGATAACAAAACAAAGAAATCAATTGTGATGCGCTTTGTGAACAGGAGGGTGAAAAATGACATACTGAGGCAGGCCAAAAAACTAAAGGAAACTCAAGTTTACCTAAATGAACACCTGACAAAAAAAAAACGCTGAATTAGCACGGCAGGCACGGATGCTAAAGAAACATAATAAGATACAGACAACCTGGACAAGAAATTGTAGAATTTGGATTAAACTAAATGGAACACCTGAGCAAGCAAAAAGTATAATGATCAGAGATGCTACTGACTTAGATAAATACAGATGAACACTGACTATGAAACACAGAGTGAGGAAACTCAAACTCTAAAAATATGCCACTATGCTGAACATAAACCACAAGAGATGGAGAATGATATTGATCCTGATAACCACTTTTTCAATAATATTCATAACCACTGTGAATATTACACTGAAAAGCAATTCAAAAGTCAAGTGCAATTAGATGGTAAACTGTCAATAATACACTTCAATAGCAGAAGTCTTAACAAAAACTTCTCACAGATTCAGGACTATTTAAAACAGCTAAACAGAAAATTCACAGCTATAGCAGTCTCTGAAACCTGGCTTAATGAAGACCAGGCTCCCCTGATGGCAATAGAGGGATATCAGATGTTTAACATTAACAGAACTCAAAAAAAGGGTGGTGGTGTTGCACTGTATATTGATGACCTGTACAGGTGTAAGCTTGTAAATGAAATGTCCTCAGCACTACCAGGGCTTCTGGAATGTGTTACTGTTGAGATTGACCTAGACAAAACAAAAAATCTCATCATAAGCTGCATATATAGAACGCCGGGAACTTGCATTGAGACATTCAGAGATAAATTAGTCGAGCTGTACAATAATATTACTAGTAAGAAAATGGTAACAATTTGTGGAGATTTCAATATTGATCTACTTAATCCACATCAACAAAATGTAGTTACAGAGTTCATGAACTCTATGTACAGCATGAGTCTATATCCCACAATAACACATCCCAGTAGAATCACAGCTCACACTGCTACACTTATTGACAACCTGTTTGTCAATGTTCTCGATAAGAAAATAGAAAGTGGATTATTGATAAATGATATAAGTGACCACTTGCCAACCTTTGCACTTATCCATGGCCACACGGGGCCCAACCCAGAAAAAATCTCAAAATCGTTCAGACACAAATCACCAAATGCAATCAGTTCTTTTAAAGAGGACTTGCTGAAGCAAGACTGGACAGAAGTCTATGTATCAGATGTAAATGAAGCCTATGACACATTTATAAACATTGTAACCACTCTTTATGAAAAAAACTGCCCATTAGTTAAAAAAAAGCTTAAACACAAATTTACTGACAAACCATGGTTAACCAAAGGACTACAAAAGGCGTGTAAAAAGAAAAATTTATTATATAAAGCTTTCATAAAGAAAAGGACAAAAGAAGCAGAGCAGCGGTATAAAACATACAAAAATAAGTTAACATATATAATAAGATGTAGTAAAAGAGACTATTACAGTAAAGAACTGGAAAAAAACAAAGACAATATTAAAAATACATGGACAATAATCAACAGTATCCTTGGAAATAAAAGCAGAAATACCAGCTACCCAACTAACATTCCAAAAAATAATAAATCGACTCCGAATGTGAATATAGCTTCACCTGCAGATGAATTTAATAATTTTTTTGTTAACATTGGACCTAAACTGGCCCGAGAAATACCCACTACGGTGCCAACAGGTGATTCAATATGCAATAACACTGCTGTAAAAGACACCATCTTCATAAAGAACACAGACGAAAGAGAGGTCATTGAAATTGTTAAATCGTTCAAAAGTAAAACATCTACTGACTGTGATGGTATCGACATGCTACTAGTCAAAACTGTTATCGAATGCATAGTGAAACCACTGACGTATATCTGTAACCTGTCTCTCCAATCAGGTATATTTCCCAATGCAATGAAAATAGCTAAAGTAATTCCGATTTACAAGACAGACGACAGAGGGGAACTCTCCAACTACAGACCAATTTCACTATTACCGCAATTTTCCAAGATACTTGAAAAAATATTCTATGAGAGAATTGACAACTTCATACTGAAGAATGATTTATTGTGTGAGCAGCAATATGGGTTCAGACACAAAAGGACAACAGCATATGCCTTAATGGAATTTACAGAAAAAATATCAACAGCCATTGAAAATAAAGAGTATTCAGTTGGAGTATTCCTGGATCTTAAAAAAGCATTTGATACAGTAGATCACAATCTATTATTAAAGAAACTACAAAATTGTGGTATTAGAGGGGTAGCACTGTCCTGGTTAAGAAGTTACTTAAAGAATAGATATCAGTTTGTATGTGTTAACAACAAAAACTCAGAGCTACTGAAGGTCACCTGTGGAGTCCCACAGGGTTCAGTTTTGGGACCATTATTATTCAATATGTATATAAATGATATATGTAAAGTTTCAGAAAAAATGGACTTAATATTGTTTGCTGATGACACTAACCTGCTATGCAGTGGAAACAATTTGGAACAACTTCTGGATACACTCGGAAAGGAATTAGGAAAGCTGAAACTGTGGTTTGATTCAAACAAATTAACGCTCAATTTAAGCAAGACAAAATTTATAGTCTTTAACAACCATCACAACAACCCAGTACCCAAACTCAGTGTAAATGGTGTAGAGATTGAAAGGGTATCCGAAACTAAATTCCTTGGAGTAATAATTGATAACAAACTGTGTTGGAAGCCACATATTAATTATATAAAAGGTAAAGTATCCAAATCAATTGCAATATTACACAGAGTGAAAAATTTGCTGAATCAACCCACACTATACACCTTGTATCATTCATTAATACTCCCATACATGACATATTGTAATGAAGTATGGGGAAATACATATAAAACAAACATATATCCACTCTTTATGCTTCAAAAGAGAGCTATTAGAATAATCAACAAAGCAGCTTACAGGGAACCAACAAACCCACTTTTTCTTAAACAAAAAACTCTCAAGTTGAAAGATCTGGTTGACTTTAAAACCGCAATAATAATGTTCAAAGTGAAGAATCTATCACTGCCCGCAAATATCCAAAAGTTGTTCCAAACAAGGGAGAAACGATATCACTTCAGAGGAACATGTATATTTCAAAAGCCTACAGTGAGAACAACCACCAAGCAACACTGTATTTCAGTGCAAGGTGTCAGATTATGGAACGATTTTGGACCTGAATTAAAATCATGTACAAAGCTTGGACAATTTAAACAAAAACTAAAGGAAGAAATACTCCAAACATATTTACAAGATGACATGTAAACTCACATAAGGATTGACATTTCCAGCCTGTGTTGTGTTGTAGCTTAGTTTTTCTTTTTTCTCTGTGACACTATGTCTTAGATTTGTTTTTGAATAGTAACCGCTTAACTTAGACTAGCTCAGTTTTCTTTTTCTCTCAGTCATATTTTGTCTTAGCCTTGTTTTAAATTGTAATCGCTCTTGTCTTGTTTACTCTTTTTTCTTTGAATTCTTGGATGGAATATGGGTGGGCAATATAAGCTGCGGCTTCAGCCATCACCCATTTCGGATAACTCACGTGGAATTGTATAGTAGAAGGAGTCTTTGTCTAATTTGACCTTGTTGTTATATTATACAGTTTCTTTTAACCTGTAATGTACTATCCGAAATAAATAAATTCATTCATTCATTCATTCATTCATTCATTCATTCATGTCTTACGTCGATCATCTTTTTAAAGCGCGTCCAGGGTGACTAACAGTCGTCTGGATCAGCTGCAGCTCTCACAAAACCAAACCAAAGCTTTGTGTTGTTTTCTCCTCTCTGGATCCTTCTTTCATCGGTCAGGAAACTGGAGGTGAGCTTTGAGAGAGGAACCGCGATGATCGTGTTTGGTGTTGTGGCATGATGGGAAATGTAGTCCTTTAGGCAGTTTCACCAACTCTTTTCTTAAATACTAAGGCTTTCCTTCAGCAGCTTCTAAACAAAAAAGGTCACATTGCATTCACTTCCTTAGTCCTTTAACATCCTCCTAGCAGACTCTGATACACAAAAGGTCACCTGCATTCATCCTTCACACCTCCCTGTTATCTCCAAGGAAAACTCTGCTCTTTATTCTAGCCTAAGATGCTATAACATTATGCACTCCCCCAAAATGTTTAGGAAACACAAGAACGACTCACAAGATCACAAAAAGAAAAGGCAGAACAAGGAACATTAAAATCAGCAATATCAGGTCACTGCAAAAGAAATAATCACATCATGGACTGGGACAACACAAAAATTACTGGATCAGAGAGCAACAGACACAAACGCTGGATCAAGGAGGCCATAGAGATCAAAAAACGGAGAAAAGATAGCTTGAACTGGGATGAGGGGGCCTTTATGCTTTCCCACACCTGGGACTACATTCTCCAGAGACCATGGGACGGCAGAAAGTGGGGTCGGCGTTCTGCCATTTTACCATAGGTCATCAGAATACCATAGCCGTATGCTAAACTGATAGCTATAGCTATCAGTTTAGCATACTTTGTCAGAGGTGCAGTGGTTAGCACTGTTGCCTTACAGCTAGAAGGTTCCTGGTTCAAATCCCCAGGCTGGCAGGGGTTGGAACCTTTCTGTGTGGAGTTTGCATGTTCTCCCTGTGCTGCGTGGGTTTACTCCGGGGGCTCCGGTTTCCTCCCACTATCCAAAGACATGCATGTTAGGTTAACTGGCTGTTCTAAATTGTCCCTAGATATCTGTTTCCTATAGGCCCTTAGAATAGAGGGTTAGTACTAGTGAAAGCGCTTTGAGTGGTCTTTGAGACTAGAAAAGCGCTATATAAGTGCAGGTTACTTAGTTAGTTAGAAGAGCGTCTCCATAGTTTATACAGTGCTATGATGTTCTGATGGGTAGAGAAAAGTACAAAATAACTAGACTTTCATACAGTACAACTGTGATGCATTAAGACAAAGGAACAACATAACATTTAATAAAACATAGCAAATTTAGTTCAGTGCACAGACATGGACTGTCCACCATTTTCGCCAGTATAGTATAACTGCAGCCTGACTATATAACAGATGCACTGCAACAACAAAATTAGATACATCAGGTGTATCTATGCTGAAATGATGAGCGGTAGTGTATTTCCTGTTACTACGCATGTGTGCGCATGCTGCGCATGCGTAGTAAGCCAGGCTATGGTATTGTGATGGCCTATGGTAAAATGGCAGAACACCGGTGGATGTGACAGGTCTGCTGGGCTGGCCCCGCCTACGAAAGTCAGCTGATAAAATGACACCTGGCAGCAATCAGCTGACACTTCTGAGGAAGGCTGCAGTGAACAGTCGAAACATGTAAAGAAAGTAAAAACATCTCCTTTCTATTTTTGTCTTTAATAAGAACAAAAGGTAAAATAATCAAAAGAAGACAAAATGATCCTACTTGAGCGATTATTCTTATTGTTGATGTAGTTGAATAATTGATTTCACTGAGTACAATTTCTGGCTACTCTGCCCACCTCTGATTAAACTGACAACTAAATGAATTTCAGAGCTCCGGAGGAAATATCATTTGACGGTGAGGCAACTGGAAGACAGTGAAAACCAACTGAAGCACGCCGATACAGAGAATTACAACCTGAGTATGGAGATTCTTTAATTAGACTCTGTCATTTGCTATTTTTGTGTCAACTCTAAGTGTAAAGTTAACATTGCTGCTGTGTTTGTGTCTCTGCCAGTGATGGAGATCATCAATCTGAGGAGCAAACTGAAAGAGGCTCAGAAGCAGACGTCCAAAGACACCGAGAAGAAAATCAAAGGTTTTCCCAATATTACTGTCAATCAAAGAGCGGATTTTGTAGCTAGCACAATGCATTGGTCTTCATTTATCTGCAATATTGCTGAGATTTTTTCTGTTTGTCTTTCAGATTTGGAACAGGAAGTTGTAACATTACAAAAACAGAGCAGGAGACTAGAGAGTTCAAATACAGGTGGGTAGTGCATCCTGTCACAGATGTGGTAACTTGGTATTTTTCTGCGTGGAGCTGGTTACACAAGACCTTAACAAAGCTCAGCTATCGAACTAAGAGCATACAGAGCATTTTCCCACAACCGGGGTCTACAACCTGTGGTTCTGGAATCAGGCACGGGTCATTTTTAGGCTGTCAAGGGGTCATTGACTGAAAAATGGTGCTTGTTGGTTTTAACTGTCTGAAATGTGTCTGTTGGTCACGTAATTATCCAAAAAATATCAAAACAGCCAATTCTCTGGGAAAAAAAAAAAACAACACACAGCCTTTATCTGTTTTTTTTCTCCCACAAACATTTTTGACTCTTGCGGGTAAATCACACACGCCATGATTTGACAAAGCCAACCCACCACTGTCCTTAAGACCCACCCACCTAGCTGTCTGTCATGTAGATGGACGGGGTGCTAAAGGTAGCCTATTAGCCCCCAAGTTAGTTAGTTAACCTCTTGCACTCCGTTGTACCGTGGGCGGGCAAGTCTCTGCATCCCAGAGCGCACGAGGGGTGCGCCCTCGTGCACTCTAGGACGCATGATGGAGATGGTGATAGCGTCCAAGCGCCCACTGAAAATAAAAGCTGCAGACACAGCCACGAACAGATTAGATCATCTGATTGACCTCTCATTCGACTAATAAGAGCCTTGAATTGGGTTTCTGAAACCTTGAAGAACCAATGACTGAAAACCTAGCAAGAAGGACCTGCCTACCAACGCTGTGAATGCAGTGAGCCAATTGAAGCAGAGAAGTTCACGAGCTGTTTTTTTTAAGGCTGGGTGAAGACAGATTGCTGCAGCAGATGACAAAAAGGACCCGCAGGAAGAACCCCACAGACCCAGCAGCACGGAGACCATCCACAAGTGCAACCTTTGTGACAGCGATTGCCATTCGCGCATCGGCATGTTCGGCCAGGTGGTGCTTATTTTGTTTTTGTCCCAGCAGAATAGATATTAGGATGGCCTTCCATGGTCATCATAGACCAATGGAGGCCGAAGACAAAGGCTGAGTGACACACACATGTTTGCCAGTCTATTTTTAATTACTACTGTTATTTGTTTTGAAAAATTGTTCGCCAAAAACCGCAATCATGGAAGCACAAAACACAATAATGGAATTATGTTTTGATCGGGTCGCGAGACCAGCGTCACGTTCGTCTGACAATGAGGAAGAAGTTCGCCAGCTCCGCTTCTGCTGTGAAGAGGTAAGGTGTTCTAAGCTAAATTATTCTTTATCCCTGAAAATTGTAATCAAAATGACTTTTGACCGATCGGTAAATTACAGCTGTGCGTCATCGCTGCATGACGGACCGTGGCACAACGGGCGATGTCTTTCCTCTGTAGCGAGGGGGGGGACAACCCCCCCCTACACACACACACACACACACAGCCCTGAATGTGACCTTTCATTAGAGCCCAAAATGAAGCTTCTACATTGAATCATTCAAAAGTTACAGACGTTTTTCCAAACTGTGCCATTTGGCACAATTTGCCACAATTCAAAAACGCCTGGGAACAACCTGAGAACAAAGCTGTGTAATATATTCATTTTTTGTGGTATTGTTACAAAATTTTGACCTCAGCTGGATAACACTTGGTTCTACATTTCTGTTGCATTTTCCAGCCCGGATCTGAAGCTGTGTGTTATTTGCAAGCATTTGTATCCAAAAAAACACCCAGGCCAAATTTATTTTCTTCAAGTTCAGTATGTTTAGATGACTGTAACTCAGTGGCCGGAGCGCTTAGAGAGATTATGACTGTTTTGCCAAAAAATTCAAAGTGTTTTCTTTTAAATGAGACCAACTCCATGAAGATGCTGCAAAGGGTTGAAGAACAGCTTTCAATTTACTTTGGGTACGTTATTTTTTGGCGTTTTTAGGGAAATTGACCAGAGTGCAAGGGGTTAAATTGTAAATGGTGTTATTGTATCGATGCATTAATGTATGTGTGGTTTTACTGTCTTTGATTTTTGTGTGTGGGCCCCAGGAAGAGTAGCTGCTACTACGGTAGCAACTAACGGGGATCTGAATAAATGAATAAACACACACACACACACACACACACACACAGATGCCTGCATTTATACTGTAGATAGATGGGGAAATTTGTCAATTTAGATTTGTAAATTTGTGATGTTAAAGATAAATTGGTGACTTTCTTAAAAGTACACTACTCGCAAAATCAGGGGAAAAATCAGGGAAATTGACCGGAGTGCAAGGGGTTAATTCCCTTCCACACCATTGGTGTATGGGGCGGCGCCTATCTCCGTTTCACTGACCCTAGGCCACACAGCTACTGTAAATAATGAAAGCTACAATGGGGGGTCAGTCCTCTGGTAGCTCTGTGTGTAACTTTACTTTCCCCGTTCTATTATGCTGAGCACCACGCTAGAAGGCGGAAAGTACCATTTTTATATGGTCTTTGGTATGACCCGGCTGGGATTTGAACCCCTGCCTCCCGGGTGTGGGGCGGATGCTCTACCAACTTAGCTACCACTCCGGTATTAGCCCCCAAGCATGGCTCATATTTTATTTTCCTCAGATCCTCAGATCTTAGTCACCTTAATCATGCATCCCTGCTACCACCTGCTTCACCAGTCCACAGTCAACAATACATTTCCCATTACTCCGGCCCATTTCCCAGTAATTTCGCCATGATTCCACAGCAAATGGCCAGCACCGGCCCGCCAGTCACAGCAACCACCTACACCGGGACCTGAGGCTGCTGCCTCTCACAGTCAGCTTCCCCACCGTCCTCCAGGGCTCTGCACGACTCCGCTCCATTCTTGCGGGCAGTGTAGGGGAGCCACCTCAGGATGGGGCGTCCCCCAGCTGGCCATGGGAGCGGAGCAGAGTCCTGCAGAGCGAGACACTGCCCTTTGAGATCCCATGGTTTGGCAGCTCAGCTCAGCCAGCAGCCTCAGGTCCCAGACCAGATAGGTTGCGGTGATTGGGGGGCCCCCCGACACGTGGTAATAGCAATTAGTTGTGGAATCATGGCAAAATTGGTAGATGGGCCAGACTGATGCGAGCTACACCATTGATTGTGGATCAGTGAACCGGCACCACTCATCCGAGCTAGAAGGAAACTAAAAGCTAAAGGCTAGAAGCTAGTCAGCTAATGGCTAATTAATGTAAGCGGGAGGGCGGAGTTGAACAGGTGAAGGATGTTTCTTAAACTCATAGGCTTTACATCAGAGCATTTCAAGAAAGCCAGGAAAATACAAAACAAATTTGCTTCAATAATTAAAAAGCTAAAGAAAATGTGAACAAAATTTTCTCACAAATTCCTGAAGGACAAGCTGCTGTGCACAGGGGTGGACCAGCACCTGTCATCATGGATCCTGGACTACCTCACTAACCGGCCACAGTTTGTGAGAACCCGGGACTGTGTGTCCAACACGATCATCAGTAGCACGGGGGCCCCCCAGGGAACGGTTTTGGCTCCCTTCCTGTTCACCCTTTATACTGCGGACTTCTCACACAACACAACACACTGCCATCTACAGAAGTTCTCTGACGACTCTGCAATCGTTGGCCTCATCTCCAACGGAGATGAAGCTGAGTACAGAGGGCTTATCCAGGACTTCGTGGACTGGTGCCATAGGAACTGCCTCCAGATCAACGCGAGGAAAACTAAGGAGCTGGTGGTGGACTGCTGCAGGCAAGGACAACCCCTCACAGCACCAGTAAATATACAGGGAACAGACATTGAGATGGTGACATCCTACAAGTACCTGGGTGTTCATCTGAACAATAAACTAGACTGGTCACACAATACTGATGCACTCTACAAGAAGGGACAGCGCAGGTTGTTCCTACTGAGAAGACTCAGGTCTTTTGGTGTACAAGGTGTGCTGCTGAAGACATTCTATGACACGGTGGTGGCATCAGCCATCACTTTTGGAGTGGTCTGCTGGGGCAGTGGCATTACTGCAGCCGATAGGAAGAGACTGAACAAACTGATCAAGAAAGCTAGCTCTGTCCTGGGGCAGCGCCTTGATCTGGTGGAGGAGATGGGAGAGAGAAGGACGGTGGCTTAACTGTCATCTCTGCTGGAGTCCGAGTTCCACCCTATGCAGGACATACTGAACGCACTGAGGAGCTCATTTAGCAGCAGACTACATCATCCTAGGTGCGCAACTGAGAGGTTTCGCAGGTCCTTCCTGCCTACGGCTGTCAGACTGTACAACCTAACCAGGGCTGCTCGCAGAGATAGCAAAAAAAATGTGATGACCTAATAGTACTGAATGCAAATATTCAAATATTCTATTTTCTTGAAAAGGCGTTCCATTTGACGTCCTTTGGCCTTGAGTTCACGTAGGGATCTAGTATACCAGGGTGCAAAGCAGGAGAAAGGAACATATCTCTGTTTCAGTGGAGCAAAGATGTTAAGAAGATTATGTAGATTATTATTGTAGTGGAAGACTAATTAATCAGAGGTGTGGCTGCGGCTAGGTGAGCTGGAGAGGCAATTTATTGCAGATGAAAAGGGGTCAAGGTTAATATCCCTAATTTTCCTGAAGGTATTGTAACAGGGAGGGTTGGTTTTGAAAATTAGTAAATTTATATTAAAGTTGATGAGCATATGATTGGAGAAGAAGAAGAAGCCATCTCTGTTGTCATTCAGTCCATACAGCCAATCATGTACAGTAGAACGAAATTACGTTTCTCCTATCTACCATGTTAATCACATAGGATCAGAGGGGTCGCTGCCATGCAAGGCGACGCCACAAACAACTTCTCCTTCCCCCATTCTGTTACACTGAGCACCAAACTAGAAGGCAGGAAGTACCATTTTTATATGGTCTTTGCTATGACCCGGCCGGGACTTGAACCCCCAACCTCCTGGTTGTGGGGCGGATGCTCTATCAACTAGGCCACAATAAAATGAGATTTACAGTCAGTGGGAGTAACACCAGAACAGGAAAGTCCAACATATGGCCTTTACAGTGGGTGGGAAAATTAATATATTGATGGAGTCCAAAACTGTCCAAGCAAGTACTTATACACCATGCTACTGTGTACTTTTGTTGTACTTAAGCTCGACATTTGTTGTACTTATGACATGCTTGTGCTGTACCTACACCATACTTATCCTGTAATTAAGCCTGATAAATGTCAAAAATCCAGTACTTATTCAGTAAATATACTATAATTATGCCATACTACCATTGTACCCATGCCATATGTACACAATACTATACTGTAATTACTTCAGGCTTTTTTGTAAAGTGCTCATACTTTATCATCAGTAAGAGTAAACTGTGTTTGACAGTTTTTTTGCTGACATTGTGTTGTCCTTTTTTTGCAACAGAACTGCAGAAAAAACTTCAGCAAAAGACGAAAGAATGCGCTGCTGATCAGGCACAGTATGAGAGTGAGTTAGAATGCTAAACTGTGTAGAACACAGTGGGTGATGTCTACTACAGAAAAAAACCAAAAAATCTGGAGCCACAAAACCCATCTGAGGAAATTACTCTGTCAACAACAGTATTTTTTCTTCTGGAATATGAAACTCTTCTCTCATAATTTTGTGACTTTTGTTATAAATGTGCAACTTTTTTCTTCCCAAACTTACGACTTTTTTTGATGCATTTGCTGGATGCTCTTTAATGTGCAACTTTTTTCTCATAAGTTTGTCTTTTTTCTGATAATTTTGTGACTTTTTTTTATATAAGTTGGCTGTTTTTCTTATAAATTTGATGTTATTTTTCTTTTTAAATTTACAGCTCAGAAGCATTTCTCTTAAATTTGCAAGCTTTATACCCAAGTTGAGCTTTTTTCACAGAAGTGTTCATGTTTTTTAAATGCAGTTTTAAAACATTTTCCGTTTTGAATTGCAGCATTTTTTTCTTGTGAGTTTAAAGCATTTCACTGTAAATTTACTACATTTTTCCTCATAAATTTGCTATTTTCTTATACACAGATATGTGTATCTTGTGCCTTCAGCTACAAAGTGGAAGTGTTTCAGTTTTGATTTGGTTTAGATAGATAGATGTACTTTATTGAGTACATCTCCATGATTTATGTCTTGTTTCTATCATCAGAGGTGAAGACTGAACTTGAATGGAAGATTGCTGATCTGAACCAAACCAAAGACTCTGAAACAGCTCTTGGTAAGTTGTGACAGAATACAGCTACAGTCTCTTTAAAACGTCTACAAATTTAACTCTGCAGTGACGTTCCCTGATGTTTGTCTCTGTCAGTTCTGAATGTGATCCACCTGCAGGCTAATCTGAACGCTTTAAAGAACCAGATCTCAACTTTGAATGACTCACAGACCATCGCAGGTGAGCAGATAGGTGTTATCCACTTGGTTCATTCAGATTGCATCAAAGTTTATAACTGACAGTGCTCTGGATGAACATGAATCACTCCATTATACACCAGACTGCCCATTTATCTGTGGTAACTTGTTTCACTGTTTCCTCACAGAGCTCCAGAGACAGGTAGAGAAGCTGCAGAAAGAACTGGAAGCTAAGACTGCACAAATAAAAGAACTGATTCCCAGCCCCAATACAGGTAAGAGCCCTGTGATTGGATGAGATCAGGATCCCTCTCTAAGTAATCTGGTAACCCATATGCTATTGTTAAATGACTATATGCTGTAGACTGATGAGTGGTTACAGCTGAACAAAGAACTAAACAAAATAAATGGGGAGGAAACAGAACAAAATTTGGTTAAAAACAGGATAAGTATGGGGGTATGACATAAATACCTTATACAGTGTCTCACAAAAGTGAGAACACCCCTCACATTTTTGTAAATATTTTATTGTATCTTTTCATGGGACAACACTGAAGATGTGACACTTTGATACAATGTAAAGCAGTCGGTGTACAGCTTGTTTAACAGTGTAAATTTGCTGCCCCTCAAAATAACTCAACACACAGCCATTAATGTCTAAACCACTGGCAACAAAAGTGAGTACACCCCTAAGTGAAAATGTCCAAATTTTGCCCAATTAGCCATTTTTCCTCCCTGGTGTCATGTGACTCATTAGTGTTACAAGGTCTCAGGTGTGAATGGGAAGCAGGTGTGTTAAATGGTCTTATCGCTCTCACACTCTCTCATACTGGTCACTGGAAGTTCAACATGGCATCTCATGGCAAAGAACTCTCTGAGGATCTGAAAAAAAGAATTGTTGCTCTACATAAAGATGGCCTAGACTATAAGAAGATTGCCAACACCCTGAAACTGAGCTGCAGCATGGTGGCCAAGACCATACAGCGGTTTAACAGGACAGGTTCCACTCAGAACAGGCCTCGCCATGGTTGACCAAAGAAGTTGAATGCATGTGCTCAGAGTCATATTCAGAGGTTTTCTTTTGAAAATAGATGTGTGAGTGCTGCCAGCATTGCTGCAGAGGTTGAAGGGGTGAGGGGTCAGCCTGTCAGTGCTCAAACCATATGCTGCACACTGCATCAAATTGGTCTGCATGGCTGTTGTCCCAAAAGGAAGCCCCTTTTAAAGATGATGCACAAGAAAGCCCATAAACAGTTTGTTGAAGACAAGCAGACTAAGGACATGCATTACTGTAACAATGTCCTGTGGTCTGATGAGACCAACATAAACTTATTTGGTTCAGATGGTGTCAAGCATGTGTGTCAGTAACCAGGTGAGAAGTAGAAAGACAAGTGTGTCTTGCCTACAGTCAAGCATGGTGGTGGGAGTGTCATGGTTTGGGGCTGCATGAGTGCTGCTGGCACTGGGGAGCTACAGTTCATTGAGGGAACCATGAATGCCAACATGTACTGTGACATACTGAAGCAGAGCATGATCCCCTCCCTTCAGAAACTGGGCCACAGGGCAGTATTCCAACATGATAACGACCCCAAACACACCTCCAAGAAACTGAGAGTAAAGGTGATGGACTGGCCAAGCATGTCTCCAGACCTAAACCCTATTGAGCATCTGTGGGGCTTCCTCAAACGGAAGGTGGAGCAGCGCAAGGTCTTTAAAATCCACCAGCTCCGTGATGTCGTCATGGAGGAGTGGAAGAGGATTCCAGTGACAGCCTATGAAGCTCTAGTGAACTCCATGCCCAAGAGAGTTCAAGGCAGTGCTGGAAAATAATGGTGGCCACACAAAATATTGACACTTTGGGCACAATTTGGACATTTTCACTTAGGGGTGTACTCACTTTTGTTGCCAGTGGTTTAGACATTAATGGCTGCTTGTTGAGTTATTTTGAGGGGACAGCAAATTTACACTGTTACACAAGCTGTACAATAACTACTTTACATTGTATCAAAGTGTTATATCCTCAGTGTTGTCCCATGAAAAGATATAATGAAATATTTACAAAAATGTGAGGGGTGTTCTCACTTTTGTGAGATACTGTAAGTACTGGTTAAAATGGGGGAGGGGGAACAGGGTAAAAATAGAACAAACTAGAGAGCACTCAGAGAGCGCATACCTCCACCAAGGCTCTGTCTGTCCCTCCATGTGTCCATCTGTACCTTTGTCCAACCCTCCAAAGTCATTCAATAATTTTTTCATAATCCAACTGATGAGGGTTGCAAGATGGAACCTTGGTGGAGGTATGTGCTCATGGATCACCTCCACAATCTAACAGGTTCATCCGTAGCCCAAGGGCCACTTCTGATGAAAATTTAATCAAAATCCATCCAGGAGTTTGTATACTGGCTGAGTTTGTATACTGAGCTACTGACTGAGTTTGTATACTGTATACTGGAGTTTGTAACTGGCTGAAAAATAAACAAGAATGTACTCATGTATGAATTAATTGTCTGCAAAGTGAGAGTGAATGAAGGGAAGGAATAAATGTGTTTGTTTATAGTGAGTGACGGAGGGAGGAAGGCCTGAAATAGGCAAATGTGAGTTATGTTATATGTGTTAAATGTGAGTCAGGCTGTTATATTTGTGTATTTATAATATTTATAATATTTATGTTAAATGTGAGTCAGGCTGTTATATTTGTGTATTTATAATATTTATAATATTTATGTTAAATGTGAGTCAGGCTGTTATATTTGTGTATTTATAATATTTTATAATATTTATAATTGTGTATTTATAATTTTTCTGCATTGATGTATGTGGTTATTGTGTATATTTTTTATCTTGATTCTTTTTTCTAAAGCCCATCCAGGGACAAGAGTTGCAAATTAGCTAATAGCTATACACTCTATGTGCAACACATCAGATTGATTGTCTTTGATTAATTGTCTATGTTTATTGCACTGTCCCTGTCAAATAAACTAATCTACTACTAATAATCCTGCTGATAGACAAACAAGCTAACAAACCGCCCCAATCACATTACCAACTTGGCAGAGGTAATGAGGCATAAAAACTGTCGGGTGGGCTGGGAAAAAATATGCTTTTCTCTCTTTTTTCACTACTTACCCTGTACATTTCCTGTCATTTGCAACCTCTGTTATAAAGTGCTGCTGAAACCAGGATTTAAGACATGTCTAGTTTCTGATAACACAAATACGGACTAACAGTTGGCAACTTGGCATATGTGAGAGAATTCTGGAGTAATAAGTAGAGCCAGTAGAAAATTAAATGACTAAAAACAATCCTCCATGGAGTGTTGACTACCCTCTTGCTGGATGTTTTTGTCTCTTCCAGTTTTGACAGCCCTCGATCTGCAGAATCAGATTTGGGCTCTTCAGAAGCAGCACGGCGACGAGACTGTGGCGGCACGTGTGACAGGTGTGTTGCCTTTAATGTGCAGAGTTGGACGAACAGTGGTTTTAAATGAATTATGAGAATAATTATATGTTTGCCACATTTCTTCATCTCAGAGATGCAAAACGAACTAGACGGTTTAATTGCTGAAATGGATGCCAAAGGCCAGCAAAACACAAAACTGAGTGAGTGAGAATAGCTGACAAGCTTCTCTCTGTCACCCTCATGACTTCCTGCTCGGTGCATGATGGATTTTATTAAAGCATATTGTGCAGAAAAGCATTTTTTTATTTAATGCCTGTGATGTGTTTTAACATAGCACTGAAAATCCTGACACTGCAGAGTCAGGTGAAGTACCTGCAGGACCTCCTTTCAAACCTGGAGGTGTTGGACAGCAGTAAGATAACCAGTAAGTGTTTCCAGTTAAACCAGTGGTCCCTATGGGCAGCCACATAAACCAGTGATTCCTTTCAGCTTCAAAAAATATCACCAATTTATAAGACAAACAACAAAAACATTTGAAATTTGCAAGAAAAAAGTAAAGAACTGGAATCAGAAGCTTTATTGTCCTAAACAAAGTAAAATAGTCATTACGCCATGTCATGAAATTCTTATTGCAGCGTAAATCCCTTCACACAACAATTAAAAAAGTCAGTAAAATGAGCAAAAACAGACATAAGTATGAAAGCACCAGGGGGTGCTATGCCTCGGTGTTTGTGGACAGACATACACACACACACACACACACATTGACAGACTACTGCACATCTCATTTCATCAAGGCATAATAAATATTACATTTAAAATCCTTCTCTTGACGTATCAAACCATACATAATCTGTCCGCTAGCTATCTTAAAGAATTGATCATACCCTATTATCCTAACAGAATACTACGCTCTCAGAATGCAGGACTCCTAGTAATCCCTAGGGTCTCTAAAAGTACCATGGGGGGTGGGGCTTTCAGTTATCAGGCCCCTCTCTTATGGAACCAATTACCAGCTTGGGTCAGTGAGGGAGACACCCTCTCTGCCTTTAAGACCAAACTGAAAACTTTCCTATTTGACAAAGTTTTTGACTAGACTTCCCACTTGGTATATTCATGTAATAGTAGTGTAACAGTACTATAGGTACTGTTGCACTGCTAGACATGTGTGTAGTGTTGTAGTCCGCATCAATGGGCCCACTGCGCACGCGTTTGAGTGTGTTTGACCTATGTGACAGCTGGCTAGCTAGATGTGATATCATGTCTTAATTGAATGTCATTCTCAAGTTTAGATTGGATTTTGCATGTCATAGTTAGGAATTTTACTATCTACTATGCCCACTAAAATCACTGCTAATTATGCGTAGTGTACATAATGTTTGGGCATTACACCACTACGTCCAGCTAGGCATGCATTTGCTTGTCATGCTACCGAAGATATTTGTTAGCTAGCTTAAAAAGCCTATAAAAATGCTGTAATAATTGGTTAACCTAGCTTTGATGCAACTTTGCATCTCATATCTGTAGGGACGTTGTTCAGCCTGTGTGGTGTTGTTATCTGTATGAATAGTATTGTTATGACCCGAGTGCTAATGTTATTTGTGCTCGGGCTATTCCTGTCAGGTCTTGACAGCAGCGTTGTTATTCCGGCTCTCCGAGCTCTTATTGTGACAGCGCTCGGGGAGGCTTCTGCTCAGCTGTCAAGACCTGAACAGCTGTTGTGCATTTGCGGTCATTAGCGGCCGGCTTCTTAAACCGACGCTAGCGGCTGCATCCTTGCAGCAGTGTCCGTCGCTGATCGTCGGAGCGATCATACACTACCGTTCAAAAGTTTGGGGTCACCCAGACAATTATTTTGTGTTTTCCATGAAAAGTCACACTTATTTACCGCCATGAGTTGTAAAATGAATAGAAAATATAGTCAAGACATTGACAAGGTTAGAAATAATGATTTGTATTTGAAATAATAATTTTTTCCTTCAAACTTTGCTTTCGTCAAAGAATCCTCCATTTGCAGCAATTACAGCATTGCAGACCTAACATGATTGCACAAGGGGTTTCTAATCATCCATTAGCCTTCTGACGCAATGAGCAAACACATTGTACCATTAGAGCACTGGAGTGATAGTTGCTGGAAATGGGCCTCTATACACCTATGAAGATATTGCACCAAAAACCAGACATTTGCAGCTAGAATAGTCATTTACCACATTAGCAATGTATAGAGTGTATTTCTGATTAGTTTAAAGTTATCTTCATTGAAAAAAAGTGCTTTTCTTTCAAAAATAAGGAAATTTCTAAGTGACCCCAAACTTTTGAACGGTAGTGTACGTTTTGGATTAATACTACATTGCCCGTCTGTGGTGTGACCGTCTCATCCTGTGGACCCGTGAGTGAGCTTGTTAGCCTTACGCCTCCCTGTGTGTAGACTTGTTGGTGTCATAGCCTCAGCAGCCTGTATTATGGTGATTTTCACTGTAATAAAGACTATAACACAACTCTCTGGTGACGGTGTGGCGTCTTAGGGTGGCTCGCGAGGGCCACTGCATGACAGTACACTGCTGCCACAAAACGGCGTTTACGGTGACGCCAACCCGAGACGCCTTTCACCAGTGAGTTAGTGTCATTAGGACATTGCTTTTTCCTGTCTGGGTACGGTGTGCTGGAGGAATGCCATTGCAGAGGGGCCGCGCTCGGAGTTCGATCCACAAGCTGGCGGACGTCCTGGAATACGTGGATGAGACGCTCATCTCTGCTTCCCTCCTGGACTACAATCATGACGTACACTGGTACCTGGACTGCGCTGAGGATGTACTCAATCATCTTTCTCCCCGCTACGCCGACCACCCAGAAGTCGACGCGAGGAGGGCTGATATCGCCGCGCAATGTGAGATACTCCGTATGGTGGAGGAGGACTACGGCAAGAAGCAGAGGAGGAGGCGTTCCCACTCCTCGCCTTGGGATCCCGTTCCTGTCCTCGATCCACTCCAGGAGTTCGCACCATCTGGGGGCCGTCGTAGACGTCGGCGCCGCGGCCAAGGGCATCCTCAGCAAGCTCCTGTTCCGGTTCCAGTTCCAGGCCGCCGGAATGACCCAGTCAACCAGTCAGCTGTCTCTTCGGCGTCATGTCAGGAGGGAATTTCTGCAGCCTCTCTTCCCGGGCCATCTTCCCCTGCTGTCCGGTCAGCATGTTGTGCCCGGCCCGCTTCGGCTGTCGCTCCCTCGTCCTTGATGCCTTCTGCAGCTGCTGTGTGTGACAAGAGCCCTGCTTCGGCGAGCCCCGCCCGTGGGTCCTCTCTTACCATCCAGCGAGCGAGGGAAGTTGCAATGCCCCCTACAGCTGCCACCACCTTCCCTTCGGGAGACAGGCAAGTTCATGTTCACTCCCCTACTTATAATAGTGATCTGTCTTGTCTGACCCCTGGGGGTGGAGTTCGGGGTTTGCAGTCCCCCGAGCTCCCACCACCAGCTGTAGTCATCTGTTCTGAACCTGCTGCCTCTGTGTTTTCCTCCGCTGAGCGGTCCTCGGCGTTAGGTCTATGTCATCGAGCGAGGAGGAGGCCTGCGGCTCTGGGAATAATCCCGGCCCCGCAGCCACGTTTTAGACAGAGGAGAAGAGCGGACTGCGGTGTGGAGCCTGAGCCGACGAGGAAGCGTCCCCGGGTCTCCACAGAGGAGCATCCCGAGCCAGCGGGTCGAGGGTCCCCTGCCGCCACACCGTGCGGGTTATCGGTGTGGACATCAGCACGAGAGGATCCAGCTGCAGAGACCATCATGCCGGCTGCGGAGCCCGACGCAGCTGAGTGGGAGCCCGACGACGAGCTTCTACCCTAACCTGGATCGACGGAGTCCTGGATGGCTCCAGAGCCCGAGTGCAGGCAAGTGCCCTTCTTTGTTTTCCTTTGTGGTGTGTTAGAGCATTTTTGCCTGCCTCGTGGGGAGGCGAGCGAGGGGCAGCCGTCTGCTGCACCCGAACTCGTCTCGCTGGGCTCTGGCGCTGCCGGACATACTGATCCCGGTTCTCTCTGTTCCTCTGAGCCTCTTCACAGTGTCGCCGGCTTGGAATCTGTCGAGGTTACGGTGCAGGAGGTCCCAAGTTCGGGGGTGGAGGTCATCGCCGATGCGGTGCTGACCCAGTGGGGGTCCGACGCGGGTGCAGTGGTGACCCGGTCGGGATCCGATGCGGGTGCAGCGGTGACCCAATCGGGGTTCGACGCAGGCGGAGCTACAATGGCCGCATCGGTGTGGGTAAAGGTCAGTGGAGGAGCTGCAGACCCTTCACCGCCTGATGGTGATGTGGGCTCGTCATCACGATTATTCCCCTCTCAGGAGCCACCAGCTGGGGTCGTCAGCGCTGGGGGCCGTTGGAGGTTTTCTTCTTGCAGGCTGGCGCTCCCATGTAATTTCGCTGTCAGGAAGGTTGCCACACGCTATTCCTCCACAGTTCTGGTGGCTGAGGGATGCGGGTCGGCCACCCGAGGAACTGCTTCGCCAGTTCGGCACCTTGGGTCGGCCACCCGATAAACTGTGTTTGTTACTGGGTGGCCTGGTTCGGCCGCCGGAGGATTTGACTCTCGGAGCCTAGGACTGGGGCAGGCCGCCCGACCACGTACTGTTCCCCGTGACTACCTGTGGGCCATCGGACGCAGGGAGGCCGCCGGAACTATGCCTGGGGCGTTTGATCTCCACCTGTCATCCTCTGTTTGGACCATACGGTGTAAGGTCATCCGGAACGATTAAATTGCCTCATGTATGTTTGATGTCGCATGTTTTTTGTTTTTTTTCCCCTCTCCTACCTGAGGGGTTGTAGCATGTATTTTGTGGTTTTTCATAGGTATTCTGGTGTTTGAGGCTGATGTTTTTGGGATAAACAGTTCTTTTGTGAATGTGGCTGAGGTTTCATGCACTTGGGTGACTTGGGAGCATAAATTGATCCATTGTGGCATTTAAGAGTTTGTGTGTGTGAACAGTGTGGAAAGACCTTCACTCAGATGAGTTTAGACAACATGAAGTCATGTACTCTGGAGTTAAACAGTTTGTCTGTGGTCACTGTGGGAAAACCTTCTGTGTCGGGTAAATTATGCTCTGTATGGTTTGTGCCCCATGTATTGTAACTCTTGCCCTATTTGTTTCATTGTTTCTGTGGGAATGTTATGGGTATGTCAGGGGATGTGTTTTTTGGGGGGGGCCTTGTTGGTATTTGTTTCGCTCCCTCTTTGCCTGTTCCTCCATTCACTCGCCCTGTGGGTGGGGGTGGGGGGTGGGGGGCTAGGTGTTACAAGGCGTTCGGAGTCTGCCTTTGAGGAAGGGGTACTGTTATGACCTGAGCGCTAATGTTATTTGTGCTCGGGCTATTCCTGTCAGGTCTTGACAGCGGCGTTGTTATTCCGCCTCTCCGAGCTCTTATTGTGACAGCGCTCGGGGAGGTTTCCGCTTAGCTGTCAAGACCTGAACAGCTGTTCTGCATTTGCGGTCGTTAGTGGCCGGCTTCTTAAACCGCGGCTGCATCTTTGCAGCAGTGTCCGTCGCTGATCATCGGAGCGATCGTACGTTTTGGATTAATACTACATTGCCTGTCTGTGGTGTGACCATCTCATCCTGTGGACCCGTGAGTGAGCTTATTAGCCTTACACCTCCCTGTGTGTAGACTTGTTGGTGTCATAGCCTCAGCGGCCTGTATTATTGTGATTTTCACCGTAATAAAGACTATAACACAACTCTCTGGTGACGGTGTGGCGTCTTATGGTGGCTCGCGAGGGCCACCGCATGACAAGTATGTCTCTACTTTATTCCTTTTCTTCTTCTCTCCCCTCACCCTCAACCAGTCTTGACAGTTGACTGCCCCTCCCTGAGCCTGGTTCTGCTGGAGGTTTCTTCCTATAAGGAAGTTTTTCCTTCCCACTGTCACGTAGTGCTGCTCATAGAGGGGTGTTTGATTGTTGGGGTCTTTCTCTGAATTACTTACAATTTGTGCTTATGTATCTAGCACCTTGAGATGACTTTTGTTGTGATTAGGTGCTATGCAAATAAAGTTGAGTTGATTTGAAAATTGAATTTAATTAAACATAAATCGTGCTATGCCTCATGCAAATGTGCAGTGGGTGCGCCAAGTTTTTGTGGGGGGCATCGCTGACTAGCTAAAACAAAAGTCAGTGTCCAGGAGACAAGAAGTTGGGGCTGGAGCATTGAGGGGTGGTTTGGTGTTCAGGAGTCAGATGGCCTGTGGGTAGAAGCTGTCCAACAGCCTCGAGGTGCGAGACTTCACACTTCTGTAGCGCTTTCCTGATGGCAGAAGTGTGAACAGACTGTGTTGTGGATGGGTCCTTGATGATGTTGTGGGCCCTCCTGTTGACCCTGGTGGTGAGTGAGTGGGAAGGCTGCTTCACAGATGGAATGTGCAATTTTTACACACTGGAGAACCTTCTGTCCTGAGTGGTGCAGCCACCATGCCACACTGTGATGGAGCTGGTAATGACACTCGCAACGATACATCTGTAGAAGTTGCTGAGGATTCTGGCTGGCATCCAAAATTTCTTCAGCCTCCTTAGGAAGTACCGTCTCTTCTGGACTTTTTTATGAGTTGATGGCAGTTGTGAGACCAGGAGAGCTCCTCGCTCATGTGGGTTCTGAGGAATTTAAAGGTTCTCACCCTCTGTGCAGCTGTCCCGCCAATGTGTATGGGAGTGTGCTGCCCCCTCCTGGGATCAGTAATCATCTCCTTGTTTTTTTCTGCATTTAAAGAACTGGACAGCAGTTCTGTCACCTGTCTTCTGTACACTGTACATCCAAGCAATTATGAAATTAAAATGGAAGAAAGAGGGTGCAGTGGTCAGCACTGTGGCAGCACAGCAACTCACCCTTGGCCGGGGGATCCTGGTTCGATCCCAGCCCCCAACCAACAGTGATCTGTGTGGAGTTTGCATGTTCTCCCCGTGTCTGCGTGGGTTTACTCCGGGATTTCTCCAGTTTCCTCCCACATGCCAAAAACATGCAAGTTAGGTTAATTGGGATCAAAACTGGGGATTCTAAATGGTCCTTAGGTCTGACTGTGAGAGTGAATGGTTGTCTGTCTCTCTGTGTTGGTCCTGCCATGGACTGGTGATCTGTCCAGGGTGGACCCTGCCTCTCGCCCAAAGATGCTGGGATAGGCTCCAACCCCCCCCCCCAACCCCCGCGACCTGAAAAGGATTAAGCAGATGAAGATGAATGAATGAATGAATGAATAAAATGAAAGAAAGAAAAACTATACTGACAGTGTAATAAATTAAAAAGTCACAAATGTAAGTAATTGGGCAGCTTGGTGGCGAAGTGGTTAGCACTGTGGCAGCACAGTAAGAAGATCGTGGGTTCGATCCCACCCCCTGACCATCAGTGACCTTTCTGTGTGGAGTTTGCATGTTCTCCCTGTGTCTGTGTGGGTTTACCCCGGGTGCTCAGGTTTCCTCCCACAGGCCAAAAACATGCAGGTTAGGTTAAGTGGAGACTCTAAAGTGGCCCTAGGTGTGAATGTGTGTGTGAAAGGTGAAGGGATTCACGCTGTACTGTGGCTGCCTCATCCATCCACATGGATGCCTTGAATTTCCCTCTGGGATTAATAAAGTATACAAAGTAAAAATGTTCGTTTACAAGAAAGTGACAAATATGAGGTGCAATATGTCAATAAAAAAGTAACAAAATTGTGAGAAATTTGTAAGAAAGTAATACCTAACATTTTTGAAAGTTGCAAATTTACCAGAAACCTCACAAACCTCACAAATTTCTATAAGAAAAATCTGCTAATAATGTTGACAGGCCTATTTATGCTTATAACTCACCTATTTTGTCTTCATTTTTGTCATAAACCCCTGTGCGCCATTACACGACGCACGAGGGAGAGAATGAAAACCTAATCGCAGGAGTAGACAGTGCTGTGTTTATTAACGTTCACCAACGTAACAAATCCAACTTTCACCAAATACAGTTCAATCAACCACACAGTACATGGAGAGGTGTAATGACAGATCTGGCCACCAAGGTTACAGGGCGCCTGCCGAATGCTCAACAGCCTGGTGAATATAGAGCCTGGTGCTACAGGGCTGCGTTACGCACAATACGGTAAAGGCCAGCAGCCTAATGCTGCAGGCCTGCTAGCACAGGAGAAAGGCTAAGAAACACTTACAGGTCTGGAGCTATTTCGGGGTGAGCCGTGCAGTCAGGAGGCAGAGGCAGAGAAGCGGACCAGCCCAAACACCAAGGTATGATCGTCTTGAAATGTCAGGCTGGGTAGAGCGCTGGGAGTGAATAAGCAAACGCAGAGGAAAACAATGCCATGAATGAAGGGGAATGTCCCGACAATCTCCTTCCTCAGCAGTGGCAAAGAAATATTCCAAACGCTAACGAGGAAAGAGATTGCCGGTGTGAATGCGTGGGCAGAACTGATTGGGAACAGGTGAGTGAGAGCGCATGTGAATAAGAGTGAATGGAGCGTGTGTGTGTGTGTGTGCGCCATGATTCCAAGATGGCGCCCACAGCGGTCGACATGGTGCTTCGCTGCGCTCTTTGTTTGTTTTTGTTTGTCAATTGTGTGTCTGCTTGCACTTATACCCGTGAAGAACTTTTAAATATCAGGACTTTGACCCCCACGGACCTCCTCCCAGTTTTTCTAGCCCCTGCCGCCGATCTGGTTTATTGTTTGGCTCGGAAAGTGAGACGGCGGAAGAGAGGAAGACGAGCGGGCGCTCTCGTGCGACTTCGCAGGAGAGGCTCGCGAACGGCGCTGCCTGGCATATTTCTGTCCAATACCAACTCTCTCTCTAACAAGGTGGATGAACTGAGACTGCTGATGCGTTTTAAGGACCTCGCCTCCTCAGCTGTCCTCTGCTTTACTGAGACCTGGCTCCGGGAAAATATACCGGACAGCGCGCTGCGCCTCGACGGCTTCCAGCTCTTCCGTGCTGATCGTGACACAGAGCTTTCCGGCAAGACCACAGGAGGCGGTGTCTGCTTCTACATCAACTGTAGCTGGTGCTCTGATGTAACGGAAATTTCCAAACACTGTTCTCCTGCCTTGGAATTTCTTGTTATCAACTGCAAGCCTTTTTATTCCCCACGGGAGTTTGCTTCTTTTATACTGATCGCTGTGTACGCCCCTCCCGACGCGGACACGCGCGAAGCTCAGCGCGTGCTCGCGGATCACATTCAACACACAGAGCGGAGTTTTCCAGACTCGCTGATTATTGTGGCTGGCGACTTTAATCAGTGCAATCTGAGCCACGATCTCCCCCGCTACAAACAGTTTATTAAATGCCCCACCAGAGGATTAAACACACTGGATCACTGTTACACCACAGTGAAAGACGCATATCGCGCTGTCCCTCGAGCTGCGCTGGGATTATCTGATCACGTGATGGTTCACCTCATTCCCACATACAGACAGAGATTGAAGCTCACTAAACCTGTTGTGAGCACTACGAAGATACGGACCAGTGATGCTGAGGAGAAGCTGGAAACGTGCATGGAAATATCTGACTGGGGCATGCTTAAAGGAGCCACGCATGATCTGGATGAGTACACGGACACTGTGAACTCATATATCCACTTTTGTGAAGAGAACATTCTTCCATCACGCACCAGGGTGAGTTACTCTAATGACAAACCCTGGTTCACAGCTAAGCTCAGACAGATCAGGAAGGAGAAGGAAGCAGCGCTGAAAAGTGGAGACAGGGACTGCTACAGGGAGGTTAAATACCGGTTTAACAGAGAGCTGAAGAGGGCTAAATCTGTGTATTCAGAGAGACTCCAGCAGCAGTTCACTGCTAATGATTCGGCTTCCGTGTGGAGAGGACTGAGGCAGATCACCAACTATCGGCCTCAGGCTCCTAAAGGTCAGGATGACAAAGCCCTTTGTCAGAGACTGTCCCAACACTACGCCCGTTTTGACACCTCGTCATCTGTGTCCAACTCCCCCCCTCCCTCCAGCTCCACAGCCTCCACATTCCCTACTTCATTTAAGGCACCCCCCCCACCTCCCCCCCTCCCTCCAGCTCCACAGCCTCCACATTCCCTACTTCATTTAAGGCACCCCCCCCTCCCCCCCTCCCCTTATCATCAGTGAGCAGGATGTGCTCAAACAGTTCTCCAGACTGAACCCGCGCAAGGCCCCCGGCCCAGACGGCGTGTCTCCCTCCACCCTGAGACTCTGTGCGAAACAGCTGGCTCCTGTATTCACAGACATTTTTAACACCTCCCTTAAGTTATGCCACGTGCCGTCCTGCCTCAAATCCTCCACCATCATCCCTGTCCCCAAGAAGCCACGGATCACTGGACTTAATGACTACAGACCTGTAGCGCTCACCTCTGTAGTCATGAAGTCCTTTGAGCGCCTGGTCCTGTCCCACCTCAAGTCCATCACCACCCCTCTCCTGGACCCGCTGCAGTTTGCCTACCGAGCCAACAGGTCTGTAGACGATGCAGTCAACCTGGCCCTCCACTCCATCCTGCAGCACCTGGACTCCCCGGGAACCTACGCCAGGATCCTGTTTGTGGACTTCAGCTCCGCATTCAACACCATCCGCCCCGCTCTGCTCCGGGACAAGCTGTCCCTGCTCAACGTGCCTGACTCCCTCTGCAGGTGGATCATCGACTTCCTGACGGACCGGAGGCAGCATGTGCGGCTGGGAAAGACTGTCTCAGACTATACTAGCATCAGCACCGGATCACCCCAGGGCTGTGTACTTTCCCCCCTACTCTTCTCCCTTTACACCAACTCCTGCACCTCCAGCCACCAGTCTGTCAAGTTGATCAAGTTTGCGGACGACACCACCCTCATCGGGCTCATCTCCAACGGCGACGAGTCCGCCTACAGGAGAGAGGTGGCCCAGCTGGCGTCCTGGTGCAGCAATAACAACCTGCAGCTGAACGCTCTGAAGACAGTGGAGATGATTGTAGACTTCAGGAAAGTCACTACTCCTCTGCCCCCCCCTCACCCTCACAGGCTCTCCCATCACCACTGCTGATTCCTTCCGCTTCCTAGGCACTACCATCACCAGGGACCTCAAATGGGAGCTGACCATCAGCTCACTCATCAAAAAAGCCCAGCAGAGGATGTTCTTCCTGCGGCAGCTGAGGAAGCTCAAGCTACCCACCAAGATGTTAGTGCAGTTCTACACAGCCATCATCGAGTCCATCCTCACCACCTCCATAACCGTGTGGTACGCAGGAGCCACTGCCAGGGACAGACTAAGGCTGCAGCGCGTCGTGCGCACTGCTGAGAAGGTGATCGGCTGCAAGCTCCCATCTCTCCAGGATCTGTACATCTCCAGGACCCGGAGGCGTGCTGGCCGGATCATAGCCGATCCCTCACACCCTGGTCATGTACTGTTTGCCCCCCTCCCCTCTGGTAGAAGACTTCGGTCCATCCAGACTAAAACCTCCCGTCACATGAACAGCTTCTTCCCCTCTGCCATTAGACTGCTGAACACTAAGTGACTCTCGTGCACCATGTACAGCAGCTCAACCAGACTCATGTCAATCATCACTGTTTTCTTCCTGCATTACCGACTGCACTATATAGTTCTCCACAGTATCTGCTGCTGGCTAATATATATTTTAACTGTTGACCAGTATCACTTAATCTTATCCTACACTTTATTACATGTATAGTTTATTTCTCTTATCTTATCATGTTTAATGTTGCAGCATTGTACCGAGACAAATTCCTAGTTTGTGTACTACATGAACAATGGCAATAAACCTGATTCTGATTCTGATTCTGATTCTGTGTGTGTGTGTGTGTGTGTGTGTGAGCACCGGTGACAGTGTAGCTGACGGAGCTTGACAGGAGGAGAGGGCGTGCCAGAGCTGTCTGAGGGAAAACTAGGACAAATCATAACAACGAGACAGCCCCCCCCCCCCCAGGGGTGGATCCAGACATCCCAGCACCATCAGCCAAAAAAGAAAGGAGACAACACCCCTCAAGGGAACCCCTTCCCCCCGGCAACAAACACTAACCCAGGGTGGGAGGTGGGGGAAAACTGGTTAGGAGGGACGCAATCTGTGAAAACACAATAGTACAAAAACAGAATGAAGAACAATCCCTCCTAATCAACCCCCAACCTGGAGCACTAACCCCCCTCTCCAGAAGTCCAAAGTTCGGGGGGTCGACCAGAGTCCCAGGCCCCCAGTGTGGCGAGGAGTGGCAGATCGGGTGGCCTGCCCCAGTACCAAGTCCAGCAGGCGGCCCATGGGATAGTGTCTGGCGGCCTGCCCGGGCCAATGGACCACCCAACCCATAAACCAAGACCCTCGGGTGGCCGACCAGTGTGGTGGAGCCACCAGGGCCTGCGAGGTTGGCGGAGAGGCAGCCTCCATACTCGGGAACATTGGCAGCCAAGCCAAGGAACAGGAGCCCCCCTGCCATTCGAGGCTTGGAGCAGGAGGACCGTAGCACCTGCGATGGTCCCGGCCTGGGATGTGGCTGCACCTGCGGTGGACTCCAGCTGGGGCTCTGCTGCACCCACGGTGACCTCCCCAGCAAGGAAGGTGATGCTCCTCGCGTCCTCAGGAGTCGAACCCCGATCCACAGTTGCCTCCAACAGCTCTCCGATGACCCTGGCTTGAAGCTCCCGGTGTGGCAGTCCCGAGGGCTACTGTGAGCTGCCCCAGGTCCACCTCACCATAAGTTGGGCAGTATGACATTAATATTGAAATTTCTGATATAATGGAACACACTTGACTGAACTCTGGCTCCACCGCTGTCCAGGACTCTGGCGATCTTGGGTGCGTGGGTTCTTCCGGTCCGTCGGGTGCGTCGTCCCTGTTGGGCCCCTCCGCGGAAGCTGGACCCGCCTCATCGTCAACGGGCGGCCCAGGTGGTGGCTGCTCCTCTCCGGCAACCCTAGGATGGAGCTCGAAGGGGATAGGAGAGGGAGAGTGATTAGGGTCACCGGCAGCGGCAGAGCCTGGCAAGGGCAGTCCAGATGTGGCTGGGGGCCACACCCGACTCCCCTCCCCAAAAGCCAGGCAAGATCCCTCCACCATCAACAAATGAACTACAGGAGAGATTACTTGCCTGTGCTTAAGCTCTACCGCCATCCAGGACTTTGACGACAATGCTGTCAGAGGGAAAACTAGGACAAATCATAACAACGAGTCAGAACGGTTTGGAGGCCAAACCTGGATTCACGACACATTTTAAGGCTGAAATATGTTTTCAGCTTAAAATAGTTGACAATGGTGACCCCTGAGGTAAGACTGAGGAAAATTTAATTTAAAAGTAATGATTAAAAGAAGATTTAGGACCAGTTAAATTGCAGTATAAAGCTCGGATGAAAGAGCAAAGATGAATTAGAGCTGAACATACTTCACTCATGTAAATAAAGAGAGCAGTACATGTCCAGGCAGAGATCATGTTTTATAGTTCTATAGCCGTCTCCTCTAACTTTACCAAAAACTTCCTCAGAGCTCACAAATGAACTAACGGCCAAAGAGACAGAGCTGGAGAGATATGCTGCTGAGCTAATGCAGAAGAACGAGGAAAACGCTCATCTGAGTGAGTGACCACAGAACCTGCAGAACCCACTGAGGAGACTGCTCATGTAACATTTATTCTTTCTGTGCTTCTCAGTTTTGAACATCACTGCGCTGCATGTCCAACTTAGAACGCTCGTAAAGGCCAAGGAGACTGAGAGCAAAGAGGCTGCTGCTACAATTTCGAGTGAGTTTGCTGTCTGACTCACCATCACTATTGTCTTCTCTTCTCTGTGATCGAGGTGTGGTGAGGTGTGCTGTAGGAGTGACGGATGTGTTCAAGGTGGGGGTGGGGTTACACCAGGGATCGGCGCTCAGCCCCTTCTTGTTTGCCATGGTGATGGACAGGCTGACAAACGAGGTCAGGCAGGAGTCTCCATGGACCACGATGTTTGCAAACAACGTTGTGATCTGTAGTAAGAGTAGGGAGCAGGTAGAAGAGAACCTGGAGAGGTGGAGGTATGCTCTGGACAGAAGAGGAATGAAAGTCAAACATGTGAGTGAATAAGAAGATTCATGGATGTAGTCAAGGAGGACGTGGAGAGGGTTGGTGTGAGAGAAGAGGATGCAGGGGATAGGGTGAGATGGAGATGGATCTGTTCTGGAGACCTCTGAAAGAAGAAGACACAGTACAGGTTTTTGTTTTAAAATGACACGAGCAAAGGTAAAATGTCATCAGAAAAAATAAATACCAAAGTACAGATACTTGAAATTCTACTACAAACTTCTTATCTGTGCTGTTTTTGTATTTTTCAGAGCTAAGAAAAGAGCTGCAGATTACAGTGGAGAAGAATGCTCAAAGTCAGGCTGAGGTCCAGGGTGAGTTTTGCAGTGATAGAGACACTGCTTCTAAGCTAATTCAATTAAAAAGAAATAAATATTACACATGAATGACAGAGTTCAGCAACTATTACTTCAAAACTCAAATGTTCTCCTAGACCTACAGCAGAAGCTGAACCAGAGGGAGGGGGAGTGCTCTGGATTTGAGCATCAGATTAAAGGTGGGTGTGATGAATTCCTGATTTTTACTGATGACATCACACCATGGAATGAACATGTGATGAATCTATTATTACTGTAGATCTGCAGAACAGCCTGGAAGCCAAAATCAAGGATCTGGAGTCCAAATCTGATTCTGTCACTTCACTTAGTGAGTTACAAAGTTCCATTTTCATTCAGCGTGAGAGCAAACCTGACATGTGACATTGTTGTTGTACATATAGGGAAAAAAAAGATCCACATTAATATATTTAGTATTTTATCAGCATTTGGCAGAGGTGGGGAGGGTAGGCAGAACATGTATTCAAGTATTCATCCTCAGAAACTACTTGTTCTCGCCACTTCTCTTCTTGTTTCCTTTCATTTTTGAGCATATTTTTTAACAAATTTGTGGTCATTTTTTTCTCATAAATGTACTACTTTTTTCTTATAAAATTTCAGACTTTTGTTTTCCTAAATTTGCAATTTTCTTGTCACTTTGTGGCATTTTTCTCATGAATTTATAACTTTTTTCTTAATAAATTTGTCAAGGTTTTTTTCTTACAAATCTGCAACGTCCACTTACGACTTTGTCCAACGTTTTCAGCTTTCTTCTTCTACATTTCTGACTTTACTCTTATGAATTTGGGCTTTTGTTCTGACGTGTTCATCCTCAAAACTTGAGTGAGAGTCAGAAAGTATCTGCTGACAGTTATGTGAGCAGGAACAACTTTACATTTTAGCAGTTTGCTTTTTTCTCTTAAATTAGTCTTTTCATGTAAATTTACTAATTTGTCCTCATAAATTTGAAGATTTGTTTTGTATGAATTTGCACTTTTTTACTCATAACTGCAGCTTTTATCCTCATTCATTTTTTATTTCGCCCCGGCACATTTGAGACTTTATTCTCATAGATTTTTGATTCTTCCCATGGATTTGAGGCATTTTATTGGATAGTTTTTCTCATTAATTTCTTTCTTGTGGTTTTTCATAATAAATATACTTATTTCCGTTTACATTTGCAACATTTTTGTGATAAGATTGATTTTTAATTATTTTTTCTTTCTTTATAAATATTTTTGTCATAGTTTTTTCTTAGTTTGCAAATGATTCACTAAAATCACCAAAGATGCAGGCATTTGTCTCACCAGTTTCAGAGTTTTCCTCATAAATTTGTGCATTTTTCCTCTAAAATAATGAATTTTTTACTTCTAAGATGTACTAGTGCGTGTCTGTAGAAAGCAAGTATTCTTGTGTGAAAACAGGTCAGCCAGTCAGGCTTTACAGGCCCAAATGTAGGCTGTTTGAAAGTGAATACAAAGAGGTGTAGCCTATATGTACGCAGCACGCGTTAGACTTTGACAAGTATAAAAGGGACTGAACACTAAGATTTATTTGGTTGTGTGAATATTAATTACAGAATTATTGAAAACGATGGGACGTCCAATATTAGCGACTGTTTCAGAACCCTGGTTTATTGTTTGTCAGATCACTTGTTTGTCTGATCTTTTAGGACTTATATTCATAGGGGTCGTGTCTTCACTTTGGGGAATGGGAGTTGTTCAGTCACCACTATAATTATTTTAGTTTATATGTGTAGTTTATAGTGTATTGTCAATAAAATCATGCAGTACTATAACAGGACATGCTTACAAATATTTGAGACCCATTCTAGTGCATCCTTTTATATTTTAGTTAGTGGTGTTGTGGAGAGCACAAATAAAGGAACCAGACCTGCACGACAGACAAACTTTATTTCTCTCTCTCACTGCATTCATACACAGAAAAAGACCTTTATCAATACACCAGGGTCTCTCCTTTTATATCACTCCATTCCTTCCCCCGTTGCCTGAAATCTTGCATCACAATACATTCACACATTACAATACGTACTGTCCTCCATTAATTCCCCCACGCTCCACCTGCAGAGGGAATATTCCCCTCCCCTCTGCTTCCAGTCTGAGATGAATATCCCAGCGTGGGCTCCCTACGTCGCCCCCCCCCCCCCCAGAGTCTCAGACTGAGCTTCAACCCTCACGTCCTTTTGGCTTCAGTCTCCTCCCATATCTGCTGTAACGAGGGTCCTTCGACTCCACGGCGCTGCTGTGCAGGTTGGGGGCTCCTGGGGGTGTGTCTATCTGCGGGTGGGCAATGGCGAGGGGGGGGACATTCTACTTGCCCATGTGGCTGCTCTGCTGAATCTTCTACCTGGGAAGTTCTCAGTGGGGGTCTTCCACATGTAACGTGGGTGGTTTTCTGCGTGCTCGTGTTGGTGCAGGAAGTACACAGGCAGGGACTTGTTGCTCACGCTGTCTTTATTCTGGTCAAGTATCAGAAAAAGCACAACAATAAACAGTCTGCAGCTGCATATGTCACGATCTGCACACGGACAGTAAAAGAAAATGAATATCTTAACAAAAGGAAATGACAGCAAACCATACAGAAGAATGCTGCGCTAGCAATAACTGACTAGCTGTTCATTCAACGTGGTCACACATTCACTCGACGATAAAGTTACTATTTTTACTTAGAATAATCTGAAACTTCGTAAATACATGGTAGTAATGCTCATGACCACTCTACAAGATATAAACCTTTGTATGCATGGCTTAACAAAATTTAAAGTATAAATATAGCAACAGTATGGCTGTGTTGTGAGACATGTATATGTTGGACACTGCATATGTGATTTAACCACGATGAAGGAGAGCCAGCCCCCTGCGGTGCGGAGCCACAGAGCCTGGACCCCCTGCGGAGGACAGGGGACAGAAGACTTCCTGACCACTGAGGCTCGGGAAGAGAGAAGGGGGAGTTATGTAAATAAAAGGCTAATGAATGTGAATAAAGAGATTTTGAGAGAGATGTGTGATTTCCCCCGCGAGGGAAATGGTTTGATGTCAGAATGTTTAAATGAGAGAACTTTGGTGTGTTCACTCTCTTTGTTCGCTGCTCAAGAATGAGAGCAGACAGTGGAATGATTACTTGAATAAACTGGAATGAAAGACAATTCGGTTTCGTTATTCAAGTCTCCCCACATTGGTGACTGACGACGTTGAGAATGAACGAAGAAATTCTCAGGGTCCCGGACTCACAGCGCTCAGAGCTGGCGAGCGCAGTGGCCGTTAAGCTGCCTGATTTCTGGCAGGATAACCCACGGTCGTGGTTTCTGCAAGCAGAGTCGCAGTTCGCGCTCGCAGGAGTAACGGTGGATGACACTAAGTTCCACCATGTCATCGCTAAACTGGACAACAGCACAGCTCGGTGCGTGCAAAGCTTGGTGGAGCAGCCACCCGCGACCGACAGGTACGGCAAGCTGAAATCCACCCTCATCAAGTTTTTCACCCCCTCGGCTGAAGTGAGGGCGAGGAGGATCCTGTCTTTGCTAGACCAAGGTGGACACAGGCCGAGCGCCCTGATGGAGGAGATGATACAGCTGAGAGGGTTGGACAACGATGATTTCATTTTTCAGTTCATCTTCCTCTCCAACCTCCCGGCGCATGCGAGAAGCACGCTGGCCGGCAAAAAGTGTCACACCCTGGAGGAGTTCCGGGAGCTGGCCCAGGAGGCAGATGGGATCCTGGACGCCTGCGGCGGGCAAGCAACTACAGCAGCGACCCGAGACAGCGGGGAGCCAGAGGCGGCAGAACCAGACTGGCCGACGACGGCGGCAACACGGCCGCGACGAGGGGGAGCCAATAGCCCGGCGGCAGAGGCGCGGGCACGACACAGCGGAGGAGAAGATCTCTGCTTTTACCATCGGAGGTTCGCAGAGAAGGCACGCAGGTGTGTGCCGCCCTGCATCTTCAGGAGTTCGGGAAACGGCAAGACCGGGGGTCGCTAGCAGCTTCGACCCTCGGAGAACGCAACAAGCTGCTCTACATCACGGATGCGCGCTCCGGACGAGAGTTCCTCATCGACAACGGAGCACAAGTGAGCTTCATCACCCCAACATACGCGGACCGGGTGGCTGGACCCCACGGTAGCGGAGCTACAGCGGCAAATGGCTCGAACATCAACACCTACGGGAGAAGGACCTTGCCTTTATGCTTACATGGCCGCACATATGAATGGACTTTTGTGATAGCGGCGGTGAGTTTCAACATGTTGGGCGCGGATTTTTTGTGTTCACACAATCTGTTAGTTGATCTTGCTAATAGACGGCTGGTAAATGCACTCTCTTTTTACTCTCTCCCCTGTTCAGCTCGAGTGTCCCCGCCACCAGTACAGACCCACGTCGCTACAGCAGGTGGTAAGTTTCACACACTCCTCACCCAATTTCCAGCGCTCACTGTGCCCACTTTTTCAGCGACGGTCGCAAAGCACGGGGTGAAACACTTTATCCCCACTTCTGGTCCTCCCGTGTTTGCAAAAGCTCGGCGCTTGGATGCAGTTAAGCTCGCCATTGCGCGCGAGGAGTTCGCCAGCCTGGAGAGGCTGGGCATCGTTCGTAGGTCGAAGAGCCCGTGGGCTTCGCCGCTGCACATGGTACCGAAAGCCGATGGCTCCTGGAGACCGTGCGGGGATTACCGCAGGCTAAACAACGCTACGGCGCACGATCGTTATCCCATCCCGCACATTCAGGATTTTTCGGTGCACCTGGCGGGGGCGCGCATTTTTTCAAAGATTGATCTAGTTCGCGGCTATCACCAAGTCCCGGTCCAACCGGAGGACATTCCTAAAACAGTGGTAATAACCCCGTTCGGACTTTTCGAATTTTTACGCATGCCGTTTGGTCTCAAAGGGGCGGCGCAAACATTTCAGCGGATGATGGATGCCGTGTTACGCGATCTCCCTTTCGTGTTTGTGTACCTCGACGACATTTTGGTCGCGAGTACTTCAGAGGACGAACACGAAACGCACCTCACAGCAGTTTTTAGGAGGCTGGGAGAGCACGGTTTAATAGTTAACCCAGCCAAGTGCCAGTTCGGCGTCGAGCGGATCGATTTTTTGGGTCACCGCGTCTCCCCGGAGGGAGCGGTTCCGTTACCAGAGAAAGTACGCGTGGTAGCGGATTTTCCCCGTCCACAAATGGTCAAATCACTACAGGAATTCTTGGGGATGGTGAATTTTTATAACCGATTCCTGCCCCACGCAGCTCAAATCATGCAACCGTTATATGCCGCGCTCAAAAAACAAAAACCGACCCAGGCGGTCGAATGGTCCCCGGAGCGGGAGCGCGCGTTCACAGAGGTTAAAAAAGCCTTGGCTGACGCTGCGCTCCTGGCCCACCCAGACCCTGCAGCACGTATCGCGCTGACGACAGACGCTTCAGATTTAGCCATAGGGGCCGTTATTGAGCAACAGGTAGCCGGAGTTTGGCAGCCTTTGGCTTTCTTTAGCAAATCTTTAAGCGCGGCTGAACGAAAATACAGCGCGTTTGACAGAGAACTGTTGGCGCTGCATTTGGCTATTCGACATTTCCAGTTCTGGCTGGAAGGACGGTGCTTCACCGCTTATGTGGACCACAAGCCGCTCACATACGCCATGGCCAAAATTTCAGACCCGTGGTCCGGCAGGCAGCAGAGGCAGCTGGCCGCAATCTCGGAATTTACCACTGACATTAGGCACGTCGCGGGCAAATTCAATGTAGTAGCGGATTGTCTCTCACGCGCGTTCACGACCCCAACACGCGCAGAGGCAGAAAGGGCCACCGTGACCGCGCCGCAGGAGAGCGGCACGGTGGCGCGCGCAGCCCCGGTGCACGTGGGTATAGATTACGCAGCCATGGCAGCGGACCAGGGGGCGGACGCAGACGTGCGCGCGCTCCAGTCTGGACCAACAGGGTTGAGGCTGGAGAGCAAGTGTTTACAAACCGGTATGCCCCCCCTGATCTGCGACATGTCAACAGGGCGCCCGCGTCCGGTGGTTCCGGCCACGTGGCGCCGCCGTGTTTTTGACTCGGTCCACTCACTGGCGCACCCGGGGGTGCGCGCGTCGGTGAAACTAGTGGCGGAAAAGTTTGTTTGGCCGTGCCTGCGCAAGCACGTGAAGGAATGGGCAAAAACCTGCATTTCCTGTCAACGGGCCAAAATTCACAGGCACACAAGAGCCCCGTTAGAACCGTTCCGCATTCCGGCCAGAAGGTTCGACCATGTGCACGTCGACCTTGTGGGCCCCCTACCGGCATCACAGGGGTTCACGTATCTTTTGACAATGGTGGACCGCACCACATGTTGGCCGGAAGTGGTCCCACTTGCGACGACCACGGCCGCGGAGGTGGCTCGCGTTTTTTTAACGGCTTGGGTGGCGCGTTTCGGGGTTCCGTCGGACATTACGTCCGATAGAGGACCGCAATTCATCTCTGAGCTGTGGTCAGCGATGGCCAACGGCTTAGGAGCCAAAATTCACCGCACTACAGCTTACCACCCTCAGGCCAATGGTTTATGCGAGCGTTTTCATAGGTCTTTGAAGGCAGCACTCAGAGCGTCGCTCACGGATGCAGATTGGGTGAATAAACTTCCATGGGTTTTATTAGGGTTGCGTTCTGCGCCTAAAGAGGACTTAGACGCCTCCCCAGCAGAGCTGGTATTTGCACAAACTCTGAGGCTGCCGGGCGAGTTTTTACCAGAGCACCCAGAGCCCCCACCTCTCTCGGCTCTGGGACCGTTAGTCGGCACGGGGGCAGACACGCTCCCGGGTCCGGTTCATCACGCTTTTCCACGAGTTTTCGTCCCCAAGGCTTTGAAAAATGCCGATTTCGTTTTTGTCAGGCGCAAAGCCCTAAAAGCAACGCTCAAACCACCTTACGAAGGGCCATTTCGAGTGCTGGAGGCAGGTGATAAGCAATTTGTGCTAGATTTTGGAGACAGAAAAGAGACAGTCAGTATTGACAGACTAAAACCTGCTTTTGTCATGAAGGACGTGTCTGTACCGGTCGCAGTGGCGCCTCGACGAGGCAGGCCCCCGCAGGGGGCAATTAATCACTCTCTCCCTCAGTCAACAGACCCGAAGCAGAAACGCACCGCAGGCAAGGCGGGGCCAACGCACAGCAGATTCGGCAGACGGCTGAAGCCCAAGCGGCGCACAGACTGAATGTTGGTGTTGATTATTCAGTAGTGAGTAAGGTGCTATTTAATTTTAGGAATTAGTCTGTTCTTCATCGTTTGGGGGGGGGGGTTATATGGCTGTGTTGTGAGACATGTATATGTTGGACACTGCATATGTGATTTAACCACGATGAAGGAGAGCCAGCCCCCTGCGGTGCGGAGCCACAGAGCCTGGACCCCCTGCGGAGGACAGGGGACAGAAGACTTCCTGACCACTGAGGCTCGGGAAGAGAGAAGGGGGAGTTATGTAAATAAAAGGCTAATGAATGTGAATAAAGAGATTTTGAGAGAGATGTGTGATTTCCCCCGCGAGGGAAATGGTTTGATGTCAGAATGTTTAAATGAGAGAACTTTGGTGTGTTCACTCTCTTTGTTCGCTGCTCAAGAATGAGAGCAGACAGTGGAATGATTACTTGAATAAACTGGAATGAAAGACAATTCGGTTTCGTTATTCAAGTCTCCCCACAAACAGCTCTATTACATTGCACTTACCTCCAGCAATGAAAATCTTTTTCTCTGCTGGGGTAAGTGCCGTGTGCAAAGAAAACTATCTATGCAGCTGCGAAATAAAACCACCAGGAGGCTCCAAAAACTATGTAAAAATGAAAAGCACATCTATTTTAAAGAAATTCAAAAAGGCTAAATTCTGACTCTGTTACACACGCAGAGTGGCCCGAGCCAACATCACTTGCTCGTCCGCCACCACAAAGGCAGGCTTAAGTCTGTCTATACATACTTTCTTCCGACGACCCCCCAAATCTAACAAAAAATGTTTGTCCCCTGGTTCCAGCACTCTGAATGGGCCATCGTAGGGTGGGCACAATGGGGGGCGGTGGACATCGTGCCTGACAAGCACGAACGCCGCGTTCTTCAAAGTTTTTGGCACAAAAGCGTGTGGAAAACAGTGGTGGGCCGGGCCAGGTAGCGTGCCTGTATCTGCGCTATGCTGCAAACGCTGAGACAGATGGTTGTTCGGCGCGGGATCATCTGGTAAAAATTCCCAGGGGAGCCGCAGTGGCTGAGAAAAAACAAGCTCTGCCGGGGAAGCCTCCAAATCCTCTTTTGGTGCGGAACGCAACCCTAACAGAAGCCACGGCAACCGGTCTACCCAATTTGCATCCGTAAGCGAAGCCCTGAGCGCTGCTTTCAGCAACCTATGGAAACGCTCACATAACCCATTGGCCTGTGGGTTGTACATGGTTGTGCAATAAATTGCTACACCCAGGCTACGGGCCATCGCGGACCAGAGGTCGGAAACAAACTGCGGGCCCCTATCAGACGTGATGTCCGACGGGATGCCAAAACATGCCACCCATGTTGTCAAAAAGGCGCACGCCACGTCCGCAGACGCAGTTGCCGCTAGCGGGACTGCTTCTGGCCAGCGTGTGGTGCGGTCCACCACTGTCAGAAGGTGTGTGCACCCCTGCGATGGCAGGAGGGGGCCCACGAGGTCCACGTGAACATGGTCAAACCTCTTAGCCGGTATACGAAACGGCTCCAAAGGGGCCTTCGTGTGTCTGTGTACTTTGGCTCGTTGGCACGCCACGCAGGCTGCAGCCCACTCTTTCACTTGTTTGCACAGGCCTGGCCATACAAACTTCGCTCCCACCATTTTGACTGACGCGCGCCCTCCTGGGTGCGCCAGAGCGTGAACTGACTCAAACACTCAGCAGCACCAAGCAACAGGGACCACCGGGCGGGGGCGTCCCTTGGAGATGTCACAGATTGAGGGGGGCTGCCATCTTGCAGTACTCTGCTCTCCAGCCTTAACCCTGTTGGTCCAGACTGAAGCGCGCACACATCCGCATTGCCAATCTGCTCTGCGGCCATGGCTGTATAATCTATCCCTATGCAGACTGGGGCCACTACTGCGCGTGAGAGGCAGTCCACCACCACATTCAGTTTACCTTGCCACATGCTGAATATCGGTCATAAACTCCGAGATCGTGGCCAGCTGTCTCTGCTGCCGGCCCGACCATGGGTCCGAAACCTTGGCCATCACGAACGTCAGTGGCTTGTGGTCCACGAACGCGGTGAAGCTGCGCCCTTCCAGCCAGAACTGGAAGTGGCATATGGCCAGGTGGAGAGCCAGCAACTCTCTGTCAAATGCGCTGTATTTACGTTCACTGTCGCGCAAAGCCCTGCTGAAAAAAGCGAGCGGCTGCCAAGAACCGGCGACACGTTGCTCCACAATGGCCCCTATGGCCACGTCCAAGGCGTTGGTAGTGAGCGCTATTCAGGCCACCGGGTCCGGATGCGCCAACAGTGCGGCGTTTGCCAGGGCTGTTTTAACCTCAAAGAATGCCTGCTCCTGCTCCGGAGTCCATTCAACTCTATCCGCTGGCTTCCGTTTCTTGAGCGCGGCGTACAATGACTGCATGAGCTGGGCTGTGCGGGGGAGGAACCGGTTATAAAAGTTAACCATCCCCAAAAACTCTTGCAGCGCCCTGACCGTCTGAGGCCGGGGAAAATTCGCCACAGCGCGCACCTTGTCCGGTAAGGGTATTGTTCCCTCCGGTGAGATGCAGTGCCCCAAAAAGTCAATCCCCGTCACGCCAAACTGGCATTTCGCCGGGTTGATTATTAACCCGTGCTCTTCCAACCTCCGGAAAACCATCCTGAGGTGGGTTACATGTTCATCCTCGGATGTGCTGGCCACCAGGATATCATCCAGGTAGACAAACACAAACGGCAGATCGCGCAGCACCTCATCCATCATGCATTGGAATGCCTGTGCCGCGCCTTTTAATCCAAAGGGCATGCGTAAAAACTCAAACAAGCCAAACGGAGTTATTACCGCTGTTTTGGGTATGTCCTCCGCATGCACCAGGACCTGGTGGTAACTGCAGACCAGGTCTATTTTAGAAAAAAATGCGTGCCCCGGCGAGGTGAATGGAATAATCCTGAATATGGGAAATCGGGTAGCGGTCATGCGCTGTGGCATTATTCAATCTGCGGAAATCTCCGCACGGTCGCCACGATCCCTCGGCCTTAGGGACCATGTGTATCGGGGATGCCCATGGGCTGTTTGAGCGCCTGATGATGCCCAATCTTTCCAAGTTGGCAAACTCCTTGCGCGCTATGGCCAGTTTAGCTGCGTCCAGACGCCAAGGTCGTGCGAAAACGGGCGGCCCAGTGGTGGTGATAAAGTGTTCCACCCAGTGTTTAGTGTTTAGTGATGACCGCCGAAAACGTCGGGACCGTGAGTGCTGGGAACTGAGTGAGCAGTGTGTGGAACCTACCGCCTGGAGTTGTGACACTGGCTAGTGTCGTTGGCCCAGCCCCTCGAGCTGTACAGGGGAGAGAATCAAATGTTGTTGTTAGCAACATTGACTAGAAACCCAAGTGCACACAGAAAATCAGCTCCCAAGATCGGGAAACTGCATGCCGCTATGACAAATGTCCACTTGTACATACGGCCGTGTAGGGATACAGTGAGTGTCCTCTCACCAAAAGTCCTAATGTCCAAGCCGTTTGCAGCTATCAGATCGGGGCAGCTGGCTCCCACTAGCCGGTTGGCGTAGGACGGCAGGATGAGGCTCTTTTGGGAGCCAGTGTCTACGAGGAACCGTCTCCCCGAGCGCAAGTCCGTCACATAGAGCAGCTTGTTTTCTTCACCGGCGGTCGCAGCTGCTAATGACTGCCGGCCTTGACGTTTCCTGAACGCTTGAATTTGCACGGTGGCACACATCTGCGTGCATTCTCTCCAAAGCGGCGGTGGTAGAAGCAGAGCGTGTCTCTCTGGCGCCTTCTGGCCCCAACTGCCGCTACTGTCGCCGGCTCCTCGCCTCCACTGGTCGTCTCGCTGGGTTCCGATGCCGCCGCGTTCACTGTGAGGGCTCTGGTGGTGAGGATGATCTGATCTGCCTCCGGGGCTAGCGCACGGTAGTCGCGTGCGGCCAGCAACAGCGAGTTGGCCAGGACCGCTCTTGCCTCTGTTGGGAGGTTCCGGAGGAAAAGGTGGGCAAACAGAAAATGCCCGTCGTCCGTGCCCATCAACGCCAACATCTTCTCCATCAATTCCACCGCCGATCCATCTCCTAACTCGGAGCGTCTCAGGAGCCTCTCTGCTCTCTCACAGTCTGAGAGTGTGTAGCGCCGGGTCAGCGCAGCCTTGAGAGCCCTGTGTTTATCATGGGCTGGAGGCTGTTGGAGCAGGCTCGCTACTTGCTGAGTCGTGCGAGCGTCCAGCGCTGCGACCACATAGTAATATCTGGTGTCATCTGCCGTTATTCCCCGGAGGGCGAACTGAGCCTCGGTGTGGAGGAACCAAGACCGTGGGTCGTGCAGCCAAAAGTCCGGTAGTTTGACCGAAACAGCACACCCGTTGCTGGGGCTTCCCGTCCGGGCTGTCTCTGGGATGCTTGCCGCATTGCTGGGGCTTCCCGTCCGGGCCGACTCTGGGGTTCTTGTCTCGTGCTCCATAATTCGTCAAGGGTCACCAGTGTGGACAGTGCAAATAAAGAAACCAGATCTGCACGACAGACGACTTTATTTCTCTCTCTCACTGCATTCATACACAGAAAAAGACATCTTTCAATACACCAGGGTCTCTCCTTTTATATCACTCCATTCCTTCCCCCTGTTGCCTGAAATCTTGGATCACAATACATTTACACATTACAATACGTACTGTCCTCCATTTAATCCCCCACACTCTACCGGCAGAGGGAATATTCCCCTCTCCTCTGCTTCCAGTCTGAGATGATTATCCCAGCGTGGGTTCCCTACAGTGTCAGCGTTATCGCGTTAATCACCCGTTAACACTTCATCCCCATTACAGCAACAAATTTTGTGATCGCGGTTAATGGCAGTTAATGGCAGAAAGTGTGAACAGTACCTTTTTTGGCCTCGCAGCACTCCGTATGGCTGTACACTGCAGCTGTAGACACTGGCCACACCATACAGACACCGTGAAGTCAAACAAGCTGGACCACAGCCATGGAAATCCCCAAAACACTGTCATGTTTAAGTTGACAATGTCATCAATCAGAGCTCTCACCTGGATAATTGTCACAGTCTCCTCCAAAACTTCGTCTAGATGTCAATTGTTCTTCTTTGGAAGCAAGATAGCTAGCTAGCAGCTACGTGTAACAGCTACGTGTTTGTACAGTCCCTCCAGGATTTTGCGATGTTGCGATTCTACCAATTCCCGTGACTTCAGCAAGTCCTGCATAATTTGAATTTTGTCCAATCACCGCAACTTTACTGCAGTTTTCGCCAACTTCCACCAATTTCGCCAATCAAATTTGTCTCTCAGTAGCACGCAAATGTGTACATCATCAGTCTTACCAATCAAATGCAGTGCTGCACCACATTGACTTCTGTGTTTACAGTGAGTATATACCAAACACATCAGGAAAAAACAGTATGTGATTAAAAAAAAAAACACTCACCTGCAAGTTTTCCCACATCGTCCCTTCCTCAGTCTCCCCCGGCCCACCAGTGAACGTCTCCTTCAGTTTCCATAATGACCATGTGTATGAAGTGCCGGGTTTGTGTTGAAAAACATCGGCTTGCCTGAAAGCACCTCCATCTTGGGAGTCATCATCGGTGGTCACTCGTAGTCGAGTATGACTGTCCTCCCTCTTGGTCCTTGTAGGTCTTCAGGTGGGCCTAGAGGCCAATTCTGGACCCGATTGTTCTGCTGCAATGTGGGCAGGGGAATGTAATGGTGGTGGGTTTGGGTTGGTCCTGTTTGTTGGTTGCTCTCTCCTTCCTGAGTCTGCGTTTGTCTTGTGCAGCATGATGAAGGTCAGCGCTGTACTGTGCGGCACCCTCACGGACAATGTTTCTCCAGGTCGCCCTGTCGGTTGCCATATTTTCCCAAGCTTTTAGGTCTATGTGGCACTTCTTTAGGTTTGTTTTTATGTTGTCCTTAAATCTCTTCTTCTGGCCTCCTGGAGCCCGCTTCCCTTCAGCTAGCTGGGAGTACAGGACTTGTCTTGGGAGGTGAAAGTCAGGCATTCGGATAACATGGCCAGTCCATCTGAGCTGGTTTTGGGCAATGGTGACAGTGATGGTGGGAAGGCTAGCCTCCTCCAAGACACTGGTGTTGGTGTGTCTATCCTCCCAACTAATCCTGAGGATTTTTCGAAGGCATCTCTGATGGTGTGCCTCAAGTGCCTTTAAGTGCCTGCTGTATGTAGTCCAGGCTTCTGATCCATACAGGAGAGTGGGGAGCACCACCGCTTTATAGACCAGGATTTTGGTATTCACTTGGAGATCGCGGTTCTCAAAGACTCTCCTCCTTAGCCTTGAGAAAGCCCCACTGGCACTGCTGAGGCGGTGGTGTATTTCATCATCGATGATGGCTTTTGATGAGAGGAGGCTGCCAAGATATAAGAAGTGGTCCACATTTTCCAGTTGGATGTTATCAATGGAGATGTTTGGGGGTATGGCAAGTGTACTGCAGTTTGGTGATGGCTGGTGGAGTATTTGTGTCTTTTTTATATTGACGGCCAAACCGAGCTGTTTGTATGCTTTGGCAAAGGCAGACAAGATGCACTGAAGGTCCTCTTCTGAGAGGGCTATGAGAGCGTTGTTGTCTGCATACTGCAACTCCATGATGGATATGGTGGTGGTTTGACCTTTAGCTCTAAATCGGTTGATGTTGAGAAGTTGACCGTCGATTCTGTACGTGATTTTGACTCCCGGGGGCAGATGTTGGTTCGTGAGATGGAGAATAGCAGCAATATAGATGGGGAATAGTGTTAGAGTGATGACACATCCCTGTTTGACTCCCGTGTCAACCCTGAAGGGTTCTGTTTCGTCTCTAGTGCCACTGAGTACCGTGGTAGACATATTGTCATGCAGCAGTCTCAGTACCCGGATGTATTTTTCTGGGCAGCCAATCTTTGCCAGAACCAGCCAAAGGGCCTGACGGTTTACTGAGTCAAAGGCTTTGGTAAGGTCTATGAAGGCCATGTATAATGGTAGATTTTGTTCCCGGCATTTTTCTTGCAGTTGGCGAGCAATGAAAATCATGTCTGCAGTGCCTCTGTTTGGTTGAAAACCACTCTGGGACTCGGGAAGAATGCTCTCTGACAGGGGGGTGAGTCTATTGGCCAAGACCCGGGCAAAGGCTTTCCCTATGGTGGACAGGAGAGAAATGCCACGGTAATTCCCACAAACTGCCCTGTCCCCCTTTTTAAAGATGGAGACAATCAAGGCATCTCTGAGCTGTGCAGGGATTTCCTCTACTTCCCATATTTTCAGGAGCAGGGCATGGATGTGCTTCAGAAGATCAGGACCGCCTTTCTTCAGGACTTCTGCTGGGATGCCATCAGGTCCAGCAGCCTCGTTGTTTCTCATCTTCCTGATGGCGTCCTGTACCTCATCCAAGCTAGGTGGTTTTCCCATGCTTTCCTCTATAGGCTGTTGAGGGAGTTGATCAAGGGCCTCCATCTCAGGAGTGGTGTCCCTGTTTAAGAGGTCCTTATAATGCTCTTTCCACCTGTCTGCAATTGCCTCCTTGTCCTTCAGAAGCGAGAGCCCATCTTTGGAGCAAAGGGGGGTTAGGCAGCGGTGGCTGGGGCCATATACCACTCTTGTGGCATCAAAGAATCCTCTCGTGTCGCCAGAGTCGGCAAGCTGCTGGGTCTCCAGGGCCTTCTTTGTCCACCACTGGTTCTTCAATTTCCTAACAAGTGTTTGTACGGCTGCCTTCGCTTTGGCATGGGCTGCTCTTTTAACCTTGCAGTGAATGTTGTTTTGCCAGGTGATAAAAGTTTGCCGCTGAATGTTGATGAGCTGTTGGATCTCACTGTCATTCTCGTCAAACCAGTCTTGATGTCTCCGCTTTTTATGACCAAGAATGCTTTTGCAGGAGTCCATGATGGCAGTGGAAAGTGTGCTGCAGTGTTTTTCAGTATCCTCTGGGTACTGTTTGGGCAAAGCTGCCCTAAGAGTATCTTGCAGCTGTTATTGGTAGATAATGTCGTCCAACAGCATGATGTTAAGCTTTGGCCGGCTCTGTCCTTTCTGCAACCTTCTTTTCCGCATTAAGCGGATAGACATGATGGAGCGAATGAGGCGGTGGTCAGTCCAGCAGTCATCTGCACTGATCATTACTCTGGTGTTAAGGACATCGCGGCGGTCTTTGGAGCGGACTATGATATAGTCAATGAAATGGCATAATTTGGAGTGGGGATGCATCCATGATGTTTTGAACTTGGTTTTCTGACGAAAAAGTGTGTTGGTGATGACCGGGTTGTGCTCTGAGCACTTGGTTAGCAGTAGTATGCCATTGGAGTTTGTGTTTCCAACCCCTTCTCTCCCCAGCATGCCGCTCATAGATGATGGTTTCGTCCCACTCTGGCATTAAAGTCTCCAAGCAGGATTAACTTATCCTCCTTTGGGACTTCAGATAGTATTTTGTCCAGGTCAGCATAGAAGGCCTCCTTTACTTCATCCTGTGCATCAAGTGTTGGAGCGTAGGCACTAATAACGGTGGCCATTTGACTGCAGGCAAGCATCAGACGAATGGTCATTAGGCGCTCGTTGATGCCCACAGGGAGTTCATGGAGGTGGTTGATGAGGCAGTTCTTGATAGCAAATCCCACACCATGGATTTGTGGCTCATTTGCAGGCTTTCCCTTCCAAAAGAAAGTATACCCGCCTTTTTCCTTCTTCAGCTGCCCTTCATCAGCCAGTCGGGTCTCGGAGAGTGCTGCGATGTCAATCCGGAACTTCCTTAGCTGTCTGGAGATGATGGCAGTTCACCTTTCAGGTCGATCACTGGCTTGGTTGTCCATAAGGGTTCGCACATTCCAGGCTCCAATATGTAGTTTTGTATGTTTCTGACAACATGGTGGTGATCCCTCTGGATGCGGTATTCCAGACAGGATTTTGTGAGGCAGGCTATGTTTGGGGTACCTTTTCTAACCCCCTCCCCTACTGGGATGAGCAGAGTGGATCCTGAATAGGGCTGCTCAGTCATGAGTGCAGCTGCCGAGAAGCTCTTTCTGCCTCAGTCCAAGAGCTTAACAACTGTATCAAGCACCCATCGCCTGTGTGCCAGGTCGTGGCTAAGAACTCCCAGACTTCACTGTCCTGTCCCCGTTACAACTTCCTGATCGCCACAGGACTTTATCTTGTCCAAGATGTAAAGTGGATGGGCTCCCTTCGGGAGGACGCCTGCGCATGATGTCTTTTATCGTGGGGAGACTGATGCACCTGCAGCCACCACACAGTCCTTGGCAGAGAGGGGCCTGAATTCAGTGGCATGGAATCCAAGATGACTGGAGACCACTCTCTGTTGCAGCCTTCATCCGCCTTCAGTGCCGTTGTGACTCATGGTGTCATCCTCCGCCACTCCCGCCGGTCTTTCTTTCTTTGGATCGCTCTTGGTCTGGGACCTCCCCCTTGATCTTGCCGCCATGGGTGAGCCAACCAGAAGCCAAAAGGCCCACGACGGCATCGCTCTCGGGATCATTGGAACACACAAGGTTCTCCACCGCGACAAGGTGGCGATCCATGGAGAACATCTTGGGATCATCTGGAGATCACCATCATGAACATCTGGGATCATCATCATGGAGAACATCTTGGGAGTACATGTGAGGAGACACGCCATAACACCACACAAAAACAAGCATATCTAATATTACAGCTAATGTTTTAACAGTTTATACATCTTTAAAGTCACTACTACATCTTGTCAATGACTTTTAAAGCTGTGAATCTCCGGTCTGGACATGAGCCAATGTGCGATTCAAGCAATCCCCAAGGAGAGCCCCGCAATTTACTGCAACAATAGAAAAAAAAAATCCCACAAAATCCTGGAGGGACTGTTTGCAGCTTGCTGACACAGCAGCTGACACAGAAACTGCCTGTTTCCTCAGCTTTGGGTCCAACTGTCAGCAGGTGAGTACCATACTAGCAGTCTAAAATTCTCAAGCTGTGTTCATAATGTCTGTTTACTCCCACGCCCTATTTTTGTGGCGTGGTGGGGACGTCACGGGTGAGATAGTTGTCTGTTTTTGTTTACATTTTTTCTGCTAAAAGGGAAATTGTGTCTGCTGTGACACACGAGGTCCATTGTTTTGTGTTGATGTGCTTAGGAGCTGTGCATGTTTGCTATGGGAGAAAGAGCAAGCTCCACTTGTGGCTGCTGGCTGGTTGGATGCTGAGTTGTGTTGCAGTGACGTTATTGAGCCCTGGCATTCTTTTGTTTGCACATGCAGTCTACTTTTGAGGATTTTCTGGAGAATGTTCTGGATTGTTTTTGTCATTTTGGATATGTTGACAGCTTTAATATACCTGCAGGTGAAGAAAGAAAACATATTTGTCCACTCCCATGTTCTTCTTCTTTTAGATTTGATTGGTGGTTGGCAACCAGCTTACAGGTGCATTACCGCCATGTACTTCACTCTGTATCATCACTCTATCTGGTCAGGAGCTCACGAGAAACTTGAAAAATTACCAACTTAAGGTATACTGTATCTGTATGGGAAAACAAACAATGTGTTATTAATTGCGATTAACTCAACACTGCAAAAGATTAATGGCGATCAAACGTTTTAATCATCCAAACACCACTAATTTTAGCAATATTATTAGTACAGAATACCGAACATTATTATACACAGCAGAATGATCCCTTTGGATGCAACTGTGCATCAGTGTTTCCCATTTGTTAGTAAATATTTAAATAAAAAAGATTTATTTCGTTATTTGGGCATTTTTCTGTCCTGTTTGGTCACAGTCATCATTTAGTCAAACCGCACATATGTGGCCACACATGATATGTAATTATTCTGGGCATTCTGCTCCACAATCATGGCGGTATTATTATTAACTTTTAATTTTTAGATAGCCATGCGAGCACACCGAAAGGAGTGCCATCAGCATATCGCAGTCCAGCAAAGGGACTCCCGTCTACCGCTGGCCGGGCAGGCTGGGCTTGCTTCCCTGCTGTCAGAAGTCTGAAATATAACCTCACAAATACAGAGTACAAAAAGGTATTAGACTGAATCAAAGATCAGACTTAAGACACGCAGAGCCTCTGAAGTTTTTACTTGCAAGGAGTAATCAACCCACATACAGGGCGAGTTGAATACTGCCGGACAATCCGCAGTTGCTTTCTTTATATACATGGAGTATGTGACAAACTCAGCAAAAGCAGAACAAACAGAATTACCACATAAGCAAAAGTACGCTCTGTATGTCTTCAAGTGTGTGTAGGAGATAAATTGCATGAACACTCTTATCGCGGGGAGAACATCTGCTTCTTCACTCAGTAAAGGCAGAGAGGGGGAAACAACTCCATATATGGGCCTGCAACAAACCAGTGCTTCTGGTCATAGTTAACAGATGAAATGGTTAAATGATAACATACAACAGTCTTTTGCAGATAAAATAAGATGCACAGGGTGTACAGGGGACAAGTCTTGATACAGCATATATGTCAACACTCTTTTATCACACATCAGATGAATAACAGAAGGGTGATGCAGCTTAGTCACTAACAGTGATTATAAGAAGAGGCACAAGTTGTATTTATGACTAATAAGAAAAAGCATCATACATATAAGAATATCAATCTTCATTTCATGAGTTATTAATAAAATGATAACCATATATACAATTTTCCAACACCTGCCAAGGACCGCGTTCCGCTTACCGCTTCTCCAACACGGTGTTGTTTGTCAGACCCCGAGTCCCTGCTGGCATTCCCCAAATTATCCTTTAGACCTACGCAATCACAGCAACATTACAGTATACTTTTTTAAGCATTACATCTTCACTATTCTCTTTGTCTGGTCAAATTTGTGTCTTTTCACTTCCTCGTTTTGTTTGTCGAGCGCTGTGGTGACTGACTGGTCATGATGCCGCGTACTATCCAATCAGTATGAGTTATTCCGAAACCCCGCTCACACTTCCAGAAGCCAGAGCACGAGGAAACACAGCGGTGGCTAAACTTTTATTAGTAAAAATTACATATTCTGAGTGAACAACTCTATACCTCGGGGATGCACACCCTCATAACCTCAGCATAGCAACAAATCTGAGGTCAGTCTGACGAACAGCTTGAGAGAGGTGAAGAATACACACACACAGAATTTGATATTCAGAACAGAAATGGTAAATTTTAAAAAGAAACTAAGAATGTTACTTATAAATAAAGAATTATGATGTTTATTGTGTATCGGTCAGGTCTATTGGAATCGTTGGTTTTATGGTTTGACATAGAACGTAATTAGTTCTGTAATGATTGTAATTTTTTAACCTGTTGCACTTCGGTGTACCGCGGGCGGGCACGTCTCTGTGTCCTAGAGTGCACGAGGGCGCCCTAGTATGCACACTGTGCGTCCTAGGGCGCACTGAAGAAAAGAAAAAGCTGCATTTCCGTTCTTCCACTACAGACACAGCCACGAACAGAAAGCCAAAGGAGTGCTTTGATTGGTTTAGATGTGATTGACCTCTCATTCGAATAATAAGAGCCTTGAATTGGGTTTATGAAACCTTGAAGAACCAATGACTGAAAACCTAGCAAGAAAGACCCGCCTACCAACGGCTGCGAATACAGCCAGTCAATTGAAGCACAGAAGTTCGAAAGCTGTTTTGTGTAAGGCTGGGTGACACACAGGCGTTCGCCAGTCTTTTTTTTCTTACTACTGTTTTTATTTGTTTTGAAAAATCGTTCGCCAAAACCGCAATTATGGAAGCGCAAAACCGCAATAATGGAATTATGGTTTGACCGGGTCGCGTGACCAGAACCACGAGTCCGTAACAAGCAGACCAGCTTCATGTTCGTCTGACAATGAGGAAGAGAAGTTCGCCAGCGAGACTGCTGTTGTGGACAGGTAAGTGTTATAAGCTAAATTATTCTTTATCCCTGAAAATTGTAATCAAAATGACTTTTGACCGATCGGTGGCGTCATGTTGCAAACACCCCCCCCCCCCCGCTACTCTTCTGTAGCGGATTGCAGATATTTTAGTCCAACTGTGCGTAGTAGACCGCGGTGCACAGAGCGTGTACCGCGGCGCATGGACTGGACACGGTTCGTGCGCCACGTCCGGACTGTGAACGCCCCGCCCCCCGCTACTGTTCTGTAGCGGACTGCAGATATATTGCAGATATTTTAGTCCAACTGCGTAGTAGACCGCCGCGCACCATCACCGCTTTCCGTCATGTAGTGATGGGCAATGTCCGTCCTCTGTAGCGGGGGGGGGGGCAGTTGTTATCTTCTACATTACAAATATTCTAGTATAATTTTTAGTGCACTATAGGCTATTTTTTCTGGTAAAAAAAAAAAAGCCACACATTTTTTACGTGGCATGCTTCTTTGTGTGTGGGGGCTTGTTTGTTCATTCATTCATTCATGAATGAATGAATAAACCCCCCCCCCACACACACACACACAGCTCTTCACCTTTCATTAGAGCCCAAGATGAAGCTTCTATATTGAAGCATTCAAAAGTTACAGACATTTTTCCAAACTGTGCCATTTGGCACAGTTCAAAAATGCCTGGGAACAACCTAAGAACAAAGCTGGGTAATATATTCATTTTTTGTGGTATTGTTACAAAATTTTGACCTCAGCTGGATAACACTTGGTTCTACATTTCTGTTGCATTTTCCAGCCCGGATCTGAAGCTGTGTGTTATTTGCAAGCATTTGTATCCAAAAAAACACCCAGGCGAAATTTATTTTCTTCAAGTTCAGTATGTTTAGATGACTGTAACTCAGTGGCAAGAGCACTTAGAGAGATTATGACTGTTTTGCAAAAACATTCAAAGTGTTTTCTTTTAAATGAGACCAACCCCATGAAGATGCTGCAAAGGGTTGAAGAACAGCTTTTGATTTACTTTGGGTACGTTATTTTTTGGCGTTTTTAGGGAAATTGACCAGAGTGCAAGGGGTTAAATTGTAAATGGTGTTATTGTATTGATGCATTAATGTATGTGTGGTTTTACTGTCTTTGATTTTTGTGTGTGTGGACCCCAGGAAGAGTAGCTGCTACTACGGTAGCAACTAACGGGGATCTGAATAAATGAATAAACACACACACACACACAGATGCCTGCATTTATACTGTAGATAGATGGGGAAATTTGTCAATTTACATTTGTAAATTGGTGATGTTAAAGATAAATTGGTGACTTTCTTAAAAGTACACTACTCACAAAAAGTTAGGGATATTTGGCTTTTGGGTTAAATTTGTGGAAAATGTAAAAAGTTCACACTACAGTGTGATGTACAGCCGTGGACAAAATTGTTGGTACCCCTCTGTTAATGAAAGAAAAACCCACAATGGTCACAGAAATAACTTGAATCTGACAAAAGTGGTAATAAATAAAAATTCTATGAAAATTAACCAATGAAAATCAGACAATGCTTTTGAATTGTGGTTCAACAGAATTATTTTAAAAAACAAACTCATGAAACAGGCCTGGACAAAAATGATGGTACCCCTAGAAAAGATTGAAAATAATGTGACCATAGGGATATGTTCAATCAAGATGTGTCCTCTAATTAACATCACAGGGGTCTACAAACTTGTAATCAGTCAGTCGGCCTATTTACAGGGTGACAAGTAGTCACTGTGCTGTTTGGTGACATGGTGTGTACCACACTAAACATGGACCAGAGGAAGCAAAGGAGAGAGTTGTCTCAGGAGATTAGAAAGAAAATTATAGACAAGCATGTTAAAGGTAAAGGCTATAAGACCATCTCCAAGCAGCTTGATGTTCCTGTGACTACAGTTGCACATATTATTCAGAAATTTAAGATCCACGGGACTGTAGCCAACCTCCCTGGACGTAGCTGCAGGAGGAGACGGATAATACGAATGGTAACAAAAGAGCCCAGAACAACCTCTAAACACATTCATAGTGAAATCCAAGGTCAAGGTACATCACGCCGGCATTAATGACATCCGTCTCCGGCAGTCGGAAGTCACGAAACTTAATATAGAATCGGTGTGTGACTTTGCAAAAACGATGTCTGCCACTGTAGTATTCTCTGGGCCCCTCCCCAATCTGACCAGTGATGACATGTTTAGCCGCTCGTCATCCTTGAACCACTGGCTGTCTGTGTGGTGTCCTAAAAATGATGTGGGCTACATTGACAATTGGAGCTCTTTTTGGGGAAAACCTGGTCTTATGAGACGAGACAGCATTCATCCCACTTTGGATGGTGCTTCTCATTTATCTAACAATCTGGCATCTTTTTTATCCAAATTTCCCAAACCGTGACTACTCAGAGTTGGGACCAGGAAGCAGAGTCGTAGTCTTAAACGCCTCTCTGCAGCTCCTCTTCATCCGCCACCCCTCAACTTAGCCCCTGACTTCCCCATCAGAGAATCGTTGTCTGCTCCCTCCAAAGTGAATAAAAATATAATGTATAAGCATCCCAAAGTGATAAAGCAAAATATTGGTAAAACTCAAATTAAACATAAAGCCTCTAAAATGAATGATTTGGCCTCTGTTCCTCCTCATAATTTAAAAATTAAATGTGGTTTATTAAATATTAGGTCTCTAACTCCCAAGTCTCTGCTAGTCCATGATCTGTTAATTGATCATCAGATTGATTTAATTTCCCTTACAGAGACTTGGTTAGGGCAAGAGGATTATGTTGGTTTAAATGAATCAACTCCCTCTGGTTATTTAAACTGTCAAAATCCCAGAAGTTCTGGTCGTGGAGGAGGAGTAGCAACAATTTACCATTCCAAATTACTAGTTAATGTAAAGCAAAAAACATGTTATAATTCCTTTGAGGGCCTGGTCCTCAGTATTGGGCACTTTAGCAATTTTAGGTTAAACCCAATTTTATTTGCCATAGTTTATCGTCCCCCATCAACCTACTCAGAATTTTTATCCGAATTTGCTGATTTCTTAGCTGATTTAGTGCTGAAATCTGATAGAATAATTATAGTAGGGGACTTTAATATACATGTGGATGTAGATAGTGACTGCCTTAATGTGGCATTCAATTCAATATTAGACTCGATTGGGTTTTCTCAGAAAGTAGGAAATTCTACTCATTACCTCCACCATACATTGGACCTTGTTCTGACATATGGCATAGAAATAGAAAATCTTGTAGTGTCTCCTCATAACCCTGTACTGTCAGACCATTGTCTGTTAACCTTTGATTTTACTATTTCTGACTATTTGGCTCCTAAAGAAAAATATTATTACAGTAGATGCCTCTCAGATGATGCTGTTTCCAAATTTATGCAGATTGTTTCCTCTATGCCATGTGTCAACACAACGGAAATAAGCTATAGACAGCTTGCTCCTTCTGTAATTGATAACATGGTGGATAGTGTTACAGCTTCTCTGCATCAGACTCTAGACTTGGTGGCCCCCTTAAAAAAGAAAAAAGTCTAATCAGAGATTTCTAACTCCTTGGTTCAACACAGAAACCCGTAGCTTAAAACAGAAGACTTGTCAATTAGAAAGAAAATGGCGCTCTACTAATTTAGATGAAATCTATTTAGCTTGGAGAAATCATCTTTTAATTTATAAAAAATCTCTTAGAAAAGCTAGAACGAGTTATTACTCTGCATTAATAGAAGAGAACAAGAATAATCCCAGGTTTCTTTTCAGTACTGTAGCCAGGTTGACAAAGAGTCAGGACTCTGTCAATCCTAGCATTCCCTTAGAGCTTACTAGTCAGGACTTTATGAACTTTTTCAATAATAAAATTTCATCCATCAGAGATAAAATCAATCAGACTCTTCCCACAGTTAACTTAAATACTGTAACTACTACAACTCCTTCTATTGATGTCTGTCTTGATGAGTTTACTCCAATCGACCTTTGTGAGTTAGACAAAATAGTTTCCTCATGCAAACCTTCAACTTGTCTTTTAGACCCTATTCCTACCAGGTTATTTAAAGAAGTCTTCCCACTTATTGGTAGCTTTATTCTTCATATAATCAATTCTTCATCAACTTTAGGCCATGTACCGCAGGCTTTTAAAACGGCTGTAATTAAACCCTTACTCAAAAAGCCAACGCTAGATCCAGGAGCTTTAGCTAACTATAGACCAATCTCTAATCTCCCTTTCATTTCAAAAATCTTAGAAAGAGTTGTTGCTATGCAATTATTTGACCACCTGCAGGGAAATGGTTTACTTGAAGAGTTTCAATCTGGGTTTAGAATCCATCATAGTACTGAAACAGCCTTAGCGAAGGTCACTAACGACCTCCTCATTGCATCTGATAATGGACTAGTTTCTGTACTTGTCCTTTTAGACCTTAGTGCAGCTTTTGATACTATCGATCATAATATTCTACTTGATAGATTAGAACACTATGTTGGACTTAATGGAACTTCGTTGCAATGGTTTAGATCTTATTTATCTGATAGGTTCCAGTTTGTTCATGTAAATAATGAGTTTTCTTTCAACTCAAAGCTCAGTCATGGAGTTCCACAGGGATCTGTGCTAGGCCCTACTCTTTTTAGTTTATATATGCTTCCGTTAGGCAACATTATTAGAAAGAACTGTATACATTTTCATTTTTATGCTGATGACACACAATTATACCTGTCAATGAAGCCAGATGATAGTAATCAATTAGCCAAGTTAGAAGCCTGTCTTAAGGAAATCAAAGCTTGGATGACTTGTAATTTCCTGCTATTAAATTCAGATAAGACTGAAGTCATTCTTGTTGGTCCAAAAAACCTTAGAAATTCCTTTCCAAATCAAACTTTCAGTTTGGATGCAGTTACTCTTTCTCTTAATAGCTCTGTGAGGAACCTTGGAGTTATTTTTGATCAGGATTTGTCCTTCAATTCACATATTAAATTTGTTTCTAAGACTGCCTTCTATCATTTGCGTAATATTGCCAAGATTAGGAGCATCTTGTCTCAGAGTGATGCTGAGAAGCTGATCCACGCTTTTGTTTGCTCGAGATTAGATTATTGTAATTCTTTATTATCAGGCTGTCCTAAAACATCTTTAAAAAGTCTTCAGCTGATCCAAAATGCTGCAGCAAGAGTTTTAACAGGTACTAGAAAGAGAGATCATATCTCTCCGGTTCTGGCCTCCCTTCATTGGCTTCCCATATAGTTTAGAATTAAGTTTAAAATCCTTCTTCTTACTTACAAAGCTCTAAACAATCAGGCTCCTTTTTATTTAAAAGATCTGATACTACCGTATTATCCTAACAGAGCACTACGCTCCCAAAATGCAGGATTACTTGTAATACCTAGAATCTCCAAAAGTACAATGGGAGGCAGAGCCTTCAGTTATCAAGCTCCTCTCCTGTGGAATCAGCTGCCAATCTGGATTCGGGAGTCAGACTCCATCTCTGTTTTTAAGAATAGGGCTAAAACCTACCTTTTTGATATAGCCTACAATTAGGGAGGGATCATGTGTTTTTGAACCCTCCCTTAGTTATGCTGCTAATAGGTTTAGTCAGCCGGGGGACCTCCAGTAATGCACTGGGCCTCACTCCTTTCCTCACGCTCTATGAAATATTTTTTTTGCTGGTCATTAACATCTGTTTGTTCTCTCCCATAGATTGAGTCCCCATCGTGCTGTTTGCTCTCTACATGTCTGTTCTTTTCTTCTTCTCTATCCCCTCACCCCCCAGCCAGTCGCAGCAGATGACTGCCCCTCCCTGAGCCTGGTTCTGCTGGAGGTTTCTTCCTGTTAAAAGGGAGTTTTTCCTCTCCACCTTCGCCAAGTGCTTGCTCACAGGGGATCGCCTGATTGCTGGGGTCTTTCTGCAACTGTGGGGGTTCCCCCCTACAGTTGATAGTGCTATGAGATGACTGTTGTTGTGAAATGGTGCTATATAAATAAAGTTGAATTGAATTGAATTGAATCGGTGTCAGATCGCACCATCCATCATTGTTTGAGTCAAACAATGAGTGGACTTCATGGGAGACGACCAAGGAGGACACCACTGCTGAAAACAAATCATAAAAAAGCCAGACTGGAATTTGCCAAACTGCATGTTGACAAGCCACAAAGCTTCTGGGAGAATGTCCTATGGACAGACGAGATAAAACTGGAACTTTTTGGCAAGGCACATCAGCTCTATGTTCACAGACGCAAAAATGTAGCATACCAAGAAAAGAACACTGTCCCTACTGTGAAACACGGAGGAGGCTCTGTTATATTCTGGGGCTGCTTTGCTGCATCTGGCACAGGGTGTCTTGAATCTGTGCAGGGTACAATGAAATCTCAAGACTATCAAGGTATTCTAGAGAGAAATGTGCTGCCCAATGTCAGACAGCTTGGTCTCAGTCGCAGGTCATGGGTCTTGCAACAGGATAATGACCCAAAACACACAGCTAAAAACACCCAAGAATGGCTAAGAGCCAAACATTGGACTACAGTGATCCCTCACTTATCGCGGTTAATGGGTTCCAGAACCGACCGCGAAAAGTGAAAAACCGCGAAGTAGCGTCACTCCTAATGACGTCACCCATAAATAATACGTACGTTCATTCTCTCACTCTCTCTCTCATATGATACGTGTGTGTGTGTAAGTATACATACATTCGTAGATGTAAATAAAGTGTACATAAATATGTTTTTAGAACTCTTTTATTCTTATAACAAGATACGTAACTCAAGATGAAGATGATTTACTGCACACGTTAATGTGAGCTTTACTGCTCCTCAGGTGACGCCTCATCGTCAGGTGCTAGAGGCGCAGGATCGTCGAGGGCAGCTTCCGATAGAGCTGGAGAAGCTGCAGGAGGCGGCCTAGTGGCTCGACGGGAAGACTATTTTGCACAAAAAGGCACAAGAGAACAGCGAACAATGAATGCGGTCTTCCTTCGCTGGGTATGGGCGCTTGGCAGGGAGAGAAGCTGGGTAAAACGTCTCAGCCAGTCAGCTTGCGAGATTCCCGAGCGGTGAAGAGGTGGGCGGAGAGGAGTGGAGCGGTGGTCAGAGAGGTGGATTTTGAGTTGTGCGGGCTCTCCGTGTTGATACCTAATGTTCTAATGTAGTCTCCCTGCCTTCTGCTAGCGCCCGCCCATTTTTTCTCAATTTTGAATTTTTGATGAATATTTTTGAAAAATCCGCGATGTACTGAGGGCGCGAAAGGTGAAGCGCGAAGTAGCGAGGGATCACTGTATTCTAAAGTGGCCTTCTATGAGCCCTGATCTAAATCCTATTGAACATCTGTGGAAGGAGCTGAAACATGCCGTGTGGAGAAGGCACCCTTCAAACCTGAGACAACTGGAGCAGTTTGCTCATGAGGAGTGGGCCAAAATACCTGCTGAGAGGTGCAGAAGTCTCATTGATAGTTACAGAAATCGTTTGATTGCAGTGATTGCCTCAAAAGGTTGTGCAACAAAATATTAAGTTAAGGGTGCCATCATTTTTGTCCAGGCCTGTTTCATGAGATTGTTTTTTAAAATAATTCTGTTGAACCACAATTCAAAACCATTGTCTGATTTTCATTGGTTAATTTTCATAGAATTTTTATTTATTACCACTTTTGTCAGATTCAAGTTATTTCTGTGACCATTGTGGGTTTTTCTTTCATTAACAGAGGGGTACCAACAATTTTGTCCTCATGTGTAATATCATGAAAGTAGGGCATTTAAGCAGAAGCATGCAATGGTGAATTCCTCATCTCAAACAATTTATTGAAACAAAAGCCAACAACAGTGGTGGGTATACCACAACAAAAAATGTCAGTGTCTCAATAACTTGTCATGTGCCCTTGAGCATCAATTACAGCTTGACAACGACGTCTCATGCTGTTCACAAGTCGACTTATTGTCTGCTGAGGCATGACATTCCACTCTTCTTGAAGGGCGGCCCTCAGGTCATTGAGGTTGTGGGGTGCAGGGTTATAAGTTTCTACACGGCAACTCGGCTGATCCGATAGGTTTTCTATGGGATTCGGGTCTGGAGAAAGTGCAGGCCACTCCATTTGAGGTACCCCAGACTCCAACAGCCATTCCCTAACGATGCAACCATGATGAGCTGGAGCATTGTCGTCCGTGAAGATGTAATTAGGCCTGTGTTGCTCATGCACGGGCACGATGACTGGATTAATGATGTTATTCAGGTAGTATCGGCTTGTCACTGTACCATTCACAAGGTGTAGGGCAGTTCTGTATTGACTAGACACACCTGCCCAGACTGTAACACCACCACCACCAAAGGCTCGTCTGGTGAAAACAGTGGCTGATGTATAGCACCCTCCTTGATGTCTCCAACATTGTTGGCGGCCATCATTTCTGCTCAACGTGAATCAACTTTCATTGGAGAACAGTACTGAGGCCCACTGGTCCCTTGTCCAGCGTAAATGCTCCCTGGCCCATGCAAGACGATGACACCTGTGCCTGATGAAGTGGTCAGGTACCCTTGCAGGTCATCTAGCACACATACCATGATGATGGAAATGGTTTCGAATGGTCTGACGTGACACTTGGGTGCCTCTCACCTCCCTTAAATGTGCCTGGAGTTGAGTGGCATTCATCATCCGGTTCCACAGGGCACTGTTCACAATGAAGTGGTCATCAGCATGGGATGTGGCCAAAGGACCTCCACTTCTATGCCTTTCTGTGACTCTTCCAGTTTCTCTGTATCTCTTGCAACCTGCTGATGACACTCTAAGCTCAGTGGCCACTTCCCTCTGACAACATCCTGTTTGAAGCCTCACAATGGCGAGGTACTGTTGATCAATTGTTAGGTGTCGTCTTGGTCTCATGATATCAAAATGTGAACAGCATTGATGAAGAGGACCATTTAAATATCAATTCTAATTGAACCAGAAAATTTATTGGTCAATTCATGGATCAAATACCTGTTGTGAATTTTGTTGTTAAGCACCTTGTTAGAGAACAGCAAGTTATGCAAAAAGTATTGAAACATTGAACAGTTGGACATGTGCATTCAAAAGGTTAGAGAAGGTCAAATTAAGTTCACCTGTAAAGGTTATAGTGCATTTTAGGTGCATCCTGAAATTTCACCCGAAAGCCAAATATCCCTAACTTTTTGTGAGTAGTATATATTTGCATCTTTTTTCCAGGTAAATTTGCAACTTTTCTGTGGCTGATTTGGGATGCTTTTCCTCTAGATTGCCTTTAGTCTGAGCAAAATAAAATTAAACTACCTGCATATACCCTCAAATACAGGGGTCACCAACTAAAACTGCAAAAGGCCCAATAAGTCGGTCCTCCTCCCCAGCCAAGGTCAGAACTAGGTGTGGGAATCTTTAAGCAGCTCATGATTCCATTATGATTCAGAACTCCGACTTGATTCTAAAACCATTCTCAATGCATCTTGATGCATTTTTTTTCCATTCAAGATTTTTCCCTCCCACTGTGTAACAAGTTGGCCCGTTTAAAGCAAAATATTTCCAATGACCCATGAATTTACTTCCAACATCTTTTATTAAAACAATTGGAAGAGAAATCTGACACATGGTGGGCAGTGGTAGTCTAATGGTTAGGGATGTGGACTAGTGAGTGGAGGGTCAGTGTCATGCGGTGACCCTCGCGGGCCACCATAAGATGCCAAAAGTCGCCGGTGAGCTTTGCATAGATGTTTATTTAGCCACCGCCACCGTGCAGCCCTGCACGGTGGCGCAGTGGTTAGCACTGCGGCAGCACAGTTTACCCTTGGCCGGGGGATTGTGGGGATCGTGGGATCGTGGGTTCGATCCCAGCCCCCGACCAACAGTGATCTGTGTGGAGTTTGCATGTTCTCCCCGTGTTGCATGGGTTTACTCCGGGATTTCTCCGGTTTCCTCCCACATGCCAAAAACATGCATGTTAGGTTAATTGGCTGTTCTAAATTGTCCCTAGATATCTGTTAGTTAGTATTAATGAAAGCGCTTTGAGTGGTCTTTGTGACTAGAAAAGCGCTATATAAGTGCAGGTTAGTTAGTTAGTAATTTAACAAAACAAGATGAGACACAAAGCTGTGAGCCGCTGAGGGCAAAACACACACTACAGAATACAAGGGATCGTAGGGCTAACCCCAGCCACTACGACCTTAACTATGGTATGAACAAGAACACAAACCGGACACGGACGAGGAATGTTTGACGATACTCCAGCATCAACCAGCTGTCAGCACCCGCTAATAAAGCCGGCAGCTAACGAGCTGTGATGCCGAACAGCTGATTGGCTCTGACAGCAGGAAGCCCTGCCGAGTGCTGTCACAATAAGAGCCCGGGGAGCCAGAATGTAATCCACTGCTGTCAAAGCCGGCAGAGATGATGCATGGCCCGAGCGCGGACGAGATCGGCACTCGGGTCATAACAGTACCCACCCTCTGAGGGCGGGCTCCTGAACGCCTCATAGACATCCAACCCACCCCCACCCCCTCCAGGGTGGGCAGATGGGGCAGGAGAGGATCAACCACAGATCGAGAACCAGGGCACAGACAGGGGGGGGAAAAAAAAAAAAAGACCCAAAAAATACATGGAAGTCACACAGGCATGAAATAACAGGAAAAAGAAAAAAAACTCCCTACAGTAAAAAACATGATGACAGGACAAATGAGGCAACTGCAGAACACAAATTAACTCCCAAAAAGGGGCGCTGCTGAAGTCATTCTATGACACGGTGGTGGCATCAGCCATCACTTTTGGAGTGGTCTGCTGGGGCAGTGGCATTACTGCAGCCGATAGGAAGAGACTGAACAAACTGATTAAGAAAGCTAGCTCTGTCCTGGGGCAACGCCTTGATCCGATGGAGGAGATAGGAGAGAGAAGGACGGTGGCTAAACTGTCATCTCTGCTGGAGTCCGAGTTCCACCCTATGCAGGACATACTGGATGCACTGAGGAGCTCATTTAGCAGCAGACTACATCATCCCAGGTGCACAACCGAGAGGTTTCGTAGGTCCTTCCTACCAACGGCTGTCAGACTGTACAACCTAAGCAGGGCTGCTCGCAGAGATAGCAAAAAGACGTAACAAACTAATAGGTTTTTTTTGAATGCAAAAGATGCAATAGACTTACACAATGGTCCTCTCCGGCATACAACTAGGAACATACCGGTCGCTATGGAGGGTGAGAATATGTATGGGCACATAATCATACCATGTAGGATAACTAAATAGACGGTTATGCTGTTTCATCCCACCTAGCAACAATGCTCTGCACTGTGTGTGTTTATATATTTACATATTTATTCCATCTAGCTACAATGCTCTGCACTGGGTGTGTTTATATTTATATATCTATATATTTATTCCATCTAGCTACAATGCTCCGCACTGTGTTTTTATATATCTACATATTATTCCATCTAGCTACATTGCTCCGCACTGTGTGTGTTTATATACTTGCATATTTATTCCACCTAGCTGCAATGCTCCGTACTGTGGGTGTTTATATATTTACATATTTATTCCATCTAGCTACAATGCTCCGCACTGTGTTCATATATTCATATATTTATTCCATCCAGCTACAATGCTCTGCACTGTGTGTCTCTCTGTGTGTGTGTGTGTATATATATATTTTATAGTAATATGTACATATGTATATTAGCTGCTCTTGCTTGCTTGTTTTTTTTTTTTTTGTTTTTGTTTTTTTTTCTTGCCTTCTGATTGTTGCTCTGAGTGTTGCTATCCCTGTGCTGTTGCAATCCTGGAATTTCCCCGTTGTGGGACTAATAAAGGCTTATCTTATCTTATCTTATCTTATCTTAAAAAGCACAACTGGCAACTACAAGAAACAAAACACAGGACAGCGAGAAGAACAGAACAATTACAGGACCAGGCTACATTCCAAAATACGTGAAACACAATTACCCAGGCACGAAAACAAAAAATACCACACTCTCAGGTCAAAAAGCAAGAACAACACAGGACAGGAAAAAAAACAGAACAATTACAGGACCAGACTACACTCCAAAATACATGAAACACAATTACACGGGTACGAAAACAAAAATACCACACTCTTAAGTCAAAAAGCAAGAACAACACAGGACAGGGGAAAAAAAAACCACAGAACAATTACTGGGCTAGACCACCACTAGGAATGACCTCTACCCCCGACAGTTCACGCCGACTGGCAGAGACCAAACGCCACGGAAACAGTTCAGACGGTCTCCCCGCGTCCAACGGCCGACGGGTGGTCATGGGGGGCGGAACATGACCAGGCGGCTTACCCCAGTCCCAGGCCCGGAAAGTCCACTCCTCCGGTGGCCGAACCAGATCGCCCAGTGAAACACACAAAATGTCGGATGGCCGTCCTGAGGCGCCGAACCGGCGAAACAGTTCCTCAGGCGGCCGACCCGCGTCCCTCAGCCACAAGTACCGGGGGAAAACAGCCCACGGCGGCCTCCCTGGCGAGGACAAAACACGGGAGAGCCGGGGCGAGCGAAAAGGGACCCCCACGGCCCCCAGCGATGATGCGCAGGGGCGATAACTCCGTAGAGGGGACAGAAGGCAAGGATGAGCCCGAACTGGGTCAGGCGATGAAGGGTCTGCAGTTCCTCCACCGTCCGTGGACCACACCGGCGCTGCACCTCCGCTGGACCCCGATTGGGTCCCGACTGCACCCATGTCGGACCCCGATTGGGCCAGAACAGAACCTGCGGTGGACCCCGATCAGGCCTCGGGCGCACCCACGTCGGACCCCGATTGGGCCAAAGCAGCTCCCGCGATGGACCCCGATTGGGTCTCGGGCGCACCCACGTCGGACCCCGATTGGGCCACAGCAGCCTTCACAACGGACCCCGACTGGGTCGGTGCAGCTCCGCTGACGACCTGCACCCCTGAACCTGGAACCTCCAACTCACCGGCCCCGCCCGACTGGCTCCGCGCTGGTGACACTGCAAGGAGGCTCAGAACACACAGAAAAACCGGGATCAGTGTCACCGGCGGCAACAGAACCCAGCGAGACGAGCTCTGGCGCAGCAGGCAGCTGCCCCTCACTCGCCTCCCCGAGAGGCAGGAAAAAATGCTCCAACACAGGGGACAGAGACACAAGAGGGAGCACTTGCCTGCACTCGGGTTCTGTTGCAGTCCAGGACTCCGTCCATCCAGGCTCAGGGCGAAGAAGTTCGTGCGCAGGCTCCAACTCAGCTGCATCGGGCTCTGCAGCTGGCAAGATGGATTCCGCAGCCTGAGGTTCCTCTCACGCTGATGCCCACGCCAATGACCCGTATGGCGTGGAGGCAGGGGACCCTCGACCCACTGGTTCGGATCGCTCCAGCGAGGAAACCCGGGGATGCTTCATCGTCGGCACAGGTTCCGGGCCACAGTCCGCTCTTCTCCTCCGTCCACGACGTGGCTACAGGGCCGGATCCAGGCTTTCCAGCACCGCAGGCTCCCTCCTCACCCCGCGACGTAGACCTGGCGTCGCGGACCACTCAGCAGAAGGAGACACAGAGGCAGCAGGTTTGGTTATCACAGTTACAGCAGGTGGTGGGAGCTCGGGGGGCTGCGAACCCCGAACTCCGCCCCCAGAAGTCAGACAAGGCAGATCATAATTGTGGTGGAATGAATGAACTTGCACTTGCCTGCCTCCTGGGGAGAAGATAATGTCTGCTGTAGCGAGTGGAGACCTCCTTCTATCCCTCCGGGAGGTAACGGCAGGCCCCTCGGGATGACGAGGATGAGCCGCTCGGGAAAGATTGCTGACGGACCTCGCCAAAGCACGACTCACAGCACTCCCAACCGCTAGGGATGACGTCACAGAGAAGGACATGACAGCCGGGGAGACATGGGCACGAGGAGCTGACAGCGCAGCTGGAACAGATGACCCGGGGGCGGCGACTGCAGGGGTTCCCTCCTGTCGTCACGTAAGGGATGCAGCCAACTGGGAGGCTGGGTTCCTCCGACGACCCAGAGCTGGATCCGGACGGGATTCTCGTTGGGACTTGATAGGAGCATGGCAATGAGGCCAACTGGCCGACGGTGCGGCGAGGGACCCAGGAACACATGGCGCTGGGACTGGACGGGCGACAGGAGCTGGATTCCGATCCGCAGGTCTCCTGCCGGGTTTTCCCTCCAGCCTAAGAATCCCCACTCTTGCCAGGGATGCTGTCCTCATGGGAGGTGGAGGGGTTTCCTGGAGCGCTCTTGCCATCACTTCGCGCTGTGCCACAATCCATGATAACCTCTCGCTCCCCTCCGGAGTAGAGGTAAGGTGGTAACTGCGCAGGGCCCGCTGGGCGAGGCATAAGTGGTAGTCGGCCGCCTCGGAGGGCATGAGACGGGCGGCTTCCGCTAGATAGCCGTCAATCTCCTCTAGCCACTCCGGGCAAAAACCACACTCGCGGGCGGGCATCTCTCTACCAAGTCCAACTTACAGTGAAGACTCCACCCTACAGCAAAAACTCACGGTGAAAAGGCATCTCGGTGTGGCGTCTCCGTTTCGACGACCTAGACTGGAGTATACTGTCATGCGGTGACCCTCGCGGGCCACCATAAGTTGCCAAAAGTTGCCAGTGAGCTTTGCATAGATGTTTATTTAACAAAACAAGACGAGACACAAATGGTAAATGGTAAATGGCATTCACTTATATAGCGCTTTTTTATTCTCATCTCTTGATGACCAAAGCGCTTTACAGATCCTGCAATCCACCCATTCACACACACATTCACACACTGATGGTGGCTGTGAGCCGCTGAGGGCAAAACACACACTACAGAATACAAGGGATCGTAGGGCTAACCCCAGCCACTACGACCTTAACTATGGCATGAACAAGAACACAAACCGGACACGGACGAGGAATGTTTGACGATACTCCAGCATCAACCAGCTGTCAGCGCCCGCTAATAAAGCCGGCAGCTAACAAGCTGTGATGCCGAACAGCTGATCGGCTCTGACAGCAGGAAGCCCCGCCGAGCGCTGTCACAATAAGAGCCCGGGGAGCCAGAATGTAATCCACTGCTGTCAAAGCCGGCAGAGATGATGCATAGCCCGAGCGCGGATGAGATCGGCGCTCAGGTCATAACAGTCAGGTGTTCAATCCCTGGACCAGCAGGATCAGATCTGGGTGGGACAGATAACATAGCAGCATTTGCCCCACCCTCCTTAACCCCACTGTGGTGCCCTTGAGCAAGGCCCTTAACCCCAACTGCTCCAGTGGAGCTGCTCAGTGGCCACAGGTCAGTCTGTGGTTGGACTGGGCAGCTTCCTGGTGTGAATGTGAACAGGGTGTCCTTGAAAAAGACAGGTTGCCTCTCAATGGAGCTACCCTGTATAAATAAAGGTTAAATTGTGGTGACCCACCACACTCTACACAGACATTCCTCACACTCAGCAGGTCTGGAGGAAGCAGAGGACCATTTACATACAGAGGACAATTCACATTCGGACAGAGAGCCCCTGGGGGACAACCAGAACAATGGACTGTTGCTTATACATCCCGGGATTAGGGAGAGGACGTCCGGGTGCCAGTTGGTCACGCTAATAATATGTATTGACTGATATGTACTGTATATCACTATGCTAATGTGCCATGCATTCTCTCTGTCAGTATAACATGTATAAAAGAGCTTGCGATACATGCCTCAGCAGCACAGTAGCACACAGAGCTACAATGTGTGTCTCATTATGTTGGAGGAAATAAAACCCTGCAACCTTCCAGCTCATCGCATCTCACCTGATCTTTTACCTCCACAAAATAAAATTCAATTCAATTCAATTCAATTCAAACGTTTATTTCAAACTCAGGGTTCATATTACAAATAGATAAATAAATAAAGTATATACAGATCAGCAGACACTCGGCGCTCTTGTAACAACAAAAAACATAATGGGCTCAGTGTAAAATGGAACGCCACCACTTCCAAATGCTGGAATGAAGTGTGAGTGACGAGTTGACAATTGCTGATATAAGATGATTGTTACATTCCAGCAGTCTTCTCAAAAAACTGTAAACATTCTTACGTATCAATTCTCCAAAAGACGGAATGTTCACAGACACAAACAGCTTGCTTGCACTCGACCTTCGTGGTACATTTAACAATCTTCTTAGGGAGTTATTATATGCAATGCGGATTTTGTTCCTAACAGCAACATTGCTATTAAACCATAACGGCGAGCAGTACATTACAGGTACATTACAGGTACTACATTTAACAATCTTCTTAGGGAGTTATTATATGCAATGCGGATTTTGTTCCTAACAGCAACATTGCTATTAAACCATAACGGCGAGCAGTACATTACAGGTACTGCTCGAGGTACAGAAGGTCTTGAACAACATACATTTGACTTCAGGAGAACATCTATGGAAATTACGCAACAGTAAATTGGTTTGAGCGTACAGTTTCCTGAGATGCCTGTTACAATCAGCATTGGTCTTATCAGATTCAATCCACACACCTAGGTATTTGACTTTTTCGACAAAGTTCAAGCTATTACCACAAAGTGACATAACAGGATTCGACGTATTGACGCCCTTTGGTTTGAAAGCCATACACATAGATTTAGTACAGTTGAACAGGATGTCATTTTTTTCACCAAATTTTTCACATACAGAAAGGAGATGTTGCATCGCTGCGGTAGATAAACTTAACAAACAGAGGTCATCAGCGTAGAAAATGTGATTTAACAGTGCACCGTTAAAGGAGCCGCCCACATTAGTATTGTTCAACAGTATACTGAGATCATCAACATAGACATTAAACAACAAGGGTGACAGTATACCACCTTGTTTAACACCGTTGGTCACATGAAATTTGGATGAGGTGACATTGCCCCATCTAACAACCATAGACTGCCTTCTGTACCAGTATAGCAGGATGCTAACAATGTAAATAGGGATACCTCGATCGATCAATTTTCTGAACAAACCCCAGTGGTTAATCCTGTCAAAAGCTTTGCTAGCATCTAGGAACGTAGCATAAACACTAGTGGAGTGGCTTCTGAAGTAGTCAACAAATTCATGGAGTAGGTAAACAGCCTTGTCAGTTGAAAGAGCTGATTTGAAACCAAACTGATTGTCGTTTGTCCACAGATAATCCTCAATTCTGTTCAGAAATAAACCCTCTAACAGTTTAGATATAACATTAGCAATAGCTATAGGTCTGTAGTTGTTCATGTCAGAAAGACTGGCACACTTGTTTTTCACCAAAGGAATAATAACAGAGTCCATCAACATGTCTGGCATGAAACCATGAACAAACATACAGTTAAAACACAATGACAACAAAATACACAAGTTGAAATCGGCGTTGATGAGGCATTCACTGGTGAGACAGTCAGGGCCAGCTGATTTGCCTTTCTTGAGAACTTTGATCAGTGAATCAACTTCAACAGGAGTAACAGCAGAGATATCAGAGGCATCAAACATGTCGTTATACAGACGAATATCATGCATAACAGAATCCTTCATTGAAACATTCTTGACTGAGTTGAAAATAGCTTCATAATGACATTTCCACTTTTCAGCAATATTAACGTCACCAGTCACACCATCAATAGTGTTTGATCTGACAGACCGGTGGGAGCTCATAGCCTTCATTTGTTTCCAGAATTCTACCATGTTCAGTTCACTCATGTGATTAGCTAGCTGGTCACATTTGATACTTTCTTCATTACGCCTGCATGCTCGTAGAGCATATTTGAACCTAGCCCTGCAATTTTTCATGTTTTCAAATATTGGACCAGAACGTGGTTTGCTATTACTCCTCCACCACAAAAAAGCATCCCGGGCAGCTGTGTGAGCCTCACTAACTACATCATTCCAGCCTGTGACGTTATATTGGGTGGCCACACTGTGACTAGGAATGCATTCACTCACACAGTAATTTAGGGCATCAACAATATCACTGTAGAACCTGTCAATATTGTCCCTGTGTGCCGCACAATTACGGTCGTGGCACCTGATGGCGTCCATAGGAGCACGGATGTTACAGAGTTTCCTACGAGTAAGTTTCTTATATCTGGACAGGTCTGACGCTGTGGCATCACGCCATTTGTATGTTCTACTGCTCGTTGTGGCTGAGGGAGCTTCCCGAGGGCCATTTACAGCACTAGATACCTCAATATCTATGGATAAGGGTACATGATCAGAACTCACATAGTCAAGCAGAACTTTGATATTGGATACGTTATCATGGCCTGAGGATGTAGTCACACAGTGATCAAGCCATGATGTAGAGCCGTGGGCAAAGCTAACATGAGTAAAGGTATCACTTGGTAGGATAATCCTGTCCGAGATGTGTAGGGAGTAACTCTCACAAAAAGACACCAGTTCATTTCCAAAACAACTAGAACGTGCTGTATTAGCGTTGAAGTCACCAATTGTGAACACATATGGAGTTGGAAAGTCCTTGGTGATACGTTTAACAAGACTCAGGCAGTGCAAGTATTCATCCAAGTTTTCAACATTGTCATAGGGGAAATATACACATAATATAAGACAGTGAAAGTCACCCAGGTTGACTTCAATACCTATAACTCTTAAGCAATCGTAAGTTTTCACAACACAACTGTTCGCAAGTGACTTCCGCCATAGGATACCGACGCCGCCATAGGGGCGACCTAAAATAACACATTCTTCCGTATCCATAAAGGAGACACCTTGTCCTATAAAGTCACCATGTAATCTACTTAGAATAGACAATTCGTTTTTGAATAACCAGTGTTCCTGCAGCAACACAATGTCATGGTTATCACATAAACTGGAGATCTCATTAAATGAAGTTTTTACATTCTTGCAGTTAAATGAACATATTCTAAGGTTGGTCCTACTATTGAATGCATATAATGACAAACACAATGATGACAGTCACATGTTGATCATTTCCTCTCAAAAAACTGTCGGAGGTATAAACCAGATGGCCACACATTTTTGTCAAGCAACTTCTTGCTGCAACTGGCAGGACATGTAATCTTAAAAGAGGCATAACCATCATACTTGGTTTCTAGTTGCTCAATCTTGATATTGTCATTTAATTTAACATGGTAGGACCGTACATGATGGGGTCTGGTGGTGGGGTCAAGTCGACTGATGAAGACTTGGTGTATCTTATGACCTTGACCTTGACTCTGATGTCCGCCAGACCTCCTACCAGACTTTGGTACAACGCGTAACTGTGGGTGGGGGCGTGTCTTGTTGACAGCCTGTACCTGGTTCGTGGTCTGCTTGTCAGACGGTTGGTTGTCAGACGATTGAAGAGCATCAGCATAGGACCTCCTCTTCTCCTTGGAACGACGACTTTCAACTTCCTTGAACTCACTCTCGCGTTCTTCAGCAGTTACAGCAACTTTGGCAGCTTTGGCAACGTCAACAAAACTGGTCTTTGTAGAGTTGGCGGCCACGTCCGCATTCTCCCCTTCGGACGTGGCAGAGAGGTGGAGGATCACGGGCTGCAGTGGTGACCGGGGCGTGGTCAACAGTTGTTACCACAGTCTCCTTATCGCTGGGGATGTTGACAGCACTCTGAGTACTGCAAGCCTCATTGTCATCTTCATCATCATCTTCCACGACCCGGGCGTCAGCTGGAGAGGGTGTGTCGCCGAGTTTGGACTTTATTGCCGCCATGTCGTCCTGGATAGCTGATATCATTTTGAACGCGGTAGCAAAGCTCTCTCCAAGAGACATCACACGGCACACATCCTTAGACAGCCTGGCAAGGTCAAATGACTCCAACGAAGCTGGTGGCAAATCCTTGAGGTTCAGGGCAACGTATTGTGGTGCCAGCTGACCAGCCTCATTCAGCTTGTGGTAGATATCGATGATGTTGTCTTTCTTCTTCTTCCTCTTCTTAAACCGCGATGTTCCCTCTGGACACTGCTCGAACAGCAACTTCTTTGCTCCTTTAACCTGGTTCTCATCATAGAAGTCGCTAACCAGTTTCACAAGATAGTCCATCGGGGCAGCATCCATCTTGTTCTGCATAAAGCACAGCAGCTCGCAGACGGACATCTGACGTGGGAATGCTGTAAGTGGCCCATGCGGGGGGAGGTTGTCACCAGCCATATCTGGCGTTAGTTCATTTAGTCCAGAAGTCAGTTCAGGTGGTTATCTAACAAGATACTGACATGTATTTAGCAAACCAGCATAGGTTTATCGAGATAGCTTTGTTAGCTTGGATGGCTTTGTAGCCCAGCAGGAGTAACGTTCAGCGGGGCTGATCATTGGATTGGCGGGGCTAATGTTAGCTTAGCATTAACGATAGCTTAGCGTTAGCTTAGCATTAGCATTAGCTTAGCGTTAGCGTGATAGTTTCAATAAATTGCGCTCTCGTGTGAATTAATACACACGCGCTCTTGGTTCCACCGCACTGCGGATCAGTTCGCCCTCTGGGGAGTAACGGTAGACGGCACCATTATTTATTTCAATTTCACACAGATGACCAGATGTAAAGAATACCTTCTCACTGCTGTAGTTACTCTGGGTTAGCATCTGGGTTAGCATCTGGGTTAATAAATAACTGTCATTAAGAACTGTCATTCTCTCATTGACATTCTTTCAGAAGACCACAGCTGTCTCCACACAGGCCAGGATCACTTAACTTGCTTTCACATGTTATTTTATTAACCTCATGCTTTAGCTGGTTTTAGCTCTATACATATATAACAAAATATATAACGAAAAAAAATTAAAATGAATTCTTTGTTCAGTTTCAAACAAAACGTAATATAAACTTTTATAATACAGGAGAACACTGTGTTTGTTGACTCCAAATAAGTAGGTCTAAATTCTAAAATCTACAATAAAATCTTAAACATGTTTTACAGGAGAACACAAACTAAATTGTATTGCATTTTAAAAAATGATTAATATCTAAAAAACTAAATTTCACAAAAAGTTGACCTCTATATAATATTTTCAGTGCAGAAAAAAACTGTTTCAAACTAAGACAAAAAAACCGACACAAAATATAATTCCACACGACGGAATTCCTCGACTTATTTTTTTAATCTCCACAGTAAACTGTGTTACAGCATGGACGTAGCTGTAACTCCATGGTTACAGGGAGGGGGAGGTGGAACATTTTATGTTCAGTAACACGCGGAGCTTTTACAGAGATTTTACATCAGCCTTGCGTGTCTGTGGAGGGGGATGTGCCTGCAGCGAACCTGATTTTGCAAGCCGCTGACTCTGGAGCGGTTGGAGCCACAGAGTCTCTGCAGATAGTGGCGTTCATGGTACAGCGAAGAGAGGAGTCTGCAGCAGGAGAGCGCCCAAGGGCTCGTGCCATAGTCTGTCGGGCGGTCGCAGGGCGCAGCAGTTCACTTCCACATTTTTTCCCACCAAAATAAAACGGTCTCCCTTTTCCCCAAACTGGGTTCCATCCCAGCCCCTGACCAACAGTGATCTGTGTGGAGTTTGCATGTTCTCCCTGTGTCTGCGTGGGTTTACTCCAGGATTTCTCCGGTTTCCTCCCACATGCCAAAAACATGCAAGTTAGGTTAACTGGCATCAAACTGGGGATTCTAAATTGTCCTTAGGTATGAATGTGAGAGTGAATGGTTGTCTGTCTCTGTGTGTTGGTCCTGCGATGGACTGGCGATCTGTCCAGGGTGGACCCTGCCTCTCGCCCAAAGATGCTGGGATAGGCTCCAGCCCCCCCGCAACCTGAAAAGGATGAAGCGGAAGAAGATGGATGGATGGATGGATGGATGGATGGCTCAAAAGGCTTTGGGATCTGGACGGAGGACTCTCGGGGTCTGGATCCGGATTGGAGTCTGCCAGTTGGTGACCCCTGCTCTAATATAATCCAAATCATATAAAGAAGAGTAGACTGCAATAAATTCAATATTTCCTGAGCCATAATGCTCGCATCTTCCCACTTCTGCCATTTGGTAATAATTTAGTGATGCACCTGATGTGTTTATTTCCATGACATTTACTAAAATGAATAAAAACTTTACAGGGGAACCAGATGTTTTGGATTTAAAGACTGAAATGTGCAGAAAATGAGCGGTGCGGTGGCGCAGTGGTTAGCACTGTAGCAGCACAGCAACTCACCCTTGGCCATGGGATCCCAGGTTCGATCCCACCCTCTGACCAATAGTGATCTGTGTGGAGTTTGCATGTTCTCCCCATGTCTGTGTGGGTTTACTCCGAGATTTCTCCGATTTCCTCAGGCCAAAAAACGTGTAGGTTAGGTTAACTGGAGACTCTGGGTGTGAATGTGTGTGAATGGTGAAGGGATTGGTGCTGCACCGTGGCTCCTTCACCCATCCAGATGAATGCCCTGAAAGTCCCCTCTGGGGATCATTAAAGTACACAAAAAACCCTAAACTGATCTTTTGTCTGGTTAACTCTTTTAGCTCTTAAAATCTCTACATTAACTGTGCACGTGGAACAACTACAGAACCAACTAAAAAACTCAGTTTCCACGTCTAAGGTTGCAGGTGAGTCAGATCCAGTCACATTAAGCACAGAATACTGAACCATTGTTGAAGAAATGGCTGCATTACAACACTAAAAAATGGTCTTTTTCCTGCAGAGCTACAAGCAACTATTGATGAGAAGAATAAAGAGCTAGAGAAATTAACCGAAGAGCTGAAGAGCAGAAGCCCCGAACCACAAAGACGTGAGTAAAACGTTAGTGTACAATAGTGAGTTTTGACTGAGCAGTTTGACTACAGGAAATCCAGAAGACGTGGTGACGTTTCACTCAAAACACTGGGCTGTTTAACAAGGTGTGTGTTGCTCAGCTTCACAGGTGTAATGGGATTATATAATAAAATATTTGTCATAAGGTACAGGAATTATTTATTTTATTTAATAGTGGGTATGAAAGGGGGCGGAATTAAACCGTCACTTCTACACCCGCTAAATTAAATAAGAGCACTCGTAAAAGGGGGCACCAGTCACAATGGACAATAATATTAACGTTAATTTTAATTAATTTTGTACCTTCAATTACTTAATGAATCAGTCTCAAAAATTTAATGAGTTCTTTTCCTGCCGTTATTAGGAAACAGATATATGCGAAAGGAAAACACTTCAACTTCTCTCATTCATCCTTTTATTAAACTCATTCAGGTTACATGGCATGGCGTTCAAATGATGGATAAACAGATTCAAATGTACGGTATCACATCAACTGTTATTGGATTCCTGAACATAAAATCCAGCATTACACCTCTTTAGAACCAAGGAGGAACCAGACTTATGTTTCAACGGTAAATGAGGCTGAAATGTCTAACAAAACAATGCAATTTTATGGGGAAAATTCATAAGCTGATTATCTAAAAATGACTTCTGAATTCGTCGGCCTCCGTCGGTCTATGATGACCATGGAAGAGAATCCTAAACGTCTACTCTGCTGGAACAGCACCGCCTGTGGCTGAACAGGCCGATGCGCGAATGACAGTCCCTGTCACACAGGTCACACTTGTGGGTGGTCTCCGTGCTGCTGGGTCTGTGGCGGTTCTTCCTGTGGGTCCTTTTTTCATCCGCTGCAGCAGTCAGTCTCTCTTCACCCGCCTTGAGCTGTCTGGTCAGGGTGCCTCTCCATTTGGAGCGGTCCGTTGCAAGGTCCTCCCAGCGCTCTGTGTTGATATCCAGGGCCTTCATGTCTCTCTTGCAGACATCTCTAAAGCGCAGCTGTGGGCGGCCAACGTCTCTCCTGCCAGTTGCCAGTTCTCCATAGAGGACGTCTTTGGGGATTCTGCCATCCTCCATACGGTGAACGTGGCCTAGCCAGCGGAGCCTGCACTGCCTGAGTAGAGTGAACATGGAGGGAAGGCCGGCGCGGGACAGAACTTCTGTGTTGGGCACTTTGTCCTGCCAGGATATGTCCAGGATGTGGCGAATGCAGCGCAAGTGGAAGGAGTTCAGTCTCTTTTCCTGCCGGGCGTATGTTGTCCACGTCTCACTCCCATAGAGCAGTGTGCTGATGACGCAGGCGTTGTACACTGCCATCTTCGTCTTGACAGAGAGTTTGGGATTCTCCCACACTCGTGTGGTGAGGCGAGCGAGTGTGAAGGCTGATTTTCCAATCCTCTTGTTGATCTCTGTATCAAGGGAGAGGTTGTTGCTGATCGTGGACCCAAGGTACGTGAACTGATTCACAACCTCCAGCTTGTAGTCATCAATGGTGATGGTTGGTGGTGCTTCCGTGCCTTGCGCCAAGACGTTAGTCTTCTTCAGGCTGATGGTAAGCCCGAAGTCCTTGCATGCCTGGGAGAAGCGGTCCATCAGGGTCTGAAGCTCCTGCTGTGTGTGGGTTGCGACTGCAGCGTCGTCTGCGAACAGCATGTCTCTGATTAGAGCCTCGCGTACTTTGGTTCTGGCTTTCAGGCGGGCGAGGTTGAAAAGCCTGCCGTCAGATCTTGTGTGCAGGTAGATTCCCTCTGTTGCTGTGCTGAAGGCATGCCTCAGGAGCATAGCAAAGAAAATCCCAAAGAGGGTTGGCGCAAGTACACAGCCCTGTTTCACTCCACTGCGTATGTTGAATGGCTCTGAGACGTTGCCATCGTGCTGCACTATCCCCTGCATGTTGATGTGAAACGATTCGATGAGGCTTTGCAACTTTGGTGGGCATCCTATCTTTGGCAGGATTTTGAAAAGGCCCTCTCTGCTGACCAGATCGAACGCTTTGGTGAGGTCGATGAAGGCGACGTACAGAGGCATGTTCTGTTCTCTGCATTTCTCCTGGAGTTGGTGGATGGAGAATATCATGTCTACCGTCGATCGCTCAGCGCGGAAGCCACACTGAGACTCGGGGTAGACACGTTCGGCAAGCTTCTGTAGACGAACGAGAACAACTCGTGCGTAGACTTTGCCAACAACGCTGAGGAGGGAAATGCCCCTGTAGTTGTTGCAGTCGCTTCTCTCCCCTTTGTTTTTGTAGAGGGTGATGATCTTGGCGTCCCTCATGTCCTGTGGTACGGCACCTTCCTTCCAGCACTGGCAGAGGACGTCATGCAATGGCAGCAGTAGGGCGGTCTTGCAGTGCTTGATCAGATCAGGGGGTATGCCGTCGTTGCCGGGTGCCTTGCCAGCGGCCAAGCTATCAGTGGCCTTACTGAGTTCGTCGATGGTTGGCTCGGCGTCAAGTTCATCCATGGATGGCAGGCAGTCGATGGCATCAAGGGCTGACGGTGTCACGGTGTTCTGTCTAGAGTAGAGGTCGGAGTAGTGTTCCACCCATCTCTCCATCTGCTTGTTCTTCTCTGTGATCATCTCCCCAGTGGAAGATTTGAGGGGGGCCGTCTTGCTCTGAGCCGGACCAAGTGCTTTCTTGATGCCATCGTACATACCACGGATGTTCCCTGTTATGGCAGCGGTTTGAATGTCTTGGCTGATCTGAGTCCAGTACTTGTTGGCACAGCGCCGAGCAGTCTGCTGAACTTTGCTTCTCGCAGCCCTGAGAATCTGAAGATTCTTCTCGTTTGGGTACTTCTTGTACTCAGCAAGTGCTGAGCGCATGGCTTCAATGACGGGGGTCATCTCGGTCAACTTGGCATCAAACCAGTCCTGTGACTTCGAGGTCTTCCTCCCAAAGGTAGCCAAGGCTGTGCGGTAGATGGTGTTTCGCAGCTCTTCCCACTTCTGCTCTGCAGATTCTCCTCCTTGTGGTACACCAAGTTCCTTCTCAAAGGTGAAGGCAAACTGTTCAACAAGTTCTGGTTGGGCCATCTTGCTGGTGTCAATCCGTGCCTTTCCAGGTTGTCTAGCACGATGGAATTTCTTCAGCTGCAGCTTGACCTTGCAACACACCAATGAATGGTCTGTGTCGCAATCTGCACTCTGGAACGAACGGGTGATTAGCACGTTCTTCAGTGAGGTGCGCCTGGTCAGGATCAAGTCTAGCTGGTGCCAGTGCTTTGAGCGCGGATTTGCCAGGAAACCTTGTGTTGGGGCTTGGTCTTGAAGAACGAGTTTGTGATGCACAGATCGCGATACGTGCAGAACTCGAGCAGCCGCTGTCCGTTGTCGTTCATTCTGCCCATGCCAAAAGGTCCAAGACAGGAGGGCCAGGAGTCGTGGTCAGCACCCACTCTGGCATTGAAGTCTCCAAGGAGAATGAGTTGTTCAGAGTTGGGGATGATCCTGACAGTTGTTGCGAGATTCTCGTAGAACTCGTCTTTTGCCTCTGGTGTGGCTGTCTGTGTTGGGGCATACACACTGACGAGGGTGACTGGGCCTTCAGTGGTGTTCAGGCGGAGGGTGAGGAGTCGTGCAGAGCCAGTGCTGCCCGGTTCCACCATCTTCAGCAAAGTGTTCTTCACTGCGAAGCCCACTCCGTGTTCCCTGTGTTCGTCACTGCCCTTTCCCTGCCAGTAGAACGTGTAGTCCTTCTCTCTCAGTGTGCCTGCATCAGCTAACCGTGTTTCCTGGAGAGTGGTGATATCCACTCCCAGTCTCTTCAGCTCATTATTGATGATGGCAGTCTTCCTGGTGTCGTTGATGTCCTTTAGGTTAGCAGCGAGTCCTGTCATCATAGTGCGGACGTTCCAAGTTCCCAGTTTTAGAGTTGGTCTCTTTTGTTTTATTGTCTTGCCTGGTGCGAAGGTTCTCAGCCTGCTGTTTGGATTTCTCCTTATCCCCATGCACCCAATGAAGAAAGCAAGCTGTGGCGGGACAACACCTTATTGGCTGGGGGCTGCCCAGCTTGAGGCGGGCGGTAGCTGTCCAGTGAGATCTGATGATCCCTCCCACCGTCGGGAACAACCCCTGGCGCCACGCTCTACGCCAATTGAGCAGTGGCTTATAACCGGTAACTGTCATTCCCCGTGTTTTGTCTACGCCAAAGGCGAAGCTGGAGTGTCCTCTCCAGTGATCCGGTGTTCTACCTTCCAGCGTTGGGCGTTGGTAGGATTCAAGCCTGGGCAGGAAGATATGGAGGACAAGATGTTGCCCATGCAGCATGTCCCCCCTCTCCACGTCACTGATGAATCCAAAGGAACAGCAGGGCTGCTACAGTTTGGCACCAGCGCCGTTGCAGGAGCTGCCAGAACGATGTTGAGCACAACATAGAACTGCCTTAGGGGCTCTGACTCCAGATTTTTCCTCAGGGTTGACTCCCGAAGCCTTTCCCGTGACCGGGTATGCCGCAAGGCAGCAGAGGTTTGAAATCAGGGTTTACCTTCCCCTAGAAGGGCTACCTTCCCAGGTTGACGAGCCACCATCTACCCGAAGAATCTGGTTTTAAGGCGCCAGAGATCCGCCCTCGCCCCTTCTCCTATTAGTAAAAGCAGTTCCGCCGGGCTTAGAGACTAAACCACACGGGCAGGCTAGGAGTTGGTCTTAGTTGTCAGAGGCTTTTCGAGACGCACGCCATAAGGAGCATTTTATGAGCACTGGGAGCTTAACCCCAGTGTCGCTCCTGGCTATGACAACCTTGGAACCGACTTCTGAATTAATCTACAAAAATTAAGGGCAGTTACTTAAAAATGACTAAGAGTTTTCCATCAGTTTACAGCTTTACCCTGTGGCTGAGACTAATTGAGCCCTGAAACACGGGCTATATTTAATTGTAATTTAATTGTTAGGACATCACGTTTTGAACCCAGCAGATAGGAGAAGTAGGAGTTTCACTTACGAAAACAGCTGTAGGTCCACATTTCAGCGGGTCGATACCGGCCGAGTTGGGAGTTAGGACGTTGGAGGAAGCGGCTGCTGCAAGGCTTCCTCACAGCGTTGGAAGTGTAAACTCAGCTGGGGGCTCTCCAGACAATGGCAGCAGTGGGTGGTCTGTCACCGAGCGGCGTGACAAGTCCTTGGAAAAGAGTCTGAATTTGAGGTCTCTTGTAGCGGGATAGACCAAAAACTGAAGGAGAAACTTCTCTGTCAGGCAGGTATGAGGCTGGAAAGAGAGTCCAAAAACACAGTCTCTGTTCACTTTAAACTAGGAACATTAATGGTCCACTTTAACGGCATGAAAAGTCATAAAAAAAAATGACAAAAACATTTACTAGGATAAGAATGGCTTCTGAGGTGAAGGAAAAAGTTTGAGAATTTGATTCTCTGAAAAAGCGAGCTCTAAAGAAAAAAGGTGATTTCTCCTAAGTAACCAGAAAAACTAACGCAGGATTTGACAAACTTCACACAGAACAATTTAGATACAATAAAACTACACAGAACCTTGAAACGGTGGAATAAAATCTTCCTCTAAGATCTAGATTACTATTCTGCTTCTTTAATCTTAACTTAGTTCCTAATCTTTCTCAAAATCTCTTTCTTTCTTCTTTTCTGTTTCCAATTCTAACTTAACCTTTTAACTGCATAGCTTGTCTCTGTGTAGGTGTTTCTCTTGCTCTCCTGACTTAACTTTTCTTTCATCTTTGATCTTCTCTTGTTCTCGCTTACATAACTTACATCTGTGTGTTTTTTTTCTGAATCTTGTTCCAATCTAACTGCAGAGCAGCTTCAGCTACTTTTAAATTACCCTGCCTGGTCATAAACTGGTGATGTCGATCGCAAGACTGATCAATCGACTTTGTCAAAAGCAGTTTGAAATGGCTGCCATCCAATGTGAGAACATTTCTTTGTTTGAGAGCAGCCAATCAAGCGAAGACACCATCCCATGAAATTGCAGAGAAAAATCAACACCCAGTCAGTTCTTATGAAATTAGGTGCTCAATATAAAATCTAACTAAATTAAATGACTTGGCTAATATTTGGTGATCATGCATTTATACCATTACTCCAATATTACATTTGTTTGAATAACACTCATGAATATAACATTTCTTATACATAATTATAATACATGCATTCACATTTAGATCAAAGCTTAATGTAGTACAGCAAACCATGGTTGGTGATAAAAGGGATGATTTTCAGTGTCCTTAGGATCCAGGGGAGAAGAGGATAAGCTGAAAGAAACTTAATGTTTAGAACAAATTAAAAAAGCCATCCTATATACTGAAACACATTTCATAGGTATCCGCTAGGACACAGGTGTCAAACTCATTCCATGGAGGGCCAAGACCCTGCAGGTTTTACCTCCACCCAGTGTCTTCAACAGGTGATTTCATTGAATTTCTTCCCACTGATTGCTGATCAGTGAAAACACCTGCTGAAGACACTGGGTGGAAGTAAAACATGCAGGGTCTTGGCCCTCCATGGAATGAGTTTGACACCCCTGCGCTAGGAGGTACTGTTGAGCTGTAGATGATTTCTTTTAGGTCCATGGCATCTGGAAGGAAATCTGGAAAACATCGGGGGTTATAAACCTGTCTGATTAAGCCGTTTATGACCCTTTTAAGCGCATTGGTTTCCTGTAAAGAAGGATGTTATCCAAATGCAGTGTTCACGTTGGAGGTCTGGTCTCCCGAGTTTTATGTTCCTTTGAGCCTTTAAAAGCAAATTCTGATCCTTACAATCTCTGCAAGAGGTAACTGTTTACATTGGGGTCCTGGGAAAACATCTTTGGTTCAGGCCGGGATGAGTGTGGTCACTATGAAAGCCAGTGATATTCCTGTAGAATGCAGAAAAGTGGTTTTCCTGTAGAAGGAATAAAGTGAAATTCCTGTAAAATGGGGAGAAGTGATCTTCTGTCTTGGTTTGAGGAGACGATGATGCTACACAGGTGTTCTAATAACTGCTCACCACAGCAACAGTCGGTTGCTTCTTATGTCAGAATTATAATCTAAAAGTAAAGCTATGTGGTGTACCTTCTTTTTCACAATGTGGAGCTTGTTTGACAAGAGATAGTCGTCACAAACCAGACCTGGCTGTTTGTTTTCTTCCTGGTTCAAGCTAAAAGTTAGCTTAGCTACATTTTTCATTTAATTAGGTGTAAAGATTAAAGAGGCTTAAGTGAGGTGTACACATTAGATGACTATGTGTTAGGGCTGTGCCATATGGCAAAAAATTCATATCACGATATGTCATCTTATATCATGATAACAATATATATCACAATATACACTACCATTCAAAAGTTTTGGGTCACTTAGAAATTCCCTTATTTTTGAAAGAAAAGCACTTTTTTTCAATGAAGATAACTTTAAGCTAATCAGAAATACACTCTATACATTGCTAATGTGGTAAATGACTATTCTAGCTGCAAATGTCTGGTTTTTGGTGCAATATCTACATAGGTGTATAGAGGCCCATTTCCAGCAACTATCACTCCAGTGTTCTAATGGTACAATGTGTTTGCTCATTGCGTCAGAAGGCTAATGGATGATTAGAAAACCCTTGTGCAATCATGTTAGGTCTGCAATGCTGTAATTGCTGCAAATGGAGGATTCTTTGACGAAAGCAAAGTTTGAAGGAAAAAATTATTATTTCAAATACAAATCATTATTTCTAACCTTGTCAATGTTTTGACTATATTTTCTATTCATTTTACAACTCATGGTGGTAAATAAGTGTGACTTTTCATGGAAAACACAAAATAATTGTCTGGGTGACCCCAAACTTTTGAACAGTAGTGTACATTTTCTGTAAATTCTAGTTTAGATACTCATATAAAAAGGATCATCTGTTTTTCCCATGTACCATTTTCACCTCATACTTTTGCAGTGTTATAAAATAGTTTTTTCCTGTGCATTTGAGACTTGATTCTCATTAAATTTCAGGTTTTTCTTCTAAATCATATATGAATAAAAAGTAAACACCAATAAATTAAAGGCCAAATGTCACGTAATTTTTTTTTCTAAATGACAATGAATTTAGATAAAATACACATAGCTTAAACCAAATATTCATACCGGAGACCATATCACCCACCTGTATTTACATAATTGCACAAAATACACCAGGTGAAGGCCCCACCTTGCTTGCTGGCTTGTGACAGCCAGTCCAGACCACGCCCATGTTTTTGACATCACCAGTTGTACCCTGGCTGCCCTGCCTATCCACATTCACACTTATCAACATTGGACAATCATGACGGAAAGTGACAGCGATTGTGAACAAATTAGTTTAGTTTTGTCTTTTTTTTTTTGTCTTTTTTTTTGTCAGTGGTTCAGACAGTGACAGAGGCATAGAACCTTACAGGTTCGAGCCGTCCGAGACGGAATCAGATGCTTTGTCTGATGACAACAGTTCCAACGTTGACCAGAGAGCAGAACCAGTGGAAAATGTCATTGAACTGGACATTAATCGCCTCCAGAATTGCGAAGCTGAAGGGGGTCTGTCGAGGGCGCCCCATAAATATTGATTTTTCGGAAGCCATTATTATTACAGTGGAGGAGAGCCGCTGCTGTCAAGAAATTGACCAGATCAATATGAAAATGGAGGCGCATACCTGTCAAGTGAGACGTTTTCGCCGTATTTTGGTGCCAAGCACGGCTGTGGGAGACGGCGGAGTGGTTTGGGACACTTTTCTGGGAAATGTTTTAAATGTAGTTCGTGTTGTTATTGTCAAATATTTTAAGGAAAATACGGGGAAAATGCAATTTTAGCAAAAACGGGCGTATTGCCATTTCTGTACGCCCAAAAGAAAAAATATACGGGAAAAAAAACTGAGTGTGTTGAGGAGCCCGTCCTGTGTGTGATCCCCCACAGCTGGTGCTGGCAGATCGCTCAGCCTGAGCTATTATCACTACAATGAGAAGTGTGGAGTCAATCAGTCTGATTGTCGGGCGGGCTGATCGCTCAGCGTGAGCTATTCTCACTACAATGAGAAGTCATTAGGACAATGGTTTAACACGTTCAGCTGTCCTACGGCTGCGGAACAGAGACAGATCGCCTTAAAAATACAGAATTCTGCTTTTTTTTTTATTTTGCGCCGGATGCTGAGTTGTGTTGTTATTGTCAAATATCCATGAATCCTTAAAATATTTGACAATAACAACACGAGTTGTATTTGGGGCATTTCCCAGAGAGGTGTCCCTTGTTGCTCCGCCATCCCTTATAGCCGCTTTTTACGGTGTTGAAGTACGGCGAAAACGTCTCACTTGACAGGTATGAAAACATTTCCCAGAGAAGTGTCCCTTATTACCCAGCTGTCCCTGATAGCCCCGTTTTAAGGTATGGGTGAAATATCCAATTTTTTTCTTTCTTGTTGCTCACTTCAACCTTCCAGTCTCCATATAAACAATCAATTGAAATACCCCAAGCATCAAACTCGGGTACAATCGATTTCGTCACTTCCGCCTTCTTCCCCAGGCGATTCCAGGGGCCGTGTCAGGCCAAGCGCGGCAGTTTTAAATTAACGAATATTCCGTTGTTACTGAAGCATATGCACCAAGACCCGAACGGATCGGTTCCCTTTTATATCTAGTTTCAAGATATTTAAAGTACCCTGTTACGTGACATTTGGCCTTTAAATATTTCCTGAACCAGAGGAGAATAGCAAAAAAAAAACCCATTAAAAAATGTCTGAAAATGAGAAAATGACCCATGGCTGTCACCCACAGATATAAATTAGCTTTTAGTTGAAATCAATGAAAATTTCAGCGTAGACCTGCAGCCATTCTGGCCTGATTTAACCTGTTTGCTTCTTAGTAAAAATATTTCAGATTGGTCACAATCTGAAAATCAAAGACACAAAAGGTAATGTAATAAAATACATGTGATGACTTTAACTTTATTATCACTACTTGACTAATTAAAATGATTAGAAATCAAATAAATTACATTAAGAGCCATCTTGCACCTCCAACACGTTTTAATGTGTTTATTAATTATTTTTACATGTATGTGCCACCATCATGTACTTTTGCAGCTTTAATTAAATTTTGTCAGACAAAACTAAGAAAGTCAGCTGTAATTTAAGTCAAAAAAACGATGATTTGATATGGTTTCCAGTTAACACAACTTGGCATCGTCATTTAGCATTTGCCGTTTAATAATTAGACATGGTGTTAATGTTACTTACCTCCTATTAAAACAAGGTTAGCGAACTATCGTCTCTGACACAGCATGATGGAAAACAGTCCCACATCCCTGACAACAGGAGTGGCAGCTGTCTGAACCGGTAGTTTGGAGTTGTGGGGAAGAGATGGGCGCTGACAAGTAGTGGTGAGGTAGGAACTTTACTGAATAAATGGGGGTATGTGCATTTTAAATACGATATAAGCGATAGAGTATTCTACAAAACGATAGACATTTTTATATTGTCATCCGATATCGTTATATCACACAGCCCTACTGTGTGCCAGCTCCTGACCTACAGTGGATCTTCGGTTAGACAGATAGACACAGAAGCAGGGGGTGTTGATTCCACTGAACTTTACTGAATCTTGGAATGATGAACACTAGCCCATATATTTTTATGCATACTGTATAAATGTATATGGCCATGTACATGCAAAAGTTGCAAGACACTGATTTATGGCTGTGGGCAGTGCGGTGGTGGAGTGGTGAGCACTGCAGCAGCACAGCAACTCACCCTTGGCCGGGGGATCCTGGGTTCGATCCCAGCCCTGACCAACAGTGATCTGTGTGGAGTTTGCATGTTCTCCCCGTGTCTGTGTGGGTTTACTCCAGGATTTCTCCGGTTTCCTCCCACATGCCAAAAACATGCAAGTTAGGTTAACTGGCATCAACTGGGGATTCTAACTTGTCCTTAGGTGTGACTGTGAGAGTGAATGGTTGTCTGTCTCTCTGTGTTGGCCCTGCCATGGACTGGTGATCTGTCCAGGGTGGACCCTGCCTCTCGCCCAAAGATGCTGGGATAGGCTCCAGCCCCCCTGCAACCTGAAAAGGATAAAGCAGAAGAAGATGGATGGATGGATGGTTCCAAAATAGTAAACAGAATAATAAATAGGAAGTAAATGCAACCTTAAATGGTCAGAACTAGTAAAAGTAGCCAACTAAAGTAAAATACAGACTACTGCATATGTTAATTCATTGCATATAATGTGCAAGTAAACCACACATTAAATGTCTAAAAATGCAGTAAATTTTCACCCTAAACCCTAAAGATGACTAAATTGTTCACTATGATAACTTAAAAAACTCACATTTGCTCATTCACACGTAACAGTGTCCATGACTTAGCAGTCCTGGGTGGAATGATTTGCCAGAAGAACAAGAGGCAGTGAAAGGACCCAGTTTTACTAGATGGGAAATGTTGAAGTATCGTACCAGTGGCTTAAAATTATTGTATTTTGAGGAAAATTATGGTAAACACCCCGTTTTCATTCTGATGTGGCTCAGGACCATCTGCTTCAGTAACACATATCACAGATCGTGCATATTACAGCCTATAATGCAGTTTTACCTTTAAATAATCTAACAGATGGTTGAAAAAGAAAGCAGCTCTACCTGTGTGGAGTACAGGATGAGCCTGCACGGAACGACCCAAAATATCAGTCATAATTAACTATCTTCCATATGCCTTCTGTTGAATCATCCTATATCAAGGTCTAGCTTCATAAATATTTTGAGAAGTACTCTGTTTATACATTAGGAACAAACAATCAATCCACCTAAACTACTGCTAAAATGCCTCTGATAATTGAAGGAGAACCCTGCTTCAGCTTTATTGGCAACTAGTATTCAGTGGCATTTTTGCAGACATTTGCACGTTGCAGCAGCGACAGAAAGCTTTACTACTAATGCCAACAACAGGTTTAAACCACCCAGTAAATGCCTGCATTAGTGCTGTAACGTACAGAAATGATTCAATCGAGTGTACTTGTTTTTATGGCTGAACGTACTGAATCACTCACCAGAGCTGTACTGGAAGCCAGGGATCAGCAGCTGAATCCCCCGCACCTAAGCAGCAAACGAGCCCCGCCCACTCGGTTCAGCCGACTCAGTTGGGCACTCCATAGGATCCCATCACTAACCTCCATCCGAGGTACTGCAACATGAGTTTTCCGTCCTCTTTTCCACGCAGCCCGCGCACGTGAGATGATAAATAAAAACAAACGTAGTATGTATGCGCAGGATCCGTATTCTGACTGTGAATAATGTATTAACCTAATGTATTAACGTAGCCATGAAGGGGTCAATTTATGGTACATTAGGGGAATTTTGAAGTTATTGATCATACATCAGAGGGCAAAATTATCATACAAATACAATAATTATCATACATCTGGCAACACTGAAAGGACCCCTGTTTTCACAGGGTTGCCCCATACAATGCCTGTCTCTTTTTTTTAACCCTTAACCTGGCCAATACTCCCCTTTTCTAGGAATTCAACACATTAGGTTTCTTTTGAGTTTCTCTTAAAGACTCACAGTGTAATGAGTCCATCCGAGTCTTTACTTTATCTGAAGATGCCAAGAAGAAGGTTGCAGAGAGAAGGTAAACCAGGTGTGGCTGCCTGGATAGGCTCAATGAGCAGCCCAGTATGATGGCCAGGTGTGCAGTTGACCTGTCGGTCCACTGTGTGACACTGTTTCAGTGTCACAGTCAGAGGTTGTGTTAACTGAAAATTGACAGATTATTTTAAGCAGTGACAGAAAAATCTAGAAGCTGTAGTCATTTTGACAGATTACATTGAGGGTGATCTAATTAAATGCAATTAAAATGAGAGCTAATAATAGATTATGACGGAATTTTTACTATCCTGTCAGTCAAAATGATAGATAACAAAAAAGTCTATCCCAACCTCTGGTCATGGTCATTTGGTATTTAAACTGTGTTCTCACTCAGAAAGCCTGGGTTTACATGCAGTCCAGTCTGTGTTCACCTTCACTTCCTTTTTGTGTTTCAAATTTTTACATTGTTAAGGTTAGGGACATGGTTAGGGTGAGGCAGTCCTTAATTAGAGTTAGGGTAGGGTGAGGAGCACAGGTTAATACATTTTACAGCCCCCTCACATTAGTCCTTTCTCCCATCTCATTGCGTGCACTTATTTCACACAGCCACTGCAAGGCACTGTTTCTACTGCTTTCCTAGTCTGTGGACTCCTAAAGTAGTGCACCAGGCTTCTTTTGGTATACTGTATGTATATTTTCCACATTTTGTCAAGGTGGGTAGACACGTTTTTTTCTTCTCGGGATGCTTTGTCTGATATAGATAGCAGTGTTGATAATAATAAAGTTGATTGAGTACCAGTTGCTATTTTTATCTAGTCCATCTTCATTGCCAGAAATACAAACAAATAAGTATTACAAAAATAACTGAACTGAAATACTTTAATTGCTTTCTCACAAAGTCATGGCCAGTTTGGCCACACAACTACAGTATCTGTCTGCTTCTTCTGCATCGCTGATAACCAATTAATGAGTCAGGAAGTTGTTGACATATTCGCTGTACTGTATAAACTATCCTAGTGTCACAGAGTCAGTAAAAGCATTCCTACTTTTCTTGCCAAGTGGGTCGACCCTCTTGTTGACCCAGGTAGAGTGCTGGACTCTGGAGCCGGAGGTTGTGGGTTCGAACCCCCAGTTGGACGTCACCAGTTGGGGCTTAACTGCCCGTCCACTTGGCTACACTAGCACTAATAATGGGGAGGGGAGAATGTGGCAGCTTAATAAGGGGAATACTTTTTGGTCATTTTGTTAACAGTCGAGGTGGCATCTCCCCCAAATTGCCTACTGGGTTTAGAAAAATATCTGGGAAAAAATTTATAATTATTTGTTTATGTTGTTGTTTATTACTGTAAACAAACAAACGATATCTGTGAACTGCAGTATATTAATATACAATCAAGGATGCGCACTATTGTGAATGTCATCACAGCTGTGATTCCACTCTAATGACACGTTCACATTTATGATAATTAACATATTGTGGTGGACCACCAGGAGGCCCCACTCTCACTCAGTGACTTGGGGAGTAGAGGGAAGGGGCAGGAGGTGTAAATGTAGGCGCCTTGGCACCCAGGGGGGAGAAATGTGTAAATATATGCGCCTTGACACCTGGGGCAGGAGGTGTAAATGTATGCACTCTTGGCGCCAAGGAGGAGGAGGCAGAAAGTATAAATGTATATGCCTTGGTGCCAGGAGTTCAGTCTTTTTTGTTGAAGTGAATAAAGTTCTGAATCGGCGGCTCTCGTGTCTTGTCACCTCATTCCTCCGCAATATCACTGAAATATTGTACAGTCAGTATTTGACGATTTCATACATGTACCGGTATGTGTAATTATCAATTTTTGTTTCAGTCCTGCACATTATTGCAATACAGACAGAGATTGAGAAGCTGGTCCTTACAGCATCAAATGAAACGGATTATGAGAAGCTAAAAGGTGAGCGGCCGATCATCAATAAAGATTTTTCCATACAATATATGTATGCACCCACAGGAACTGAAATGACTGTTTTTATTTTCTTGTTGTAGTTCTTCAAAAAAAGAACAATGATTTGATTAAAGGAATTCAAGATGAAAACAATGAAAACACCAAACTGAGTGAGTGGCTGAGTCATCAAAATAAAGTTTCTGTACCTCAGAGCCATTTCTGCTGAAGAGGCAGACAACGGAAATGAGATGAGGCCTCTCAGCCACTGGGGGCACTCAAGCTACAAGTTTACCCTTATTTTTACCCTTATAAGTTTACCCTATTTTTTTGGGGGGGGGGGGGGGTTAAATACAGTTTCCTTTTTACATAAATTTGCTGCTTTTTATCTCTTAAACTTGCAACATTTTTTTCTCATAAATTTGTGAAATTTTTCTTGCAAATTTGCAACTTTTTTCTTGTTAATTTGTAACTTTTTTCTTAAGTTGCAAGTTTTTTCTCATAGATTTGTAGCATTTTTCTTTCAAATTTGCTACTTTTTCTTTTCTCTTTCTTACATTTATATGGATCTGGGTATTTTTTTTCTATGTAATGATTTAATTTTTTTTCTCTTCATCCAGACAATGATCCAAGTTTACTTTTTTAATAGTTTGCTGTGTTTTCCCCATTTTAAAAGGTTTAAACTCTCCCCAATACAAAAACTGTGCTCCCAAAAACTAGAAACGGCCCTGCTGCTGCTCCCTGTGGTTTTTTTATTTTTACTTTTTTATTTCTCCCCCACTCTAGCTCTTGAAATCTTGTCTCAGAAAAATGAACTTGCTGCTCTGAAGAAGCAGGAACAGACTAAAATACGGGATCAGACAGAGAAAATTCAAGGTTGGAGACTGTGGACGTTTGTCAAACATTTAAAGTATAGCCACAAATATCCAAAAGAGTCATTTCTTTTCTTTCTGTTGAAGCTCTGGAGGATGAACTGGAGTTCATCAGGAACCAGATAAAGGAAAAGACAGACCTGCTGGGATCGAGTCACGTGACAATCTCTGATCTGTGTAAGTGTTATAACCTGCTGAATCAGATCAGATGCTTGGTGATGAATTAATAAAGTACCTTTGGTTTTCAGCTGCTGAGATTATGGATCTTCACCAGAAAATCCAACCACTGGAAGATGAAATATCAGAACTGAAGAAGACACATGAAAAGGAACTGGCAGGTAAAAACAAAATCTATGCACCAGGAAATAATATTTAATCAGTTTTTTATTTGTTTTGTTACACCAAAGGTTCCAAGGTTGTCATAGCCAGGAGCGGCACTGGGGTTAAGCTCCCAGTGCTCATAAAATGCTCCTTACGGCGTGCGTCTCGAAAAGCCTCTGACAACTAAGTCCAACTCCTAGCCTGCCCGTGTGGTTTAGTCTCTAAGCCCGGCAGAACTGCTTTTACTAATAGGAGAAGGGGTGAGGGCGGATCTCTGGCACCTTAAAACCAGATGCTTTGGGTAGATGGTGGCTCGTCAACCTGGGAAGGTAGCCCATCTAGGGGAAGGTAAACCCTGATTTCAAACCTCCGCTGCCTTGCAGCACACCCGGTCACGGGAAAGGCTTCGGGAGTCAACCCTGAGGAAAAATCCGGAGTCGGAGCCCCTAAGGCAGTTCTCTGTTGTGCTCAACATCGTTCTGGCAGCTCCTGCGACGGCGCTGGTGCCAAACTATAGCAGCCCTGCTGTTCCTTTGGATCCATCAGTGATGTGGAGAGGGGGGACATGCTGCATGGGCAACATCTTGTCCTCCATATCTTCCTGCCCAGGCTTGAATCCTACCAACACCCAACGCTGGAAGGTAGAACACCGGTGCGCATCGGCCTGTTCAGCCACAGGTGGTGCTGTTCCAGCAGAGTAGACGTTTAGGATTCTCTTCCATGGTCATCATAGACCGAAGGAGGCTGACGACACCAAAGGTTTATAATAACTAATCACATACTGTTTTTACTGCAGGATTCTTTTTTACTCTTAGTTCACTACATTTTTTTTTAAGTCGTCTTAGTCAAAAACAGTTGGTCATACTGTTTGAGTTACTTCTATTCTGGATCAGGAAATACTTACTTTATTATCATCTACTACTTCTTAATATGATTTGGATTTCATCTGAATACAGTGAGTGTAACAAAACTCTACAGCCAGGCTCCTCAAATGGTGGATCCTGGTCCACATCCGGACCCAGAGGGTCTTTCATTCAGACCCCAAAGCCTTTTGATACCATTTGAAGAAAAAAATGCCAGTTTTGTTGTGACAGAAGGAAAAAAAGTGGAACTCAAACACTGTAATGGCTGCCAGCCGGACAGTTTATGGCGTAAGGACAGCCCTGGATGGAGTGAGGTCTGAGGCCCCGTCATCAAACTAGGGCAAAATGCTCATTGATGGCAGGTTCACACCACGCTCCCCACCTCAGGAAAAGAAAGAAAACGGTTGTGACTGCCACTGGCGACTTGAGAACCACAGCCTGGAAAGGTGGAAAGGACACCCACATTCCACCTTTGATACTCAGGGTCCCCGTCCGCTCCACTCCACCTTCAGTGATGCAGACATGATGGAAAAACAAAAGCCACGGTCAGACAGTGGTAGGATTGTTTCCAGTTTTTATTAGAAGTCTGATATTCATATTATAAATTCTGTGTAGGGGCTATGTTTATTTTATTTAACCTTTGTTTAATATATTAATTTCTCTGCATGTACCAACTTTTCTGCGCTGCCTGTGTGTGTCAGTCAGCATCATGTTCATGTATTGAGCAACACCTGTGCTCGCCATCACTCCGTTCCAAACACAGCCGCCCGACCGCTACCACCAACTTGGCCCTGCTGCCACCAAAGCTGGAAGAGCGCGCTTGTTGCCCGTGTGTGTGTGGGCGTGCCCATTATGTGCACCAATGTTCAGCTAACTGCAGCTGAAACTGGCTGCCTCCACCCAGCTCCCCCCACAGCAGAACAGCCTGGTGACAGCCACGTAAATCAAGGAGATCCAGGAGAGGAGGACTTTTTGCTTTAAAATTTGCAGCTTTTATCATAAGTTTGTAACTTTTTCTCTTTATTTTACTACATTTATTTGTAAAACTTTTTTCTTGTAAATTTGCCACTTTTCCTCACAAATCTGCTCTTTGCATCTTTAATCTGCAATGTTTTTTCTTGTAAATTTATATATTTTTTCTCATGAATTTGCAACTGTTTTCTAGTAAACTTGACTTTTTGTAAATTTGCAATTTTCTTCCTCAGAAATGTGTGACTTTTTTCTTGTAAATTTGCAGCTTTTTTCCTCTAAGTGTACATTTGTACATTCTTTCTGATAAATTTGTGACTGACTACAATAATACTTATAGTGTGCCCTCACTATTTACTGTGGAGAAAATGCTGTTTGTTGTCCCTCCCAACATGGAAGTGAAATATCTACCCATGCAGCATGTTGGCACTACTCCGGCCCTCCGGCGCACTGGAAAAAACCAGTGTGGACCACTGACCAAAACCTTTGAGGACCCCTGCTCTACAGCATAGCTGGAGAACAGAGAGACAGAGAAGGAGGCACACATCACTGCTGAGGACAAGCATGCAGCTCATCCACACTAAAACATTAAAGGAGCATTTATCCAACATCTTGGCCCACCAGAATTCTGCTCCCCACCTGAGATGCTACACCCCCAACAGTTCCTCACATGTTGCCACGTGAGGAACTGCAATCATGGATGAGAGCCCTCCAGAAGCCCCTGAACTTCAGCGTTGTCTAAAGAAAGTGAACAGTAGGAAATGCCAGGGTAGAGATGGTATCAATGCAAAGAGCCCAGTACGGAGAGCCTAAGCCCCGCCCCCTCTATTTCCACATATGGCACCTTAAATTGGAAAAATTCTCCATTGACATGAATGGCGAGAGAGAAATTATCTTTTGATCCCGATCAAATTTTGCCATGAGTTACACATATGGTGTTTGTCAATTTAAAAAAGATCATGGGATCTGGGATCGTCACTTCCTTGTGGTAACGTATCGTCACTTCCTGTTTTGCTGTCTGCCTGTGTGGTTTGCTCTCTAGCCACTAGCTATGGCTACTAGCTCTCTTTCCTCTCCTCCTCTGGTGTGCTCTCTCTGTCAGATGTTTAGCTACACCTCTGCCTCTTTTAGTGATAACAGTAAATGTAATAAATGTCTTTTTGACGCGCTCGAGGCGAGGTTGTCTGATTTGGAATCCCGGCTCCGCTGCATTGAAACACCGTCTGCGCCAGTTAATCTTGACGGACGCCCCTTAGCTGCAGCGGAGCTAGCTAGCTTAGGCCCCCCTGTCAGCGGTCCCCCGGCTCTCCTCATCAGCGAGGAGACTGGGTGGGTGACGGTGAGAAGGAAGCCTAGCCGCAAAGCCCCGGTACACCACCAACCTGTTCACGTTTTTACTCATTTTTCCCTGCTCAGCGACACACCCGCTGAGGAAAAAACTCTGATCATTGGCGACTCTGTAGTCAGAAACGTGAACCTAGAGACTCCAGCGGTCATAGTCAAATGCATTCCTGGGGCCAGAGCAGGCGACATCGAGTCAAATTTGAAAATGCTGGCTAAAAGTAACTGTAAATATTCCACAATTGTTATTCACGCCGGCATTAATGACATCCGTCTCCGGCAGTCGGAAGTCACGAAACTTAATATAGAATCGGTGTGTGACTTTGCAAAAACGATGTCTGCCACTGTAGTATTCTCTGGGCCCCTCCCCAATCTGACCAGTGATGACATGTTTAGCCGCTCGTCATCCTTGAACCGCTGGCTGTCTGTGTGGTGTCCTGCAAATGACGTGGGCTACATTGACAATTGGAGCTCTTTTTGGGGAAAACCTGGTCTTATGAGACGAGACAGCATTCATCCCACTTTGGATGGTGCTTCTCATTTATCTAACAATCTGGCATCTTTTTTATCCAAATTTCCAAAACCCTGACTACTCAGAGTTGGGACCAGGAAGCAGAGTCGCAGTCTTACACGCCTCTCTGCAGCTCCTCTTCATCCACCACCTCTTCATCCGCCACCCCTCATTGTTATGCAGATGACACACAATTATACCTGTCAATGAAGCCAGATGATAGTAATCAATTAGCCAAGTTAGAAGCCTGTCTTAAGGAAATCAAAGTCTGGATGACTTGTAATTTCCTGCTATTAAATTCAGATAAGACTGAAGTCATTCTTGTTGGTCCAAAAAACCTTAGAAATTCCTTTCCAAATCAAACTTTCAGTTTGGATGCAGTTACTCTTTCTCTTAATAGCTCTGTGAGGAACCTTGGAGTTATTTTTGATCAGGATTTGTCCTTCAATTCACATATTAAATTTGTTTCTAAGACTGTCTTCTATCATTTGCGTAATATTGCCAAGATTAGGAGCATCTTGTCTCAGAGTGATGCTGAGAAACTGATCCACGCTTTTGTTAGCTCGAGATTAGATTATTGTAATTCTTTATTATCAGGTTGTCCTAAAACATCTTTAAAAAGTCTTCAGCTGATCCAAAATGCTGCAGCAAGAGTTTTAACAGGTACTAGAAAGAGAGATCATATCTCTCCGGTTCTGGCCTCCCTTCATTGGCTTCCCATAGAGTTTAGAATTAAGTTTAAAATCCTTCTTCTTACTTACAAAGCTCTAAACAATCAGGCTCCTTTTTATTTAAAAGATCTGATACTACCGTATTATCCTAACAGAGCACTACACTCCCAAAATGCAGGATTACTTGTAATACCTAGAATCTCCAAAAGTACAATGGGAGGCAGAGCCTTCAGTTATCAAGCTCCTCTCCTGTGGAATCAGCTGCCAATCTGGATTCGGGAGTCAGACTCGATCTCTGTTTTTAAGAATAGGGCTAAAACCTACCTTTTTGATATAGCCTACAATTAGGGAGGGATCATGTGTTTTTGAACCCTCCCTTAGTTATGCTGCTAATAGGTTTAGTCAGCCGGGGGACCTCCAGTAATGCACTGGGCCTCACTCCTTTCTTCACTCTCAATGAAATATTTTTTTTTGCTGGTCATTAACATTTGTTTGTTCTCTCCCATAGACTGAGTCCCCATCGTGCTGTTTGCTCTCTACATGTCTGTTCTTTTCTTCTTCTCTATCCCCTCACCCCCCAGCCAGTTGCAGCAGATGACTGCCCCTCCCTGAGCCTGGTTCTGCTGGAGGTTTCTTCCTGTTAAAAGGGAGTTTTTTCTCTCCACCATCGCCAAGTGCTGCTCACAGGGGATCACCCGATTGCTGGGGTCTTTCTGCAACTGTGGGGGTTCCCCCTACAGTTGATAGTGCTATGAGATGACTGTTGTTGTGAAATGGCGCTATATAAATAAAGTTGAATTGAATTGAATTGAATTGAATTAAAAGATAATTTTCCACATAAATAACAGTGTAGGTTGTTGTCTAGCTGTTAAGATATAAGGTTGTGAAAACACGTAAATTATAAAACTACAAGCACAGATATATCTTACGTTGATCATCTTTTTAAAGCGCGTCCAGGGTGACTAACAGTCGTCTGGATCAGCTGCAGCTCTCACAAAACCAAACCAAAGCTTTGTGTTGTTTTCTCCTCTCTGGATCCTTCTTTCATTGGTCAGGAAACTGGAGGTGAGCTTTGAGAGAGGAACCGCGATGATCGTGTTTGGTGTTGTGGGATGATGGGAAATGTAGTCCTTTAGGCAGTTTCACCAAAACTAAATATTACTCTGTTATTACACAACAGCTGACAACATTAATTATGTGGAAAATTATCTTTTACATTGACAAACATCATATGTGTAACTCATGCAAAATTTGATATGGATTGAAAGAAAATTCCTTTCACCAATTATTTCAATAATGAATGAATGAATTCATTCATTCATTCATTCATTCATTCAGTGGAGAATTTTTTGCGATTTAATGTGCCATATACAGAAGTAGAGGGGGCGGGGCTTAGGCTCTCTCTTCAGTGGTTGGCTGTGTTCGGAAAGTTCCCTCCCTCCCTACTCGCTATATAGTAAATTTAGATATAGTAAGCTATATAGTCAACTCAATATAACAATCAAATTAACAGCTTTCGGACACTACTAGGCTTGTTTTCATGGCGCAGTTAATGACATCATCATGGTGAGACACTATAGTAAATACTGTATGTATTAAATCAAATCGTTTTTGCTGAATTAATAAATATAAATACCTTAAGGTAGTTTATGTTGTGATGTGAAGCTCTCCTCTCACTGCTCTGTTAGCTGTGCATTGCATTATGGGATATATGGACTAACGTAGTGACCATCCGTTATACACTACTTTCAAAATGCATTGTGGGATATTTTGAGTGCACTATATTGTGAATAAAATTTTCAGTTAACATTTCGAACAGCACTAGTTGGTATGGCTGTCTCTGACAGTCCTCACTGTAGTCTCCTGACCTTTGACACTACAGTCGTTGCTCATTGATCGAGGATCATTTTAGTAGATGTTTTCTTACGCAGGCAATTATTTTGGTGATTATTCTTATTATTATCTTATCTTTATTAGCTTACCTTTTGTTCTTATTTAAGACAAAAATAGAAAGGAGATGTTTAGGAAACACAAGGACGACTCACAAGATCACAAAAAGAAAAGGCAGAACAAGGAATATTAAAATCAGCAATATCAGATCACTGCAAAAGAAATAATCACATCATGGACTGGGACAACACAAAAATTACTGGATCGGAGAGCAACAGACACAAACGCTGGATCAAGGAGGCCATAGAGATCAAGAAACGGGGAAAAGATAGCTTGAACTGGGATGAGGGGGCCTTTATGCTTTCCCACACCTGGGACTACATTCTCCAGAGACCATTGGATGGCAGAAAGTGGGGTCGGCGTTCTGCCATTTTACCATAGGTCATCAGAATACCATAGCCGTATGCTAAACTGATAGCTATAGCTATCAGTTTAGCATACTTTGTCAGAAGAGCATCTCCATAGTTTATACAGTGCTATGATGTTCTGATGGGTAGAGAAAAGTACAAAATAACTAGACTTTCATACAGTACAACTGTGATGCATTAAGACAAAGGAACAACATAACATTTAATAAAACATAGCAAATTTAGTTCAGTGCACAGACATGGACTGTCCACCATTTTCGCCAGTATAGTATAACTGCAGCCTGACTTTCTAACAGATGCACTGCAACAACAAAATTAGATACATCAGGTGTATCTATGCTGAAATGATGAGCGGTAGTGTATTTCCTGTTACTACGCATGTGTGCGCATGCTGCGCATGCGTAGTAAGCCAGGCTATGGTATTGTGATGGCCTATGGTAAAATGGCAGAACACCGGTGGATGTGACAGGTCTGCTGGGCTGGCCCCGCCTACGAAAGTCAGCTGATAAAATGACACCTGGCAGCAATCAGCTGACACTTCTGAGGAAGGCTGCAGTGAACAGTCGAAACATGTAAAGAAAGTAAAAACATCTCCTTTCTATTTTTGTCTTTAATAAGAACAAAAGGTAAAATAATTAAAAGAAGACAAAATGAACCTACTTGAGCGATTATTCTTATTGTTGATGTAGCTGAATAATTGATTTCACTGAGTACAATTTCTGGCTACTCTGCCCACCTCTGATTAAACTGACAACTAAATGAATTTCAGAGCTCCGGAGGAAATATCATTTGACGGTGAGGCAACTGGAAGACAGTGAAAACCAACTGAAGCACGCCGATACAGAGAATTACAACCTGAGTATGGAGATTCTTTAATTAGACTCTGTCATTTGCTATTTTTGTGTCAACTCTAAGTGTAAAGTTAACATTACTGCTGTGTTTGTGTCTCTGCCAGTGATGGAGATCATCAATCTGAGGAGCAAACTGAAAGAGGCTCAGAAGCAGACGTCCAAAGACACCGAGAAGAAAATCAAAGGTTTTCCCAATATTACTGTCAATCAAAGAGCGGATTTTGTAGCTAGCACAATGCATTGGTCTTCATTTATCTGCAATATTGCTGAGATTTTTTCTGTTTGTCTTTCAGATTTGGAACAGGAAGTTGTAACATTACAAAAACAGAGCAGGAGACTAGAGAGTTCAAATACAGGTGGGTAGTGCATCCTGTCACAGATGTGGTAACTTGGTATTTTTCTGCGTGGAGCTGGTTACACAAGACCTTAACAAAGCTCAGCTATCGAACTAAGAGCATACAGAGCATTTTCCCACAACCGGGGTCTACAACCTGTGGTTCTGGAATCAGGCACGGGTCATTTTTAGGCTGTCAAGGGGTCATTGACTGAAAAATGGTGCTTGTAGGTTTTAACTGTCTGAAATGTGTCTGTTGGTCACGTAATTATCCAAAAAATATCAAAACAGCCAATTCTCTGGAAAAAAAAAAACAACACACAGCCTTTATCTGTTTTTTTTCTCCCACAAACATTTTTGACTCTTGCGGGTAAATCACACACGCCATGATTTGACAAAGCCAACCCACCACTGTCCTTAAGACCCACCCACCTAGCTGTCTGTCATGTAGATGGACGGGGTGCTAAAGGTAGCCTATTAGCCCCCAAGTATGGCTTATATTGTTATTTTCCTCAGATCCTCAGATCTTAGTCAACTTAATCACGCATCCCTGCTACCACCTGCTTCACCAGTCCACAGTCAACAATACATTTCCCATCAGTCCCGGCCATCTGTTTTGAAGCCACTGCCTGGGAGCAGCTCTGCGATCCACATGGTGAGGACATCGATGGCCTCACTCACACCATCACGGACTACATCAGCTTCTGTGTGGACAACACTGTTCCCACCAAGACCATACGGTGTTGCTCAAACAACAAACCCTGGATCAACCCTGAGATAAAAACACTTCTGAGAGAGAAGAAGAGGATCTTCAGGTCGGGGAACAGGGAGATGCTGAAGTCCGTACAGAGGGAGCTGAGGAGGAAGATCAGAGAAGGCAAGGACAGCTTCAGGAAGAAGATGGAGGACAAGCTGCAACAGAGCGACATCAGCGGGGTCTGGAGAAACCTTAAAACCATCTCTGGGCTCCAGAATACCTCCTCCCAGGCCATGGGGGGCAGGGAGTGGGTGAACAATCTGAACCTGTTTTTTAATAGGTTTGACCAACCGCCCTCCCCCCCGACTGCACAACAACCACTGCTGCCTCTAAAGACATCAAGTCCTGCTGCCCACTCCCCACTCCACCAACACCCCCCCCCCCACTCCCAGCGCACAGCCCCCCAACATGACCCTCACTAAGGCCCAGGTGAGGACGGAGCTGAGGAAGATCAAGGCGAGGAAGGCGTCGGGACCGGACGGCATCAGCACAAAGCTCCTCAAGTCTTGTGCAGACCAGCTGTGTGGGATTGTGGAGTACATCTTCAACCTGAGCCTGAAGCTGGTGAGGGTACCACAGTTGTGGAAAACATCTTGTGTGGTACCTGTACCAAAGACCTCCCACCCCAAAGATCTGAACAGCTACAGACCAGTGGCCCTGACGTCCCACATGATGAAGACCCTGGAGAGACTGCTCCTTGCTCACCTCCACCCCCTGGTGGGACCAGCGATGGATCCACTCCAGTTCTCCTACCAGCATGGCATTGGGGTGGAGGATGCAGTGATCTTCCTCCTTCACCGTTCTCTGCCCCACCTGGAGAAGCCCGGGAATGCGGTGAGGATCATGTTCTTTGACTTCTCCAGTGCTTTCAACACCATCCAACCGATGATCCTGAAGGACAAGCTGCTGTGCGCAGGGGTGGACCAGCACCTGTCATCATGGATCCTGGACTACCTCACTAACCGGCCACAGTTTGTGAGAACCCGGAACTGTGTGTCCGACACGATCATCGGTAGCACGGGGGCCCCACAGGGAATGGTTTTGGCTCCCTTCCTGTTTACCCTTTATACTGCGGACTTCTCACACAACACAACACACTGCCATCTACAGAAGTTCTCTGATGACTCTGCAATCGTTGGCCTCATCTCCAACGGAGATGAAGCTGAGTACAGAGGACTTATCCAGGACTTCGTGGACTGGTGCCATAGGAACTGCCTCCAGATCAATGCGAGGAAAACTAAGGAGCTGGTGGTGGACTGCCGCAGGCAAGGACAACCCCTCACAGCACCAGTAAACATACAGGGAACAGACATCAAGATGGTGACATCCTATAAGTACCTGGGTGTTCATCTGAACAATAAACTAGACTGGTCACACAATACTGATGCACTCTACAAGAAGGGACAGTGCAGGCTGTTCCTACTGAGGAGACTCAGGTCTTTTGGTGTACAAGGGGTGCTGCTGAAGACATTCTACGACACGGTGGTGGCATCAGCCATCACTTTTGGAGTGATCTGCTGGGGCAGTGGCATTACTGCAGCCGATAGGAAGAGACTGAACAAACTGATCAAGAAAGCTAGCTCTGTCCTGGGGCAGCGCCTTGACCCAGTGGAGGAGATGAGAGAGAGAAGGATGGTGGCTTAACTGTCATCTCTGCTGGAGTCCGAGTCCCACCCTATGCAGGACATACTGAATGCACTGAGGAGCTCATTTAGCAGCAGACTACATCATCCCAGGTGCACAACCGAGAGGTTTCGCAGGTCCTTCCTGCCTACGGCTGTCAGACTGTACAACCTAAGCAGGGCTGCTCGCAGAGATAGCAAAAAGACGTGACGACCTAATAGTATTGAATGCAAAAGACACAACAGACTTACACAATGGTTCCCCTCCAGTATACAACTAGGACAATATCGGTCGCTACGGAGGGTGAGAATATGTATGGGTGCATAATCATACTATGTAGGATAACTAAGTAGACGGTTATGTTCTTTATTCCATCTAGCTACAATGCTCCGCACTTTGTATATATATTTATACGTATATTGATGTGTATGTGTCACCATGGGTTGAGATGCCGTCTCAGCACTCAGCCCATGTTTTCCCTCATCCCTGCTTCCCATTGAGCAGCGTTTCAGCTGGCCCCCAGCTGGCAGCATTATGGACGGCTGGGGCCAATTAGTCTTCATCAGCTGGGGCGCTGCCAATGAGGATAAATAGGAGCAGCCTCGATGACTCGGGGCTGCGACATAAACACATTGCTAAGCTGAAGCCCCTTCGTCTGGTGTCAGCTTATACTCCTCTTGCAGCATTCCTGTGTTTGTATCCCGCTGTGAGTATGTACGTCTTGCTACCCCCCACGTCCGGTACGAGCTGCTTACCTCTGCGCTGTGCAACCTGTGAGTGTACGTCTGCATGAGTATCTGTGCTCTCCTCATCCCTTCCCCTTTACCCTGAATAAAATATCACGACTCACTGGCTTGCCCCTGGCTCTGATTGCCCGGCTCCCTAGAGCCGGATATGACAGTATGTCGCAGCCAGAAGAGTTGCCGGCGGCCGTGAGTCGCCGTGGAAATGTACCTTTCTGTCCGGGTGTCAGCGCTGCTAGCATGCCGTTTCCCAGGAGTCACTTCCGGCGCCAGGGCGACGAGCTGAGGTCCATCTCGGAGGCTGTCGACGGGACGTTCTTCACCCTGCACGACGCCTCCAACGCGAGACGCTGGCATCCGGGCCGTGCTGAGGAACTCCTGGACTGTCACCCTCACTCTCTGTACCATCTGGAGGACAGTGCCAGGATAGACGCTGCAGGTACACAGCGAGGGAAGCTCCACGGGGTGGATGGAAATCCCGGCAGGGAGTCGAAGTGGGCGACGTCTTTCCCCGCTTCGGAGTCCCGTTCCTGCCGCCATTCCAGTCCGGGAGTTCGCGCCAACCAGAGGACTTCCCCCGACCTGCGCCACGTCACTCGGGATTCCCTTCAAGGAGCCGCAGCTGACAGCAGTTATGTCCGGGGTCGAGTGGCTGTCGCGAGCTCTACTGTGTTTCCTGTCACCACCTTCAGGCATGTGGCGGCGGCAGTGAGATTGATGGTGAGGACTTCAGGGCTACGAAGCTTTCCCGTGCTCGACGCCTTCCTCGTCTCGATCTCCGATCTGGAGTGGCGAATCCTGGGTTTCCCCCTCGCTTCGTCCCCTGGGAGTAGTCGTCATCACATCGCCGAGTCACCTCTGCACGAACCTCGTCCGGACCCAGTTCTGGGTCATCGTCAGGACCATTCCTCCCACGCAGCTGTCATCCCTTCGCCTCGTCAGTGTGGAAATTCTACAGCCTCGTCCCCTGAGCCTCGTTCCCCCGCTGTCATTCCTGGACATTCGGGCTGGCTCACCCCGGCTGTTTCCCCTCCTCCTCGACGCGCTTCCTGACCGCTGTGTGTGCCTGGAATCCCGGCCTGGTGAGCTCTCTGCTGGAGACAACGCGAGCGACCCTCAGACGAATTCCCGGGGGGTCCTCCGTTATCGCCGGGCGGGGAGAGGAAGAAGCAGATTCCACTACAGCAGGCGATACTCAACCTCCAGGGGGCAGGCAAGTCATTGTTTTTTCACACCTTCTTAATGATTTGCTCTGTCACATCCCTGAAGGAGAAGTTCAGGGTTCGCAGCTCCCTGAACTCTCCCCACCTGCTGTAACTTGTATTCCTAATCCCGCATCCTCTGTGTCTCTCTCCGCCGAGCGGTCCCCGGCTCCGGGTCAACGTGGTGGGATATGGAGAGGGCCTGTGGTTCCGCAGCTACATTGCGGACGGAGGAGGGGGACTGACTGCTGCGTGGAGTCTACGCCGACGATTGAGCGTCCCCGAGTCTCCACGGAGGAGCGGTTCGGTCCGGCGGGACAAGATTCTTCTGGCTTCACGCCGAGTGGATCGTCGGCGGGGTCGCCTGAGCTGGAGGGATCTCAAGCTGCGCTGACCATCGTGCTGGCTGCGGGGCCCGACGCGGCTAGATGGGAGCCTGACAACGACCTCCTGATGACGGATCCTGGATCTTCGCAGTCCTGGACGGCGTCAGAACCCGAGATCAGGCGAGTGCTCTCCTTTCTTTTCTCTCTTTTTATCCCCGAGCACTTCAGCCTATCTCCAGGGGAGACGAGCCGGGTGCAGCCGTCCGCTGCATCTGAGCTCGTCTCGCCGGGTTCTGGCGCTGCCGGTGATCCTGATCCCGGTTCTGTTTTCTCTTCTGAGCCTTCTTCCAGGGTCACCGGCAAGGAGTTGCTGTTCCTCGTGGTGCTGGAGGGTCCGGGTTCAACGTTGGAGGTCGGTTCTGGTGCAGTATTCAACGTGGGTTCGCCCGAGACCCAGTCGGGGTCCAACGTGGGTTCGCCTGAGGCCCGATCGGGGTCCGACGTGGGTGCTTCCCCAGTATTGTCCAGGTCCGGTGAGGAGGTGGCCGTTTTCCTGCGGCCTGACGCCCGCCGCCCTCGTCATCGGCTCTCCCCTGAGCCTCTTCCACCGGGATCCGCTCTGATCCTTCGCCCGTCTCAACGGTCCTGGTGGTTGAGTGATGCGGGTCGACGACCCGACCCACAGAACTTTCGGTTCGGTGATCTGGTTCCCCCCACTGGTCTGTGTTTCCCTCTGGGCAGCCTGGTTCGGCTGCCGGTGGACTGGATTCCTGGGATCTGGGTCCAGAGTTCGCCGTCCGAACACTTCTCTTTCCCTGATTCGCCAGCTGGACAATGGGCGGGGAGATCGCCGGAGCCATCTCGGCCATTTTTGGACTCTGCCTGCCATTCACTTCGGGTGTCACTTTTTCTTTTGTTATTAAGGTCACTCGGGTGTAATGTGTTGTCCTGCTGGTGGATTCGTTTTTATAGTGCTGTGTTTTCCATCGCTCATGCTCAGCATTTTACTTTTTGTGCCATGTTTTTAGCCTCGTTTTTTGTATTGTAGAGTTATGTTTTGTTTTCCGTAACACCATGCTCTGCAGTTATCCATTTATTCCAGTCACTTTCATTTCTTTAGGTGACTGGGTATTTATATATTCGTGTGTGTGGGTTTTTCTCTGCCTGCACTCAGTATTTCTTTTTTGTCCTGTTGGTTCATTATAGAGTCATGTGCCTTGTTTTCCGTAACACCATGCTCTGTAATTGTCATTTGTTCCAGTCACCCTCACTTTTCTTGGTGACTGTGTGTGTATGTACTTAAATTAGCGCTGTGTATAGGTTCCCCTTTATTTAACCGTACTCAGCATTTTTTGCCCTGTACCTTTTTGGTGGTTCTTTTTTCCTTGCTCTGGGTCACGCATGGTTGGTACTCTCTGGGTAGTATGTAACCGGCGTGCTGACCCAGTTCTTCTCCCCATCTGTACCTGGGTTAATTATTCTGTTTTGTCAGTATTGTATTTGGGTTTTTCTTTCCCGCTACCCTACATTGCCCCATTAGTGTTGTCCTTCCCTTGGCTTCTTCCCCTCCGGTCCGCCTCCCTTCCTCCCACCCTAGGTGGGGGGGGGGGGGGCTGGGATGTTCCTGGTCGTTCAGGAGCCCGACCTTGAGGGAGGGGCTCTGTCACCATGGGTTGAGATGCCGTCTCAGCACTCAGCCCATGTTTTCCCTCATCCCTGCTTCCCATTGAGCAGCGTCTCAGCTGGCCCCCAGCTGGCAGCATTATGGACGGCTGGGGCCAATTAGTCTTCATCAGCTGGGGCGCTGCCAATGAGGATAAATAGGAGCAGCCTCGATGACTCGGGGCTGCGACATAAACACATTGCTAAGCTGAAGCCCCTTCGTCTGGTGTCAGCTTATACTCCTCTTGCAGCATTCCTGTGTTTGTATCCCGCTGTGAGTATGTACGTCTTGCTACCCCCACGTCCGGTACGAGCTGCTTACCTCTGCGCTGTGCAACCTGTGAGTGTACGTCTGCATGAGTATCTGTGCTCTCCTCATCCCTTCCCCTTTACCCTGAATAAAATATCACGACTCACTGGCTTGCCCCTGGCTCTGATTGCCCGGCTCCCTAGAGCCGGATATGACAGTATGTCGCAGCCAGAAGAGTTGCCGGCGGCCGTGAGTCGCCGTGGAAATGTACCTTTCTGTCCGGGTGTCAGCGCTGCTAGCATGCCGTTTCCCAGGAGTCACTTCCGGCGCCAGGGCGACGAGCTGAGGTCCATCTCGGAGGCTGTCGACGGGACGTTCTTCACCCTGCACGACGCCTCCAACGCGAGACGCTGGCATCCGGGCCGTGCTGAGGAACTCCTGGACTGTCACCCTCACTCTCTGTACCATCTGGAGGACAGTGCCAGGATAGACGCTGCAGGTACACAGCGAGGGAAGCTCCACGGGGTGGATGGAAATCCCGGCAGGGAGTCGAAGTGGGCGACGTCTTTCCCCGCTTCGGAGTCCCGTTCCTGCCGCCATTCCAGTCCGGGAGTTCGCGCCAACCAGAGGACTTCCCCCGACCTGCGCCACGTCACTCGGGATTCCCTTCAAGGAGCCGCAGCTGACAGCAGTTATGTCCGGGGTCGAGTGGCTGTCGCGAGCTCTACTGTGTTTCCTGTCACCACCTTCAGGCATGTGGCGGCGGCAGTGAGATTGATGGTGAGGACTTCAGGGCTACGAAGCTTTCCCGTGCTCGACGCCTTCCTCGTCTCGATCTCCGATCTGGAGTGGCGAATCCTGGGTTTCCCCCTCGCTTCGTCCCCTGGGAGTAGTCGTCATCACATCGCCGAGTCACCTCTGCACGAACCTCGTCCGGACCCAGTTCTGGGTCATCGTCAGGACCATTCCTCCCACGCAGCTGTCATCCCTTCGCCTCGTCAGTGTGGAAATTCTACAGCCTCGTCCCCTGAGCCTCGTTCCCCCGCTGTCATTCCTGGACATTCGGGCTGGCTCACCCCGGCTGTTTCCCCTCCTCCTCGACGCGCTTCCTGACCGCTGTGTGTGCCTGGAATCCCGGCCTGGTGAGCTCTCTGCTGGAGACAACGCGAGCGACCCTCAGACGAATTCCCGGGGGGTCCTCCGTTATCGCCGGGCGGGGAGAGGAAGAAGCAGATTCCACTACAGCAGGCGATACTCAACCTCCAGGGGGCAGGCAAGTCATTGTTTTTTCACACCTTCTTAATGATTTGCTCTGTCACATCCCTGGAGGAGAAGTTCAGGGTTCGCAGCTCCCTGAACTCTCCCCACCTGCTGTAACTTGTATTCCTAATCCCGCATCCTCTGTGTCTCTCTCCGCTGAGCGGTCCCCGGCTCCGGGTCAACGTGGTGGGATATGGAGAGGGCCTGTGGTTCCGCAGCTACATTGCGGACGGAGGAGGGGGACTGACTGCTGCGTGGAGTCTACGCCGACGATTGAGCGTCCCCGGGTCTCCACGGAGGAGCGGTTCGGTCCGGCGGGACAAGATTCTTCTGGCTTCACGCCGAGTGGATCGTCGGCGGGGTCACCTGAGCTGGAGGGATCTCAGGCTGCGCTGACCATCGTGCTGGCTGCGGGGCCCGACGCGGCTAGATGGGAGCCTGACAACGACCTCCTGACGACGGATCCTGGATCTTCGCAGTCCTGGACGGCGTCAGAACCCGAGATCAGGCGAGTGCTCTCCTTTCTTTTCTCTCTTTTTATCCCCGAGCACTTCAGCCTATCTCCAGGGGAGACGAGCAGGGTGCAGCCGTCCGCTGCGTCTGAGCTCGTCTCGCCGGGTTCTGGCGCTGCCGGTGATCCTGATCCCGGTTCTGTTTTCTCTTCTGAGCCTTCTTCCAGGGTCACCGGCAAGGAGTTGCTGTTCCTCGTGGTGCTGGAGGGTCCGGGTTCAACGTTGGAGGTCGGTTCTGGTGCAGTATTCAACGTGGGTTCGCCCGAGACCCAGTCGAGGTCCAACGTGGGTTCGCCTGAGGCCCGATCGGGGTCTGACGTGGGTGCTTCCCCAGTATTGTCCAGGTCCGGTGAGGAGGTGGCCGTTTTCCTGCGGCCTGACGCCCGCCGCCCTCGTCATCGGCTCTCCCCTGAGCCTCTTCCACCGGGATCCGCTCTGATCCTTCGCCCGTCTCAACGGTCCTGGTGGTTGAGTGATGCGGGTCGACGACCCGACCCACAGAACTTTCGGTTCGGTGATCTGGTTCCCCCCACTGGTCTGTGTTTCCCTCTGGGCAGCCTGGTTCGGCTGCCGGTGGACTGGATTCCTGGGATCTGGGTCCAGAGTTCGCCGTCCGAACACTTCTCTTTCCCTGATTCGCCAGCTGGACAATGGGCGGGGAGATCTCCGGAGCCATCTCGGCCATTTTTGGACTCTGCCTGCCATTCACCTCGGGTGTCACTTTTTCTTTTGTTATTAAGGTCACTCGGGTGTAATGTTTTGTCCTGCTGGTGGATTCGTTTTTATAGTGCTGTGTTTTCCATCGCTCATGCTCAGCATTTTACTTTTTGTGCCATGTTTTTAGCCTCGTTTTTTGTATTGTAGAGTTATGTTTTGTTTTCCGTAACACCATGCTCTGCAGTTATCCATTTATTCCAGTCACTTTCATTTCTTTAGGTGACTGGGTATTTATATATTCGTGTGTGTGGGTTTTTCTCTGCCTGCACTCAGTATTTCTTTTTTGTCCTGTTGGTTCATTATAGAGTCATGTGCCTTGTTTTCCGTAACACCATGCTCTATAATTGTCATTTGTTCCAGTCACCCTCACTTTTCTTGGTGACTGTGTGTGTATGTACTTAAATTAGCGCTGTGTATAGGTTCCCCTTTATTTAACCGTACTCAGCATTTTTTGCCCTGTACCTTTTTGGTGGTTCTTTTTTCCTTGCTCTGGGTCACGCATGGTTGGTACTCTCTGGGTAGTATGTAACCGGCGTGCTGACCCAGTTCTTCTCCCCATCTGTACCTGGGTTAATTATTCTGTTTTGTCAGTATTGTATTTGGGTTTTTCTTTCCCGCTACCCTACATTGCCCCATTGGTGTTGTCCTTCCCTTGGCTTCTTCCCCTCCGGTCCGCCTCCCTTCCTCCCACCCTAGGTGGGGGGGGGGGGGGGCTGGGATGTTCCTGGTCGTTCAGGAGCCCGACCTTGAGGGAGGGGCTCTGTCACCATGGGTTGAGATGCCGTCTCAGCACTCAGCCCATGTTTTCCCTCATCCCTGCTTCCCATTGAGCAGCGTCTCAACTGGCCCCCAGCTGGCAGCATTATGGACGGCTGGGGCCAATTAGTCTTCATCAGCTGGGGCGCTGCCAATGAGGATAAATAGGAGCAGCCTCGATGACTCGGGGCTGCGACATAAACACATTGCTAAGCTGAAGCCCCTTCGTCTGGTGTCAGCTTCTACTCCTCTTGCAGCATTCCTGTGTTTGTATCCCGCTGTGAGTATGTACGTCTTGCTACCCCCACGTCCGGTACGAGCTGCTTACCTCTGCGCTGTGCAACCTGTGAGTGTACGTCTGCATGAGTATCTGTGCTCTCCTCATCCCTTCCCCTTTACCCTGAATAAAATATCACGACTCACTGGCTTGCCCCTGGCTCTGATTGCCCGGCTCCCTAGAGCCGGATATGACAGTATGTATGTATATCCACTGCTCTTATTTATATCTTCCGTATCTTCTTAATTATTGCTCTGAGTGTTGCTATCCCTGTGCTGTTGCAATCCTGGAATTTCCCCATTGTGGGACTAATAAAGGCTTGGCTTATCTTATCTTATCTTATCTTATCTCCCAGTAATTTCGCCATGATTGGGCGAAATTAAATTGGGGCAGCACGGTGGTGCAGTGGTTAGCACTGTTGCCTTACAGCTAGAAGGTTCCTGGTTCGAATCCCCAGGCTGGCAGGGGTTGGAACCTTTCTGTGTGGAGTTTGCATGTTCTCCCTGTGCTGCGTGGGTTTACTCCGGGGGCTCCGGTTTCCTCCCACAATCCAAAGACATGCATAAGATAAGATAAGATAAGATAAGCCTTTATTAGTCCCACAACGGGGAAATTCCAGGATTGCAACAGCACAGGGATAGCAACACTCAGAGCAACAATCAGAACGCAAGAAAAAAAACAAGCAAGCAACAGCAGCTAATATACATATGTACATATTACTATAAAATATATATATACACACACACACACAGACACACAGTGCAGAGCATTGTAGCTAGATGGAATAAATATGTAAATATATAAACACCCACAGTACGGAGCATGTTAGGTTAATTGGCTGTTCTAAATTGTCCCTAGATATCTGTTTCCTATAGGCCCTTAGAATAGAGGGTTAGTATTAGTGAAAGCGCTGTGAGTGGTCTTTGTGACTAGAAAAGCGCTATATAAGTGCAGGTTAGTTAGTTAGTTAGTTAGATGATTCCACAGCAAATGGCCAGCACCGGCACACCAGTGGCAGCAACCACCTACACCGGGACCTGAGGCTGCTGCCTCTCACAGTCAGCTTCCCCACCGTCCTCCAGGGCTCTGCACGACTCCGCTCCATTCTTGTGGGCAGTTTAGGGGAGCCACCTCAGGATGGGGCGTCCCCCAGCTGGCCATGGGAGCGGAGCAGAGTCCTGTGGAGCAAGACACTGCCCTTTGAGATCCCATGGTTTGGCAGCTCAGCTCAGCCAGCAGCCTCAGGTCCCAGACCGGATAGGTTGCGGTGATTGGGGGGCCCCCCGACACGCGGTAATAGCAATTAGTTGTGGAATCACGGCAAAATTATTGGTAGATGGGCCAGACTGATGCGAGATACACCATTGACTGTGGATCAGTGAACCGGTGCCGCTCATCCAAGCTAGAAGGAAACTAAAAGCTAAAGGCTACAAGCTAGTCAGCTAATGGCTAATTAATGTAATCAAAATTGTGGCAGGCTAGTCCAGCTTACTCAGATTAAAGGAACACTTTTGAATCTGAGTAAGCTGCACTAGCCTGCCACAATTTCGATATCCAGCTTATTTTTTCCCATTAAAATCCGATGTGTTTTCAAAGTGCAGCGGCATGAAATAAAGCGGCGTTGTTGGAGGTTTTAAGTAGGCTTTTATTATCATACCGCCGTCACAAGCTCCGCTCCCGGCGCCGTGCATGAGCGCCGAGAGCGAGCCCACGGCTCTCAGAGAAGGAGAGGAGGACACAAGTTTGTGTCCTGCAGCAGAGGCTGAAGTCAGATTGAGAGTGAGAGGAAGTGTTACAGAACCTGTGCAGTATTTATACCCAACCCAAACAATACATCAAAGCAGATTCACAACGGTTGGTCTGATCAAAGGGACTGCAGGACAGGCATGAGATATTTGCATTTGTGAGACATACATCACAATAGGCAGATTTGCTAGACTCTGCTCTAGCTGCAGAACAAAGAGGTTAACAGGCACATCTACATATTGATCGGAGTCTCTAGGTCACAGTAAGGACAGGACGCATGAACACAATGCATGAGAGGCAACATTAACATCACAAGGCATGAATGGCACATTACGTCTCAGTAGTGTAGCAGAAAAAACCAGGAGCAGCGAGTTGTCTGTCCTTAGTCTGTTGTGGGGGTTAACCGAACCGCCACACCCTTTATTTTTTTGAGCAGTATACGTCACAAATATTTCATTAAGACATGAAATGAGTGCAGTCCTTGACCCCTTTAAAAACTTAGAAAAGTTAGAAAGAAGGCAATGCAAATTTACAACAAACATGAAAATTTTGGAGAAAAACACCCACAAATTTGGAAAAAAAAAGCCTCCAGCAATTTTATGGGAAAAGTTGCAGTTTTAAGAGAGAAAAGTTGCCTATTTAAACAGAAAAACTTATCCTGTAATAATGTTGGTAGGCCAGCTTATAGAAATTCTAACTCTGCTTTTTAAATTTCTTTAGTTCCATGCATTTGTTGAAAAAATTCCCAGAATATATCTTTTAATAGTAGAGGTTACCTGATCTGCCAACATAAAACAAAACTTCAAATGTTACATTTTCTCCAAGGGCGGCGCGGTGGTGGAGTGGTCAGCACTGCGGCAGCACAGCAACTCACCCTTGGCCAGGAGATCCTGGGTTCAATCCCAGCCCCCAACCAACAGTGATCTGTTGGTTGGGGGGGGATCCCTGTGTCTGCGTGGGTTTACTCCAGGATTTCTCCGGTTTCCTCCCACATGCCAAAAACATTCAAGTTAGGTTAACTGGCATCAAAACTGGGGATTCTAACTTGTCCTTAGGTGTGACTGTGACAGTGAATGGTTGTCTGTCTCTCTGTGTTGGCCCTGCGATGGACTGGTGATCTGTCCAGGGTGGACCCTACCTCTCGCCCAAAGATGCTGGGATAGGCTCCAGCCCCCTGCAACCCGAAAAGGATTAAGTGGAAGAAGATGGATGGATGGATGGATCTCTGTCCTTTCAGCAGGGCCCTTTCTAGCTTATTGGGGCCTATGCAAGACTGTGTTTGGGGCAGCCCCTATCTTTGTATCTTTGTAGAGTTCAAGGCCTTTAAAATAAATATAAATCTACAGTATATTAATCTCTCCACTCACAACAAAAACATAAAAAATAAACCTGTCATTGTGCAAGAACATTAGTGTTAACATGTGTAAATCCTGCATACTTTGTTAGTCAGTCACATTTGTAGAACAGGCCACTCCAGATTCAACAAATGCTCGTGTGTCCTACAGAGGTCACAGAATGGTCAAAATGGTGAACTGCAGCCGTGCGTAAGACGTGAGCATGTGTTCACGAATACTGAAGATTTGCATAATTAATGCCAGAGTGTAAGGGAAAAAAACTTTCCCAGTAAAACTCAAGTTTTCCTGTCTGAGAGCCAAAAAATGTGAGTAGCATCAGCAGCAGAATGAAAAGACCAAATAAAACCAAACAATCTGTCAGATTATAGGAGAGGTTTCAGTGTGTGGTGAAAATGTTCTTCAGCATGAAGATGGTGCAGAACACGGTCAGCTCAGGTGTGCCAGCCGTGGTCACTCGACTAAAACTGTCCCACGTGGCAGAGCAGCATGACACATTTCAACTAGAGGTGCTCAGAGCGCTTCCATCCTTCTGCCTCTCTGTACATTGTGAGGTAGAGCCTTGATGGAGGTATGCAGTCGTGGATCACCTCCAAAATCTATTGGGTGAAAATTTCATCAAAATCCATCTGGTAGTTTTTGTGTAATCCTGCTAACGGTCAAACAGAAAAACAAAAAACACATAAACCTCCTTGGTGGAGGGAACAATTTGGGCTTAAAATATGTGAGTAAAAATTCAACTTTTGTTAAATTTTCACAGTATAATGTTAGTTTATATGAAAATACATCCCACTCTTTCTTCAAAATCACTTACCAATGTGTGCCCTGAGCCAGAGGCGAAGCCCACACCTGACCTGAAATCAGAGTGGTCGCATCCCTCTGTGGTTTGCATGGTCATAGTTGAGAAGTGACATCAGTCAGCCGTCAGCATCACCCTGTGTGACATGCCCCCCCCCCCCCCACTCAGCTGTTCTGCAGTAGAACGGAAACCTGCACTGCTAAACGGAGTTTGACAGCCCTGCTATAGATGATCTGGTTTAACACAGATACATAAAATTAACCTTTAAGCACATCTAAGGGGGGATAAGGACCTGCATTTATAGAGCACTTTTTCTAGTCTCAAAGACCACTGAAAGCACTTCTCCTGTCATGTCTTTCAATCCTCTCCTCTCCTGTCAGACCTGAATCGGGAAATCAACAAGCTGAGAACACAGTGCAATGAAGTGCAAACCACCTGTGATGGTGAGATCCTTGGTGCAACACCATCATGGCTCCGTTCATACTATGACCTGGTTTTGAGCTAACACCCCCTTCCCCTTCCCCGAGCAGAGGTACACAGGAAGCTACGGCAGAGCCAGGAGGAGGTCGATCAGCTGAAGGCAGAGCTGCAGGAGAAGGACGCCAGGCTGAGACGACTGGAGCACCAGGTGGAAGACCAGACCCAGAAGAACCAGCAACTGAGGGATGATTACAACAGTACGTTCAGTTTTGGAAGTGCCTACACACAGCAGTTAATGTGAGATGTAGCATTTGATGTTTCTTTGATAAAGTGGATAAATAGGACCAGAGGTAGGCAGAGTACTTACAATGTACTAATGTACTTGAGCAATGCACTTGAGCTAATGTATGTACACTACCGTTCAAAAGTTTGGGGTCACCCAGACAATTATTTTGTGTTTTCCATGAAAAGTCACACTTATTTACCACCATGAGTTGTAAAATGAATAGAAAATATAGTCAAGACATTGACAAGGTTAGAAATAATGATTTGTATTTGAAATAATAATTTTTTCCTTCAAACTTTGCTTTCGTCAAAGAATCCTCCATTTGCAGCTATTCCAGCATTGCAGACCTAACATGATTGCACAAGGGTTTTCTAATCATCCATTAGCCTTCTGACGCAATAAACACATTGTACCATTAGAACACTGGAGTGATAGTTGCTGGAAATGGGCCTCTATACACCTATGTAGATATTGCACCAAAAACCAGACATTTGCAGCTAGAATAGTCATTTTCCTTATTTTCCTTATTTTCTTTCAAAAATAAGGAAATTTCTAAGTGACCCCAAACTTTTGAACGGTAGTGTATATCTAATGTACTTGAGCAAAAAGGAGTTTTTTATCCTCCGCCAGTCGAAGAGCCCTTTGAGTTTGGCAAAGACTGAAGATGATGTCATGGGTCAGTCTGTCTGGCTGTCCAACTTTGGTGAAATCAACTCCTCCTACAGGTTTGGTCCAATTGTTTTGAAACTTGGTACCATGGTTTGATATACTCTGATGATATGCATATTGTAATTTCACTTTCATTGGATGACTTTGATATCAAGGGTCAGAGGTCAGATTTTCCCTAAATCTAAACACAGTAACTGCTGAAAAACATGATGAAGGCTTTTCAAATGGATACAGTAGTTGTACAGATACAGCTCCTGATTTTGGATGACTTACATCCTGACCCTGACTATGGGTTTGGGGTCAGAAGGTCAAAGGTTAAAGTTAACATTCCATTTACACTGTGGTGAATGCTAAATGTACTATTGTGGAGAGAGAAATAATCAGGCAGATAGGTCCAGAGTAGAACAGGCTTTATTCATCACTCTCTCTCACATTCTCCAGAGTCACAAGCATCAAAAGAATCACAGGTCACAGGCACCTCTCCTTTTATAGCATACAACTTGATCAGCCTTCTGTGGTGCTGCATTAACATGAAAGCCTTTGCAGTTCCCATTCTCTTTGTCACTGTTCGCATCAACACACAAACCTCCCCATGACGATTCCCCTTGTCCTTCCGTCTGAGTGGAAACATACTGACATACTGAGTGGGTTCCCCCCCCCCACCCCCCACAGAAACTCAGACTGAGCCTTAACCTTCATGTCCTTTGGGATTCAGCCTACATCCATACCGGCTGTAACGGGGGGTCTGCAGCTCCGAGGCGCTGCTGTGCCAGTGGGGGGCTCTTGGGGGTGCGTCCATCTGTGGGGGAACATTGGCAGGGGGAGGAAACATCTTTAGCATGCAATTGTGACTGATCTGATAAGTCATTTACCTGGGGAGTTCTCAGTGGGGGTCATCCGCACCAAGGAGCTCGGGCCAACACCACCTGCTCGTCTGCTAAAACGAAAGTGGGCTTAAGCCTGTCTATACAGACTGTTTCCCTGCGTCCCCCCAAATCTAACACAAAATGTTTCTCCCCGGGTTCCAGCACTCTGAACGGGCCATCATTGGGCGGGCGCAAGGGGGTCTGGTAGGCATCATGTCTGACAAATACGAATGCCGCGTCCTTCAAGGCCTTTGGCACAAAAACGCGTGGAAAACAGTGGTGGACCGGACCAGGTACCATCCCTGCCTCTGCACTATGCAGTGAAAGCGGGGATGGACCGGTGTTCGGCACGGGGCTGTCCGGCAAAAATTCCCCTGGGAGCCGCAGCGGCTGGGAAAAAAACAGCTCTGCTGGGGAGGCTGCCAAATCCTCCTTCGGTGCTGAACGCAACCCTAATAGAACCCATGGCAACCGGTCCACCCAATTTGCATCCGTAAGCGAAGCCCTGAGCACTGCTTTAAGTGACCTATGGAAACGCTCGCATAACCCATTGGCCTGGGGTTGTACGCAGTCGTGCGATGAAGTGTGACGCCCAGGCTCCGGGCCATGGTGGACCAGAGCTCGGAAACAAACTGCGGGCCCCGATCTGACGTGATATCCGAAAGGGTGCCGAAACATGCCATCCATGTCATCAAAAAAGTGTGTGCAACGTCTGCAGACGCGGTGAAAGCTAGCGAGACTGCTTCGGGCCAGCGCGTGGTGCAGTCCACCACTGTCAGGAGGTGCGTGAACCCCTGCGATGGCTGGAGGGGGCCCACGAGATCCACGTGAATGTGGCCAAACCTCTTACCCGGGACATGGAACGGCTCCAAGGGGGCCTTTGTGTGCCTGTGCACTTTGGCTCGCTGCTATGCTACGCAGGCTGCAGCCCAGTCTGTCACCTGTTTGCGCAGGCTTGACCAGACGAACTTTGCTCCCATCATTTTGACTGACGCACGCACTCCTGGCGGTGCCAAGGAGTGAACCGACTCAAAAACGTGGCGGCGCCAAGCGCATGGGACCACCAGGCACAGGCGGTCCGTGGAGACATCACAGATGGGGGGGGGGGGGGCGTCTTGCAGTACTCTGCTCTCCAGCCTTAATCCTGTTGGTCCAGACTGGAGCGTGCAAACGTCTGCATCACCGATCTGCTCAGCGGCCATGGCCGTGTAATCTATCCCCACGTAGACTGGGGCCACTAATGCGTGCGAGAGGCAGTCTGCCATCACGTTGAGTTTACCAGCCACATGCTGAATGTCGGTCGTAAACTCCAAGATCGCAGCCAGCTGTCTCTGCTGCCGGCCCGACCATGGTTCCGAAACCTTGGCCATAGTGTACGTTAGCGGCTTGTGGTCCACGAACGCAGTGAAGGTGCGCCCTTCCAACCAGAACTGGAAGTGGCATATGGCCAGGTGTAGAGCCAGTAACTCTCTGTCGAACGCGCTGTATTCACGCTCACTGTCGCGCAAAGACCTGCTAAAAAAAGCAAGCGGCTGCCAAGAACCTGCGACACACTGCTCCACGACCGCCCCTATGACCACGTCCAACGCGTCGGTAGTGAGCGCTATCCGAGCCGCCGGGTCCGGGTGCACCAGCAGTGCGGTGTTCGCCTGGGCTGTTTTAACCTCGGAAAATGCCTGCTCTCGCTCAGGAGTCCAGTCGACTCTGTCCGCCGGTTTCTGTTTCTTAAGCATGGCGTACAACGGCTGCATGAGCTGGGCTGAGCGGGGGAGGAAATGGTTGTAAAAGTCAACTATCCCCAAAAACTCCTGCAGCGCCCAGACCATTTGAGGCCGGGGAAAATCTGCCACTGCGCGCAGTTTGTCCGGTAAAGGTATCGCGCCCTCCGGTGAGATGCAGTGGCCCAAAAAATGAATTCCCATCACCCCGAACTGGCACTTCGCCAGGTTGATTATTAATCCATGCTCCTCCAACCTCTGGAAAACTGTCCTGACGTGGGCTACATGTTCATCTTCGGATGCGCTGGCCACCAGGATGTCGTCCAGGTAGATGAACACAAACTGCAGATCATGCAACACCGCATCCATCATGCACTGGAATGTCTGCGCCGCGCCTTTTAACCCGAAAGGCATGCGTAAAAACTCAAAAAGACCAAACAGGGTTATTACTGCCGTCTTAGGTATGTCCTCAGCACGCACCAGGACCTGGTGGTAACCACGAACCAGGTCTATCTTGGAAAAAATGCGTGCCCCGGTGAGGTGAACGGAAAAATCCTGAATATGGGAGATCGGGTAGCGGTCATGCACTGTGGTGTTGTTCAATCTGCGGAAATCTCCACATGCTCGCCATGATCCCTCGGCTTTAGGAATCATATGTAGCGGGGATGCCCATGGGCTGTTTGAGCATCTGATGATGTCCAACTTTTCCAAGTTGGCAAACTCCTCACGCGCTATGGCCAGTTTAGCTGCGTCCAGGCGCCAAGGTCGTGTGAAAACGGGCGGCCCCGTGGTGGTAACGAAGTGCTCCACCCCGTGTTTAGTGATGGTCACCGAAAAAGTCGGGACCGTGAGTGCTGGGAACTGGGTGAGTAGTGTGTGGAACTTACCCCCTGGAGCTGTGACGTTGGCTACTGTTGTGGGCCCGGCTCCTCTAGCTGTACAGGGGAGAGAATCAAAAGACATTGCGTTAATCAGGCGTCTGTTAGCCACATCAACTAGTAGACCGTGTGCACACAAAAAATACAAGCCCAAAATGGGGAAGTTGCATGCCGCTATGACGAATGTCCATTGGTATGTACAGCCGTGCAAAGATACAGTCAGTGTCCTCTCACCAAAAGTCTTAATGTCTGAGCCGTTTGTGGCCGTCAGCTCGGGGCCGCTAGTTCCCACCAACCAGTCTGCATAGTACGGCAGGATGAGACTCTTTTAGGAGCCGGAGTCCACGAGGAACCGTCTCCCCGAGCGTGAGTCTGTCACATAAAGCAGCTTGTTCGCTTCACCGGTGGTCGCAGCTGCTACCGACTACCGGCCCTGGCGTTTCCCGAGCGCTTGAATTGGCACAGTGGCACACATTGGCGTGCGTTCTCTCCAAAACAGCGGTGGTAGAAGCAGAGTGTGTCTCTCCAGTGCTTCTTGGCCTCCGCTGCAGCCACCATTGTTGGCTCCTCACCCCTGCTGGCCATCTCGCTGGGTTCCGATGCCGCCGCGTTCACTGCGAGGGCTCTGGAGGTGAAGATAATCCGATCTGCCTCTTGTGCTAGCGCCCGGTAGTTGCGCGCGGCCAGCAGTGGCGAATTGGCAAGGACTGCCTTGGCCACTGTCAGGAGGTTCCGGAGGAAAAAGTGGGCAAAGAGGAAATGCCCGTCATCTGTGCCCATCAACGCCAACATCTTCTCCATTAACTCGACCACCGACCCATCTCCCAACTCGGAGCACGTCAGGAGCCTTTCCACTCTCTCGCAGTCTGAGAGCGTATAGCGCCGGGTTAGCACGGTTTTGAGAGCCTCGTATTTGTCGTGGGCTGGGGGCCGTTGGAGCAGGCTCGCCACCTGCTGAGTTGTGTGTGCATCCATTGCTGCAACCACGTAGTAGTATCTGGTGTCATCCGCCGTTATTCTCCAGAGCGCGAACTGGGCCTTGGTGTGGAGGAACCAAGACTTGGGGTCCTGTGGCCAAAAGTCTGGGAGTTTGACTGAAATGGCGCACGCGTTGCTGGCACCTCCCCTCCGGGTCATCTCCGGAGTGTTCGCCTCGAGTTCCATTGTGCGTCAAGGGTCACCAGTGTGGAGAGAGAAATAATCAGGCAGATACAGTGGGGCAAAAAAGTATTTAGTCAGCCACCAATTGTGCAAGTTCTCCCACTTAAAAGAAGAGAGAGGTCTCCAATTTTCATCATAGGTATACCTCAACTATGAGAGACAAAATGAGAAAAAAAAAATCCAGAAAATCACATTGAAGGATTTTTAATGAATTAATTGGTAAATTCCTCGGTAAAATAAGTATTTGGTCAATAACAAAAGTTCATCTCAATACTTTGTTATATACTCTTTGTTGGCAATGACAGAGGTCAAACGTTTTCTGTAAGTCTTCACAAGGTTTTCACACACTGTTGCTGGTGTTTTGGCCCATTCCTCCATGCAGATCTCCTCTAGAGCAGTGATGTTTTGGGGCTGTCGCTGGGCAACACGGACTTTCAACTCCCTCCAAAGATTTTCTATGGGGTTGAGATCTGGAGACTGGCTAGGCCACTCCAGGACCTTGAAATGCTTCTTACGAAGCCACTCCTTCGTTGCCCGGGCGGTGTGTTTGGGATCATCGTCATGCTGAAAGACCCAGCCACGTTTCATCTTCAATGCCCTTGCTGATGGAAGGAGGTTTTCACTCAAAATCTCACATGGTCCCATTCATTCTTTCCTTTACATGGATCAGTCGTCCTGGTCCCTTTGCAGAAAAACAGCCCCAAAGTGTGATGTTTTCACCCCCATGCTTCACAGTAGGTATGGTGTTCTTTCTCCTCCAAACATGACAAGTTGAGTTTTTACCAAAAAGTTCTATTTTGGTTTCATCTGACCATATGACATTCTCCCAATCCTCTTCTGGATCATCCAAATGCTCTCTAGCAAACTTCAGACGGGCCTGGACATGTACTGGCTTAAGCAGGGGGACACGTCTGGCACTGCAGGATTTGAGTCCCTGGCGGCGTAGTGTGTTACTGATGGTAGCCTTTGTTACTTTGGTCCCAGCTCTCTGCAGGTCGTTCACTAGGTCCCCCCGTGTGGTTCTGGGATTTTTGCTCACCGTTATTGTGATCATTTTGACCTCACAGGGTGAGATCTTGCGTGGAGCCCCAGATCGAGGGAGATTATCAGTGGTCTTGTATGTCTTCCATTTTCTAATAATTGCTCCCACAGTTGATTTCTTCACATAAAGCTGCTTACCTATTGCAGATTCAGCCTTCCCAGCCTGGTGCAGGTCTACAATTTTGTTTCTGGTGTCCTTTGACAGCTCTTTGGTCTTGGCCATAGTGGAGTTTGGAGTCTGACTGTTTGAGGTTGTGGACAGGTGTCTTTTATACTGATAACGAGTTCAAACGGGTGCCATTAATACAGGTAATGAGTGAAGGACAGAGGAGCCTCTTAAAGAAGAAGTTAGAGGTCTGTGAGAGCCAGAAATCTTGCTTGTTTGTAGGTGACCAAATACTTATTTTACTGAGGAATTTACCAATTAATTCATTAAAAATCCTTCAATGCGATTTTCTGGATTTTTTTTCTTCTCATTTTGTCTCTCATAGTTGAGGTATACCTATGATGAAAATTGGAGACCTCTCTCATCCTTCAAGTGGGAGAACTTGCACAATTGGTGGCTGACTAAATACTTTTTTGCCCCACTGTAGGTCCAGAATAGAACAGGCTTTATTCATCTCTCTCTCTGACATTCTCCAGAATCACAAGCATCAAAAGAATCACAGGTCACAGGCACCTCTCCTTTTACAGCATACAACTCGATCAGCCTTCTGTGGTGCTGCATTAACATGAAAGCCTTTGCAATTCCCATTCTCTTTGTCACTGTTCGCATCAACACACCATGATGATTCCCCTTGCCCTTCCATCTAAGTGGAAACATACTGACATACTGAGTGGGTTCCCACACTATTACTAAAAAAATGAGTTGAGCGAGGGCCACCAAACCTGCTCCACAGGTTCACCCTGTGGTCCTGAAGTGTGACTGTGGTTTTGGGATCACAAGGTCAACCTTAAAGTGGCTTATAAACTATATCTCAACAACAAAGAAAGCGACTGTCACCAAACATGATAGAAAGGTTCACTCTGAGACCATGACCTCTGACTACAGGTTTGGGGTCAAAAGGTCAAGGTTGGCACTCCCTATGATCTCTTACTATAGAACGTGTAAAGCTTTCTAGGGTCACCAGACTTGCTACACAGGTCCACCTCAGGATCCTGACCTACAACTATGGTTGTATACTTTGTTGTATATTCATGGACGATGGTTTATCATAATTTGGTTCTACAACAGTAATTACATTGAAATTTGAAAACTGCTCTCCGTCAGTAAGTATTGGGATGTTGCGCTTGCCTCAGACTGCTCTTGTTTCACTATGTTATAATAATCAGGGCTCAACATTAAATTTTGTGCTCACCAGCCACCATGGTTATTAGTTTTCTAAAATTATTAGCTATTCAGCTTTTCACCACAAATTATTAATTTGACACTTTTTCCCTTAATCTTTTTATTTTGTAAATTTGTGACTTTTGCAAATTTGCACATTTTTCTCTGCCCCAATACACACACACACACACACACACACACACACACACACACACACAAAATAATTTTTCAACATTTTTGTCATACATTAATAGACTGTTTTCTTTTTTTTGCCAGACCTGGAAGCTGAGAAGAAGAGAGCTCAGAAAGCTTTACAAGGTTAGTATGATTGTAATGTAACATGGAGAAAAAATGGGGTTTTACCAGCTGCCCAGCACACATTTTACTTTCTGACTTTCTTCTAGATCTGGAGAATAAAATTAGAGAAGAGGAGGAAAATATCATCCATACCAGTGAGTCACACACCAAAGTTTAATGATTTTCATGGATTTGATTAGATGGATATTTTCCAATCATTCTCTGAGGATTTTTTTTTTTTAGGTTTGTCTGTGACATATTTTGATCAAACCTCAAATACGTCAGGGTTTAAATATTGCAGCACCATTTTCCACTGACGTTAACCCTCATATAAGTCACACTCATACTAGGGATCCAAGTTATTGATCAACCCATTAACTGATTCACCTTATGGATCGATTAACAATTAATTGATAAGCGATATTTTCGCTGAGAATATGAATTTCCCTCAGTGCAATACGGTCTGTCTTTAACGTATAAAAAGTTGCTGTTTTTCATATACTGAATAAAACATGAACATTATATTCCTCAATGATTTATTGTACCATTTGCATTTTTTACTACAGACAACGGCATTTTTTGTAGTTTAACACATTTTGCACTGTATAGTGTGTACTATGCGCTGGGACATCTCAGTAAATTACAAATGTCATGATTTTTTATTTATTAACTATTACCAATATCAGAAAATTTATCTTTTTCAGTTATATTAAAAAATAACTTTCACGTTCTAATTTACTGAGATGTACTGGTAGAGTGTTTTAACAGGAAAATAAACTGTGAGCTGCTTCATCTGTTGCATGTTAAACATTATCACAGTACCCCGGAAATCCAGACAAACCCAGAACCATCTGGGCTCCTCTGTTGTCTGTTACCTCAGTGGCAACTAGAGTCCGGTCTGCCTTCCCATCTAGCGGCAGGCTGAAGGTTGCGACCGGGGATAGGTTTGTGCTTGTGTCATCTTTTTCCTTGCTGCAGTCCATTTCTCCACCCTGTTGAAGTCGGTGGGTGGACATTGGAACTTGTTTTGTCGAAACCCGGAAGGGCGAGTTTTTTTCGCTCTGCACAGCGGATGCGCTCTGGGGGCTTAGTGTCTTTTTCTGATGAAATGCAGCAGCGGGTGATTGCGTGCATCCCTGCCTGGATGGCGACGCCACTACATTTCATAGAATAAGCTCCCATTGAGAAGGGCTGCTGAGTTATCAACAGCGTTGGGCAAGTAACTAAAAAATAGTAACTAATTGCAGTTACTAGTTACTTCTTTTCAAAAGTAACTGAGTTACTTTACCAATTACTGCATGATTAAAGTAACTAGTTACTTGGAAAAGTAACTTTCACATTACTGTTAAATGCATACTTAAATCATCTTGCACACATAGCAAGATAATTTAATTAATGGATTACATTAGGGGCTTATTAATGTCAGGCTGAAAACAGTTTCAGACAGAGCTTTTAGAACATGTTCAGTCTGCTTTACAGTAATTTCCTCATTTTGGAGTGAGAGTTGGCAACATTGCATAAAGCTATCCATGTTTATCTTACCTTTATGATATGGATTTAATCCGATGCACAGAGATCCAAAGAAAATGTCCTATTATCCACAGTCCAAATGTCTGCGGTGACAGAGATATGATCCAGTCCCTCAAATTCTTTTTGGAGAACAAAATCCATTTTTGAATAATCTTTATCCAGGTAGCAAGTACATGTGTTTTAACTTCAGTGGATCACAGTCTCAGCTGTCTGATGGAACGTCACTGTTATCACATCTTCAGTCTGGAACGACATATCTGGCAATCAGGTTTAATTGTTGCTGGGTCACAAACTGTCCAAATTCATACCTGTGCTTGAAATCCAGTAGTGGCTGTTGAGACAGCGTAGATCCACTAAGACTGTGTTGTTAGCATAGCTAGCTGTTACTTAGCACTAGCGTTGTTGGAGCTTTGTTGCTGTTTTCAAGCAATTCTCAAGATTGCAGTAAGTCTCAAAGTAGCTTCATCTTTTTCTCCATTCAGTAATTAAGACTTAGCTGTCTGCAACAGGTCACGTCAACTGACGGCTACATCAGCTACGGTAGGGTCAGTTTGTATATTCATTCATGTGCACTAAAAATATCTATCCATATTAGTAAAACGAGTAAGTAACAAGTAAGCTGGATCAAGTAACATCTGATCAAATTTCAGTAACTGTAACACATTACTGACTTTTTAAACAGTAATTTAGTTACACAGCACATTACTGCAAAAGTAGTGGCGTTACAGTAGCGCGTTACTCCCAACACTGGTTATCAGTTAATTGACAACTAATTTAATTTAGTTGACTAAATTCTTATTGACAATTAATCAAAAGTCAATTAATCATTAACATCCGTAACTCATACCACTAAGTACAAAAAAGCGCTTTTCATAAGGTAGCTATAAAAAAAAACAAATAGCATGTTTTTCTTCATATGCCAAATATGGTCAGAAAATGACGCCATCTGGTGGAGAGTAGTAAAAATGATTAATAAATGATTACTTCCAAGGCAAAAGCCCAGATTGACACCCAGATATAATAAAATGCATGTCTTGTTTTTTAATGGCAGTGAGATCAAAAATTGCAGTTTGAATGGGTTTTAATGGCACATTTTTGCACAGTATAAGTGCAACAGTTGGTTGTGCACAGTGTACTTTAGACTTACTGTAGGAGCTGAGCGGGAAATAACAAGATCAAATAAAAATAGACAATCTTGCCAGAATTCATGCCATATTCATGAACACAGCCAAAATGATCAAAAAATGAAGAATGAAAAGCAAGTAGGTCCCTGAGGATTAAACACCCTTCTTCACAACAGCCTGTTTCACTGTATGTGTCTAAATGTTGGCCAGTGCCAGCTGACCCCACTCTCCCTCTTCTGTCTCTCCTCATACTGCATCTATGGTTGATGCTAATGTTAGCTAGGTGGCTTTGCTTCGTACATATTTGCTCACCAAAACTCATGTTTCCCAGTAATCACTTTACCCTCATAAGTAGTAGAAACATTTCAGTTTACCACACCTAGTTAATGGTCTAATGACAAGCAGCAGAAGGATCATTTTGTCACTTATTTTCCTTTTTAATGGGTCAATCAGTTCTTCATTTGGCAAACCGCTCACTCTTACTTTGAAGGTTTATGAGACCTAATGGGAGCTCTTATTTTGAAAGTTTGCTCGTGAAGTGAGAATGAGTTACATACAGTGCATCCAGAAAGTCATAGATAGATAGATAGATAGATCTTCACAGCGCTTACAGTTTTTCCACATTTTATGTTAAAGCCTTATTGCAAAATGTATTAAATTCATTTTTTCCTCAAAATTCTACACAATGACAATGTGAAAAAAGTTTTTTTGAGATTTTTGCAAATTTATTAAAAATAAAAAACTAAGAAATCACATGTACATAAGTATTCACAGCCTTTACCATGAAGCTCAAAATTGATTTCAGGTTCATCCTGTTTCCACTGATCATCCTTGAGATGTTTCTACAGCTTCATTGAAGTCCACCTGTGGTAAATTCAGTTGATCAGACATGATCTGGAAAGGCTCACACCTGTCTATAGAAGGTCCCACAGTTGACAGTGCATGTCAGAGCACAAACCAAGCAGGAAGTCAAAGGGATAGTCTGTAGACCTCCGAGACAGGATTGTCTCGAGGCACAAATCTGGGGAAGGGTACAGAAAAATTTCTGCTGCTTTGAAGGTCCCAATGAGCACAGTGGCCTCCATCATCCATAAATGGAGGAAGTTCAGAACCACCAGGACTTGTCTTAGAGCTGGCCAGCCGGCTAAACTGAGTGATCGGGGGAGAAAGGCCTTAGTCTGGGAGGTGACCAAGAACCTGATGATCACTCTGTCAGAGCTCCAACATTCCTCTGTGGAGAGAGGAGAACCTTCCAGAAGGACAACCATCTCTGCAGCAATCCACCAATCAGGCCTGAATGTTAGAGTGGGCAGACGGAAGCCACTCCTTAATAAAAGGCACATGGTAACCTGCCTGGAGTTTGTCAAAAGGCACCTGAAGGACTCTCAGACCATGAGAAACCAAATTCTCATGTCTGATGAGACAAAGATTGAACTCCTTGGCGTGAATGCCAGGCATCATGTTTGGAAGAAACCAGGCACCACTCATCACTAGGCCAATATCATCCATACTGTGAGCATGTTTCTCAGTGGTAGGAACCGGGAGACTAATCAGGATAGAGGGACAGATGAATCCAGCAATGTACAGAGACATCCTGGATGAAAACCTGCTCCAGAGCACTCTTGACCTCAGACTGGGGTGACGGTTCATCTTTCAGCAGGACAACAACCCTAAGCACACAGCCAAGATATCAAAAGAGTGGCTTCAGGACAACTCTGTGAATGTTCTTGAGTGGCCCAGCCAGATCTCCAGGCCCTGGAGATCAATACAGAGTGCTGGGAGGATCTCGCAACGGACCGCTCCAAATAGAGAGGCACCCTGACCAGACAGCTCAAGGCGGGTGAAGAGAGACTGACTGCTGCAGCAGATGAAAAAAGGACCCGCAGGAAGAACCGCCACAGACCCAGCAGCACAGAGACCATCCGCAAGTGCGACCTGTGTGACAGGGACTGCCATTCGTGCATCGGCCTGTTCAGCCACAGGCGGTGCTGTTCCAGCAGAGTAGACGTTTAGGATTCTCTTCCATGGTCATCATAGACCGATGGAGGCCGATGATGATGAAGGCCCAGCCAGAGCCCAGACTTGAATCCAGTTGAACATTTTTGGAGAGATCTGAAAATGGCTGTGCACCGATGCTTCCCATCCAGTCAGATGGAGCTTGAGCTGTGCTGCAAAGAGGAATGGGCCAAACTGCCCAAAGACAGCAGCTATTCTCTCTCTGGACACTACTCAGTCAAATTTTTTTTTTCATCCTGGATGGACTTAAACAATAAATCTGTGGCCTACAACCTCTACTGTGGAAAGAACCGTTCTGAAAAAAAAAAAAAATTCTGTGCCAAAAAGTCAACATGTAGCTGCAAAGCATATTTAAAAACATTTTGAAAACAAAAAAGGCCATAAACATTAGGAAGAGGACCTTTTCTTTTGTTTTGTCCATAAAACTTCCACTTTTTCTCCTGATTTTTGAAGTTATTTTTTTCTTATGAATTTGTGATTTTCCTGTAAATCTGACTTTTTTGTCCTAAATTTGTGACTTTTTCCCATAATGTGATATTAGATTTTTATTTGGGGTTTTTTTGTCGGCGCTGCAGGTTGTAGACCCCAGGTTTAGATGCTCATCAGTTTTACATTTCCATCGTTATAATTAAGTGGTGTGAAGTATAATGGATCCAAACAAGTGATTAATAATTGAACACATGCAGCTAAAGGTTTAGAGCTTAGTAGAATTTAAGGTGTTTGAACAGCAGAGCCTCGTTTACCTGTGAAGTTAGTGTGGAAGTCTTTGTTTTTCCACTTCAAATAACCCATTTATCTACTCAGTTGTGATACCACTTCAGAGTTGAATTTTATTTAAATGGTTTTTTGTTTTGTTTTTTTTGGGGGGGGGGGGGGTTGCTTGAATTGTTAATTGTGGACCAAACATTCTTGATTGTTAGAAACTATAACTGCAATCAAGAAAAGGCGGATTTTTTTATTTTTTTTTATTTTTTATTTTTAGATTTTCTGTTGCTGTCTAATAAATAAGGTTCTGCTGTGCAATTCCCAGTGTTGGGCAAGTTGCTAAGGGTGGTGGCTACTTGCAGTTGCTGGTTCTTTTCAAAAGTGACTGAGTTGCTGCGTGGTTGAAGTGGCTGGTTGCTTGGAGAGGTGGCGTTCACGTTTCTTTTGGGTGCGTGCTTGGATCGTCTTGCGCGCACAGCGGGATCGGGGGCCCCTTGTTCTCATCGGAGGAAAGAAGAAAAAGAAAACTGATGAGAAGGGAGTCTCATCTTGCAGGGAAAGAAATGTCTCAGATTTGCACAGGCTATTGTGATGAATGGAGGGTCGGAGATTTGCCGGGGGTGAAGCTATGGATTCGGAGAGGGTTTTGGAGCCCCTGGTGGGCCGTTTTTGGCCCGGGAGCCGTGTGTTTGGCACCCCTGGACCAGCCCATTGGAGACGCGTGTTTGGAGGATTTGCTTCCATGGGGTAGTTGCGTGTCACAACAGCGTGTGGATTAATGGGATGGAATGGGGCACAGATAAATGAAAGTTCACCGCTTACCACGGTGGCGCAGTGGTTAGCACTGCGGCAGCACAGTTTACCCTTGGCCGGGGGATTGTGGGGATCGTGGGTTCGATCCCAGCCCCCGACCAACAGTGATCTGTGTGGAGTTTGCATGTTCTCCCCGTGTTGCGTGGGTTTACTCCGGGATTTCTCCGGTTTCCTCCCACATGCCAAAGACATGCATGTTAGGTTAATTGGCTGTTCTAAATTGTCCCTAGATATTTGTTTCCTATAGGCCCTTAGAATAGAGGGTTAGTATTAATGAAAAGCGCTTTGAGTGGTCTTTGTGACTAGAAAAGCGCTATATAAGTGCAGGTTAGTTAGTTAGTTAGTTAGATAGGTGTACCAAGCTGGTGGCATCATATTCAAGAAGACTTGAGGCTATAATTGCTGCCAAAGGTGCATCAAGAAAGTATTGAGCAAAGGCTGTGAATACTTATGTACATGTGATTTCTTAGCTTTTTGTTTTTAATAAATTTGCAAAAATCTCAAATTTTTTTTCACATTGTCATTATGGGGTATGGTGTATAAAATTTTGAAGAAAAAATGAATTTAATCCATTTTGGAATAAGGCTGTAACAAAACAAAATGTGGAAAAAGTGAAGTGCTGTGAATACTTTCTGGATGCACTGTACAGTCATGTGAAAAAATTAGGACACCCTGTATAAGCCTGTATGTTTTTTTTTTAACATACAGTATTTGGACACATGGATATTTAATGTCTAATGTAATCAATGTAAAAAATATTGGGAGATTCATGTAATACAACTAAACAATTAAAAATGAATTACAGACTTTCTCAAATTTTGTGTAAAATGTAATTCTAAACAAATATCCATCCTCTACCGCCTCTCCGGAGGTCCGGGTCGCGGAGGCAGCAGTTCAAGCAGAGAAGCCCAGACTTCCCTCTCCCCAGCCACCTGCTCCAGCTCTTCAGAGAGGATACCAAGGCGTTCCCAGACCAGCTGGGAGACATAGTCTCTCCAGCGAGTCTTGGGTTGGCCCCGGGGTCTCCTCCCAGTGGGACATGCCTGAAACACCTCAAGTGGGAGGCGTCCAGGAGGCATCCTGATCAGATGCCCATACCACCTCAACTGGCTCCTTTCAATGTGGAGGAGCAGCGGTTCTACTCTGAGCCTCTCCCGGATGACTGAGCTCCTCACCCTATCTCTGAGGGTGAGTCCAGCAATCCTACAAAGAAAGCTCATTTCAGCAGCTTGTATCCGCGATCTCGTTCTTTCGGTCATTACCCAAAGCTCATGACCATAGGTGAGGGTAAGAACATAGATTTAACTGGTAAATCGACAGCTTTGCCTTAGAGCTTAGCTCCCTCTTCACCACAACAGACAGGTACAACATCACTGCAGATGCTGCTCCGATCCATCTGTCAGTCTCTCACTCCATTCTCCCCTCACTCATGAAAAAGACCCCAAGATACTTAAACTCCTCCACTTGGGGCAGGAGCCTGTCCCCAACCCAAAGAGGGCAATCCACCTTTTTCTGGCTGAGGACCATGGACTTGGACTTGGAGGTACTGATTGTCATCCCAGCCGCTTCACACTCAGCGGCAAACCATCCCAGTAAGACCTGTAGGTCATTGCTGGATGGAGCCAGCAGGACGACATCATCTGCAAACAACAGTGATGAGATCCTGTGGTCACCAAGCATGACACCCTCCATTCCCTGGCTGTGCCTAGAAATCCTGTCCATAAAAATTATGAACAGGATTGGTGACAAAGGGCAACCCTGGCGGAGTCCAGCTCTCACTGGGAATGAGTCCGACCGAGTGTTGGCAATACAAACCAAGCTCTCACAACGGTCGTACAGAGACCGAATAGCTCGTAACAACAAGTCCGATACCCCATACTCCTGAAGCACCCCCCACAAAACACCACGAGAGACACGGTTGAATGCCTTCTCCAAGTCCACAAAACACATGTAAACTAGTTGGGCAAACTCCCACGAACCCTCAAGGATTCTCAAGAGGGTAAAGAGCTGATCCAATGTGCCACGGCTAGGACGAAAACCACATTGCTCTTCCTGAATCTGAGGTTCAACCAACAGCCGGACTCTTTTCTCCAGTACCTTGGGATAGCCCTTCCCAGGGAGGCTGAGGAGTGTGATCCCTCGAAAGTTGGAGCACACCCTCCGGTCCTCTTTTTTGAAAAGAGGAACCACCACCCCGGTTTGCCATGCCAAGGCACTGCCCCTGACCTCCACACAATGTTGCAGAGGCGTGTCAACCATGACAGCCCTACAACATCCAGGGCCTTGAGGTACTCAGGGTGAATCTCCTCCACCCCCGGGGCCCGGCCACCAAAGAGATTTTTAACCACCTTGGCGACCTCAGCCCCTGCGATGAGCAAGTCATCCCCCTCATCCACAAACCCTGCTTCCTCTGTGGAAGGCATATCAGTGGGATTGAGGAGATCCTCGAAGTATTCCTTCCATTGCCCGACAATATCCCCAGTCGAAGTCAGCAGCACCCCATCCGCACCATACACAGTGTGGACAGGGAGCTGCTTCACCCTCCTGAGCCGCCGGACAGTTTGCCAGAATCTCTTCAAGGCTGACTGAAAGTCTTGTTCCATGGCCTCACTGAACTCCTCCCATACCCAAGTTTTTGCTTCAGCAACCACCAGAGCTGCACTCCGCTTGGCCTGCCGGTACACCTCAGCTGCTTCGGGAGTCCCACCAACCAAGCTTCATAGGACTCCTTCTTCAGCTTAATGGCCCCCCTCACCACCAATGTCCACCACTTGGTTCGGGGGTTGCCACCACAAGATGCCCTGATGGCCTTGCGGCCGCAGCTCTGGACAGCTGCTTCAACAGTGGAGGTGGAGAACATGGCCCATTCAGACTCCATGTCTCCAGACTCCATCAGAATGTGGTTGAAGTTCTTCTGGAGGTGGGAGTTGAAGACCTCCCGGACAGAGGCCTCAGCCAGACATTCCCAGCACACCCTCACTATATGTTTGGGTCTACCAGGTCTGAATGGCTTCCTCCCCAGCCATCAGATCCAACTCACCACCAGGTGGTGATCAGTTGATAGCTCTGCACCTCTCTTTACCCGAGTGTCCAAGACATACGGTCACAGGTCTGATGACACGATAACAAAATTGATCATCGACCTGCGACCTAGGGTCTCCTGGTTCCAGGTGCACATATGGACACCCTTATGCTTGAACATGGTGTTCGTTATGGTCAAACTGTGGTTAGCACAGAAGTCCAACAACTGAACACCACTTGGGTTCAGTTCAGGCAGGCCGTTGCTCCCAATCACCCCCATCCAGGTTTCACTGTCATTGCCCACATGTGCATTGAACTCCCCCAGAAGGATAATGGAGTCTCCAAGAGGAGCACCCTCCAGCACCCCAGTCAGAGACTCCAAAAAGGGTGGGTACTCTGAACCATCATTTGGTGCATAGGCACAAATGATGGTCAGGATCCGTTTCCCAACCCGAAGGCACAGGGAAGCAACCCTTTCGTCCACCGGGGAAAACTCCAATATAGAGGCAGCAAGGTGGAGGGATACAAGAATACCCACCCCTGCTCGTCGCCTCTCGCCCAGGGCAACTCCAGAGTAGGACAAGCTCCAGCCCCTCTCCAGGAGACTGGTTCTGGAACCGGAGCTGTGTGTTGAGGTGAGGCCGACTATATCTAGCCGGTATCTCTCAACCTCATGCACCAGCTCAGGCTCCTTCCCCACCAGGGAGGTGACATTCCACATCCCAAAAGCCAGTTTAGGAAGCCTGGGATCAGACCACCAAGGTCTCTGCTTTTGACCGCCACCTGATCCACACAGCACCGGACCCCCATGGTCCAGTGCCAGGTATTCTAAACAAATAGTGAGGAATAAATTAGGACACCCCCACATTCAGTCCCACTTAAAATGGCTAAAATGTTCATGTTAAAAAATGCAAATAAAAGCAAAAACAAGGTTAGACATAGATATGTGAACATTTCTTAATAAAGAAGTGAATATTTAATGGCATGTCCTAATTTTTTCATGACTGTATCTGCACTGTGCACATGGCACGGCAAACATACTGTTGTAGTCAGTAATGTTTATCATTACCTGGACCTCCATTTTGTGTGTTTACCCAGCCACCATGTCCATGTGGGCCCCACCAAAAGATAAAGCTGGGCTCTCTTATAGGTCAATGTGGGTTTGTGTGTGGGTTCCAGGTTGGCCCCATCTGTGTTTGCCCACATGGACTTTACCCATTTACATATTTTCAACTTATTTTCTCATAAATATTTTCTTGTAAATTTGACTTTTTCTCTGTAAATTTGATTTTTCTTGAAAATTTAAAACTTTCTAATAAATTTTAAACTTTTTTACTGTAAACTTGCAACTTTATCTCATAAATTTGTTAGTTTTTCTTGGAAAAAGTATGACTTTATTTGCTTTTTCTTGTGATTTTAGAACTTTCTCATAAATTTGCCACTTTTTTACTGTAATCTTGCAACTTTTCTCATAAATTTGTTACTTTTTTCCTTGTAAATTTGCTATTTTCTTGTAAATTTGTGACTTTTTCCCATAAATATGGGACATTTTTCTTGTAAATTGGGAACGTTCTCAAAAATGTTAAATTTTTTTTACTGTAAACTACAAGTTTTTCCTCATAAATTTTCAATTTATTTACTCAAATATTTACTACTTTTTTGTTAATTTGCAACTTTTTCAGAATTTTTCCTCATAAATTTGTAACATTATTATAGTAAATTTGTGACTTTTTTCTCATAAATTTATTTTTTCTCATAATTTTGCTGATGGCTCCATTGTTGCTGAAACTTGCTTACCCACAGTAAAGCCATGTGGGGCCCAGATGAGTTTAAAGCGGGTGAGCAGATTACCCACCCACCTGGACCACAGGTGAAGTTCATGTGGACAAACCTACATGGGACCGAGAAGACAGCCCAGTTTAACTGATCAGGGGGCCTACATGGACATGCTGGTCTACTCCAACGACTGCACCTCAGAGGACCCTTCGGTGAAGCTCCTGAAGTTTGCGGACGACACCACAGTCATCGGTTTGATCCGGGATGATGATGAGTCTGCATACAGGCGGGAGGTGGAGCAGCTGATCCTCTGGTGCAGCCAGAACCATCTTGAACTTAACCCAGCCAAAACGGTGGAGATGACTGTGGATTTCAGGCGACACCCCCCTTCATTCCCCCCACTCACCATCCTCAACAGCACAGTGTCCACTGTGGACTCCTTCAACTTTCTGGGTACCACAATCTCCCGGAACCTGAAGTGGTCCTCCCATATAGACACTGTCCGGAAAAAGGCCCAGCAGAGGTTGTTTTTTCTGCGTCAGCTCAAGAAGTTTGATTTGCCTCAGGAGCTGCTGGTTGTCTTCTACACCGCCATCATCCAATCTGTCCTCTGCTTTTCCATCACTGTCTGGTTTGGATCTGCCACTAAACAGGACAAGACCAGACTGCAGCGGATCATTAAGTCTGCGGAGAGGATCATTGGTACCGACCTACCCTCCATTGAGAACTTATATCGGTCCATAACCAGGAAACAGGCGGGAAACATCTGTGCTGACCCATCACACCCCGGCCACAAACTGTTTGAACTTCTATCTTCTGGTCGTCGTTACAGATCACTGAAGGTCAAAACCACCCGTCACAGGAACAGTTTCTTTCCTCAAGCCATCACTCTGATGAACTCCTAACATTCACCTAGTCCTACCTGTTGCTGTACTCATGACTTTTCATCCATTATTACATTGCACATAACTCTCACACTGCTTTTTACTTCATTCACATTATATCACTGAATCTGAGTTCACATTGAAATACTGTGTGACTGTATATTTTTTCATATATTTCTGCAAAGTGTGGATAGTCTGAGTAAATAACTGCATATATTCCTGTATATATTTGCATCCTTTTATAGAAACGTGGACAGACTGTAATTTACTGTACATACTCTGTTGTCATTGAATCCTTATTTAAATCCTCCACCTGAACAACGAGAGCAAGTTTTTAGCCAAAGTCAAATTCCTTGTATGTGCTGTGCATACTTGGCCAATAAAGCTGATTCTGATTCTGATTCTGGTTGGGTATGAGACGGACCTGCTTTGATTCTGTTGGTCAGGCCCTTTCACTCTGCTGCTGGCATTCAGCTGGAACAGAAGTGAGTGAGATGTCCGTGAGCAACAGCTGGGGGGGGACACGTTGGACAGCCCAGCCGCTGCCTCGCAAGTCATTCTCAAGCATTTCTAACATTAAATACTTGATCTCCCAAGTACAAATGTATTGCTACATCAAATATAAGATAAGATAAGCCTTTATTAGTCCCACAATGGGGAAATTCCAGGATTGCAACAGCACAGGGATAGCAACACTCAGAGCAATAATTAAGAAGATACAAAAAATATAAATAAGAGCAGTGGATATACATACGTACACATAAATATATAAATATATAAATATACAGTATATACAAAGTGCAGAGCATTGTAGCTAGATGGAATAAACAGCATCACCGTCTACTTAGTTATCCTACGTAGTATGAATATGTACCCATGCATATTGTCACCCTCCGTAGCGACTGATATTGTCCTAGTTGTATACTGGAGGGGACCATTGTGTAAGTCTGTTGCTTCTTTTGCATTCAATACTACTAGGTCGTCACGTCTTTTTGCTATCTCTGCGAGCAGCCCTGCTTAGGTTATACAGTCTGACAGCCGTAGGCAGGAAGGACCTGCGAAACCTCTCGGTTGTGCACCTAGGATGATGTAGTCTACTGCTAAATGACCTCCTCAGTGTGTTCATTATGTCCTGCATAAGGTGGGACTCGGACTCCAGCAGAGATGACAGTTTAGCCACCGTCCTTCTCTCTCCCATCTCCTCCACCGGGTCAGGGCGCTGCCCCAGGACAGAGCTAGCTTTCTTGATCAGTTTGTTTAGTCTCTTCCTATTGGCTGCTGTAATGCCGTTACCCCAGCAGACCACTCCAAAAGTGATGGCTGATGCCACCACAGTGTTGTAGAATGTCTTCAGCAGCGCCCCTTGTACACCAAAAGACCTGAGCCTCCTCAGTAGGAACAGCCTGCGCTGTCCATTCTTGTAGAGTGCGTCGGTATTGTGTGACCAGTCTAGTTTATTGTTCAGATGAACACCCAGGTACTTGTAGGATGTCACCATCTCAATGTCTGTTCCCTGTATGTTTACTGGTGCTGTGAGGGGTTGTCCTTGCCTGCGGCAGTCCACCACCAGCTCCTTAGTTTTCCTCACGTTGATCTGGAGGCAGTTCCAATGACACCAGTCCACAAAGTCCTGGATAAGTCCTCTGTACTCAGCTTCATCTCCGTTGGAGATGAGGCCGACAATCGCAGAGTCATCAGAGAACTTCTGTAGATGGCAGTGTGTTGTGTTGTGTGAGAAGTCTGCAGTATAAAGGGTGAACAGGAAGGGAGCCAAAACGTTCCCTGGGGGGCCCCCGTGCTACCGATGATCGTGTCAGACACACAATCTCGGGTTCTCACAAACTGTGGCCGGTTAGTGAGGTAGTCCAGGATCCATGATGACAGGTGCTGGTCCACTCCTGCGCACAGCAGCTTGTCCTTCAGGATCATCGGTTGGATGGTGTTGAAAGCACTGGAGAAGTCAAAGAACATGATCCTCACTGCATTCCCGGGCTTCTCCAGGTGGGACAGAGAACGTTGAAGGAGGAAGATCACCGCATCCTCCACCCCAATGCCATGCTGGTAGGCAAACTGGAATGGATCCATCGCGAGTCCCACCAGGGGGCAGAGGTGAGCAAGGAGCAGTCTCTCCAGGGTCTTCATTGTGTGAGACGTCAGGGACACTGGTCTGTAGCTGTTCAGATCTTTGGGGTGGGAAGTCTTTGGTACAGGTACCACACAAGATGTTTTCCACAACTGTGGTACCCTCCCCAGCTTCAGGCTCAGGTTGAAGATATGCTCCACAATCCCACACAGCTGGTCTGCACAGGACTTGAGGAGCTTCACGCTGATGCCATCCGGTCCCGCAGCCTTCCTCACCTTGATCTTCCTCAGCTCCGTCCTCACCTGGGTCTTAGTGAGGGTCAGGTTGGGGGGCTGTGTGCTGGGAGTGGGGGGGTGATGGTGGAGTGGGGTGTGGACAGCAGGTCTCGATGTCTTTAGAGGCAGCAGTGGTTGTTGTGCAGTCGGGGGGGGAGGGCGGTTGGTCAAACCTATTGAAAAACAGGTTCAGATTGTTCACCCACTCCCTGCCCCCCGTGGCCTGGGGGGAGGTATTCTGGAGCCCAGAGATGGTTTTAAGGTTTCTCCAGACCCCGCCGATGTCGCTCTGTTGCAGCTTGTCCTCCATCTTCTTCCTGAAGCTGTCCTTGCCTTCTCTGATCTTTCTCCTCAGCTCCCTCTGTACAGACTTCAGCATCTCCCTGTTCCCCGACCTGAAGATCCTCTTCTTCTCAAATATATTTGCTATATCGCCCAGCTGTACCCATAGGTGTAAATCAAGGGGGGATGGAGGGGACATGTCCACCCCCAACCTGGAAAAAACAGAAAATTGTACCCTCCAATTCATCATTTTTTTATATCATTTCATAACAGAACAAAATGCATCTGAAGCACCAATTTTAAATCTGCAACTTTTTTCTTGTAAATTTAATTTTTTTCTTGTAAATGTGCAACATTTTTCTCATTCATTTATAACTTTTTTCCTCATAAATTTGTAGTGTTTTTATTGTAAATTTGCAGTGTTTTCTCATAAATTTAAACCCTTTTTCTCATAAATTTGCAACTTTATTGTAAATGTGCAGCGTTTTTATCATAAACTTGCACCTTATTACTTGTAAATTTGCATTTTTTTCCTCATGAATTTGCTAATTTTTTCATTATAAATTCACTATTTTGTCATAAATCTGCAACTTTTTTGTAAGCTTAAGGCTTTTCTTCTAAATTTGCAACATTCATATGGATGCTAGTTTAATTTTTATTCTTTGGAATTGATTAAATGTTCTTTGTTCATCTTGACAATAGTTCAAGTGTTTATAATGTTTTTAAGGCTTTGAACTCTTCTCTATTACAAGTATAGGAGCCCCTAAACAAGCTCGCATAGGGCCATGACTACAGTAACAGTGTTACAGTTACAGTGTCGCCCTCAATCTTTAACATGAAATGAAATATCCGACCCTGTTTCTATCCAAGTTTGGATCCATCTCTCTCGTCTGTTGTTCAGGATGTGACTCATCAGAATTCACACTAAACCTCTTCAGACTGGTTAACCTTCATTAAACTCTTTGTATTGTTCATGTTTTATCACAGAAAGGGTGACCTTTGATCCAGATACAGCACACCCCAGAGTAATCCTCTCTGAAGACAAAACCCAGATGACCACCAGCGAGAATGCACAAATCCTCCCCGACTATCCAGGCCGGTTCAACGTGGTTCTGGGTGTTCTGGGTGCAACTGGCTTCTCGTCTGGGAGACATTACTGGGAAGTGTCCGTCACTGGGAAGCTGTGCTTCCTCATCGGGATGACAAGCGAATCCTCCCCAAGAAAGGGATCGGTCAGTTTCCGTCCCAGAAATGGTTACTGGACTATAGTCCTGGACAAACGGGGGGAGTACAAAGCTATTGAGAGTGACAGAATTGTTGCGATCCCAGTTCAGACCCAGCCTGTGACCCTGGGCATCCTGCTGGACTATAAAAAGGGACAAATCTCCTTCTACGATGCCGGGGCCAGAGCTCACCTGTACACTTTTGTGGGCCAGAAGTTAACAGAGAAAATCTATCCATTCATTAATTATTGTGTTGAGGAAGGTGGGAGTCAGAGCCCAATAGTTTTACTTTCCCCAGGAGCAGTTGATTGGATAGAATGATCACAAGGATTATTTCTGACAGCTACTGCATTTGTGTCATTTATAATCTCTGACAGCCTTAAAAGCAATTTAAAGTTTGCTTAAGGAAAATGTGCATGTATGTTGTTGCTACTTTTAAATGTTTCAGACAAAATATAAAACAGCACCCTGTCTAGTCTCCTCTTTTGTCCATATTCTACATGGTTAACTCATTGTGAAGAAAAATAAGTTTAGTCAATGACTCACAGCTTAAACCACAATGAATTTTATTTCTGAGAAAAGTAGCTTATTATATGATTCAGCTCAAAAGACAAAGACTTATCTGGAATGAACAAAACAAAAATATATCACAAATAAACATTTTCTTTCTGGAAAGTATGTATTCTCCATTATTATTTTATTACTCGCTTTTTCATCAAAACACAAGCAATGCTCAGTCTCTTCCCGCCGTTCCAGCTACACTCCTGTAAAAATGGCCAATAAATGTTGGGTCCTGCTCCTCCAGCATGTGCAGAAAATGGTTCCTCTCCTCTTCTCCCCATGAGTCAAACCACTGGGTCCAGAGGCGTAGCTGGCATTCAAAGATGTTTGGCAGTTTGTCTTTAACCTTAGAGGGAGAGATGGAGCAGTTGTTAAAAGGGGTTGATGCCCTTTATTCACATGTTGACAATTCCTAGAGGTCTTAATGAGATGTTTCTGATAGAAAAGTTTCATATTTGTGATTTGCTTTGTCTCAGAGTCTGTGTGAAAGTGTCAAGGATGCAGCTGGATTTTGTCATTTTGTACAGCTCCTGTGTGGCTGGTGCTGAGTGAGCATCATGGTTCCTGAGAAAGAGATAACCTGTACACCAAGTTTTGACTAGATGTACTGAACCAATCATCATGGACATTTCCTCCTCTACCTCTCAGATAACAAAGGGCTTAAAGAACTGAGTGATGTGTGTTTGAGTCAGAATGGTGTGTGCGTGAATAGGCTCCAAAACTGATTTTGTATTGTTCTCCACTGGCCAGTGTAATTAAATTTGCTGAAACTCTGATCCCGCCTGATTTTTGACTGAAGGTTAATAAGAATTTTTCTAACAGTTTCCCACCTACATGTCCACACTTTTTCACAGTGACCCTTTTCAGTGCATGCCTCTTTAAATGCTAATGACACCCGGTAAGGGTGTGCCATATCATATCGTTCACGATAATACCGGTATAAATTTTGATACCGGTGTAAAAATGAATACTGCAATATTTGGGGTCTGCTGCGTGATGACGTCACACTGCCTAGAAATGGCAAAACAAACATGACGTGGGAAGCTGCAGTTCCGAAGTCAGACAGTCTCCAGTTGCGTGTAACTATTTAAATTTAATTTTTTGTTTCAGACTGCTGTCACGTTTAAAAAGTTGTAGGCAGTGGTGGCCTAATGGTTAGGGATGTGGACTGGTGAGCGGGTTCGATCCCTGGACCGGCAGGATCAGATCTGGGTGGGACAGATAACATAGCAGTGTTTGCCCCACCCTCCTTAACCCCACTGTGGTGCCATTGAGCAAGGCCCTTAACCCCAACTGCTACAGTGGAGCTGCTCAGTGGCCACAGGTCACGTTGGACTGGGCAGCTTCCTGGTGTTAATGTGCAACTGTGTGAATGAACAGGGCATCCTTGAAAAAGAGAGGTTGCCTCTCAGTGGCACCACCCTATATGAATAAAGGGGAAAAAAAACGGTGGAGCAGTGTGGATAATCTGCCTGCATTTTTTCTGCATGTCAACAACACCACTGGAGTGGTATTAACATTGGACAATGTGCCACTCAAAGTGGCTGTAGTTGTATTTTACCTCCATTTTGGCCGCTTCATCTTGAGTTTATTCAACCACCCGAAGGGAGAGGAAAAAAGACATCTGTTCAGTGCAACAAGAGCCAAAAGCCCCTGGACAGGTCCATGCAATGGTCGGAAGTAATGCAGGTAAAGTGATTCAGCATAAAACCTGACCTCTGTATGCAGTTAAGATGCAACGGTTTATATTATTTTCTTGTAATATTTGATACAGAACTAAAAAATACTTTAAAATCTGAGCTGCGGTTTATAAAATGGAGAAATCAGAGGGGTTTTGTTTTTCCTGAATATGCTGAAGGTAAATAATGCTGCCCTGTGAAACTGTCCTTTCTGCATAAATTTAAAAGAAAAATGTTGTTACAATATTACAGATATTCTGTAATATTGTGGAAAATATCATTATTGTGAAAATTCACAGAAATATTGTGAAATCATTTTTTTGGCCATATTGCCCACCCCTGACACCCGGTTTACCCCAACCTCCCTCTTATCACTTCTGAGGTCTGTGGCTGAGGCTAACGTTAGCTGGCTAGCTCAGGCTATTGGATGCAGCCTGAGCTAACACATAAAGCTGGATGAATGTGAGAGGGTAAAAGCCCAAATAAAACATCATCAGTGACACAAATGTGTGGTTTGACTGGTTGATGGGACAGGACCGGCCCCTGAAGTATAATAAGCACAGAAACTATCAAACTGGAAAAGAACTCAGAGAGCACATACCTCCGCCAAGGCTCCTTCCGTTTCTCATGGATCACCTCCAAAATGTAATGGGTTCGTGTATAGGCCATGAGCTAGTTCTGGTGAAAATTGCATCAAAGTCTATCCAGTAGTTTTGGAGGATTCTTGCTAACACACTGTGAGAAGATAAGAGCCTTGGTGAAGGTATGCATTCTCGGATCATCACCAAAATGTCACAGGTTCCTCTGTAGGCCAAGGACCACCTCTGGTGAAAATTTCATCCAACTCCCTCTAGGAGTTGGTTTTTTTTTTGTAATTAAAGTTTTTATTGACTTTATACAGGATGGTACTGGACATACTGATCTTCCAGGTATCACATCAGTCTCCAAAAAGGGTAAATAAATAGGGGAAAAAAAATATATATACAGTGATCCCTCGCTACTTCGCGCCTCACCTTTCGCGCCCTCAGTGCATCGCGGATTTTTCAAAAATATTCATCAAAAATTCAAAATTGAGAAAAAATGGGCGGGCGCTAGCACAAGGCAGGGAGACTACATTAGACCATCAGGTATCAACACGGAGAGCCCGCACAACTCAAAATCCACCTCTCTGTTCACTGTTCTCGTGTTGGCTCGGCTATCTCGCAAGCTGATTGGCCGCGACGTTTTACCCAGCTTCTCTCCCTGCCGAGCGCCCATACCCAGCGAAGGAAGACCGCATTCATTGTTCTTTATCGCTCGTGTTGCGTCTCGCCGCGTGGAGCTTTTCGCTGTTCTCTTGTGCCTTTTTGTGCGAAACAGTCTTCCCGTCGAGCCACTACGCCGCCTCCTGCAGCTTCTCCAGCTCTATCGGAAGCTGCCCTCGACGATCCTGCGCCTCTAACACCTGACGATGAGGCGTCACCTGAGGAGCAGTAAAGCTCTCATTAACCTGTGCAGTAAATCATCTTCATCTTGAGTTACGTATCTTGTTATAAGAATAAAAGAGTTCTAAAAACATATTTATGTACACTTTATTTACATCTACGTATGTATGTACACTTACACACACACACGTTATATGAGAGAGAGTGAGAGAATGAATGTACGTATTATTTATGGGTGACGTCATTAGGGGTGACGCTACTTCGCAGTTTTTCACTTTTCGCGGTCGGTTCTGGAACCCATTAACCGCGATAAGTGAGGGATCACTGTATATATATATATATATATATATATATATATATATATATATATACACACACACTACCGTTCAAAAGTTTGGGGTCACTTAGAAATTTCCTTATTTTTGAAAGAAAAGCACTTTTTTTTCAATGAAGATAACTTTAAACTAATCAGAAATACACTCTATACATTGCTAATGTGGTGAATGACTATTCTAGCTGCAAATGTCTGGTTTTTGGTGCAATATCTACATAGGTGTATAGAGGCCCATTTCCAGCAACTATCACTCCAGTGTTCTAATGGTACAATGTGTTTGCTCATTGCATCAGAAGGCTAATGGATGATTAGAAAACCATTGTGCAATCATGTTAGGTCTGCAATGCTGTAATTGCTGCAAATGGAGGATTCTTTGACGAAAGCAAAGTTTGAAGGAAAAAATTATTATTTCAAATACAAATCATTATTTCTAACCTTGTCAAGGTCTTGACTGTAATTCATTTTACAACTCATGGTGGTAAATAAGTGTGACTTTTCATGGAAAACACAAAATAATTGTCTGGGTGACCCCAAACTTTTGAAGGGTAGTGTATATATATATATATATATATATATATATATATATATATATATATATATATATATACTGTATATATATATGTATATACAGTGGGGCAAAAAAGTATTTAGTCAGCCACCAATTGTGCAAGTTCTCCCACTTAAAAGACGAGAGAGGTCTCCAATTTTCATCATAGGTATACCTCAACTATGAGAGACAAAATGAGAAAAAAAAATGCAGAAAATCACATTGAAGGATTTTTAATGAATTAATTGGTAAATTCCTCGGTAAAATAAGTATCTGGTCACCTACAAACAAGCAAGATTTCTGGCTCTCACAGACCTGTAACTTCTTCTTTAAGAGGCTCCTCTGTCCTCCACTCGTTACCTGTATTAATGGCACCTGTTTGAACTCGTTATCAGTATAAAAGACACCTGTCCACAACCTCAAACAGTCAGACTCCAAACTCCACTATGGCCAATACCAAAGAGCTGTCAAAGGACACCAGAAACAAAATTGTAGACCTGCACCAGGCTGGGAAGACTGAATCTGCAATAGGTAAGCAGCTTGGTGTGAAGAAATCAACTGTGGGAGCAATTATTAGAAAAAGGAAGACATACAAGACCACTGATAATCTCCCTCGATCTGGGGCTCCACGCAAGATCTCACCCCGTGAGGTCAAAATGATCACTAGAACAGTGAGCAAAAGTCCCAGAACCACACGGGGGGACCTAGTGAATGGCCTGCAGCGAGCTGGGACCAAAGTAACAAAGGCTACATCAGTAACACACTACGCCGCCAAGGACTCAAATCCTGCAGTGCCAGACGTGTCCCCCTGCTTAAGCCAGTACATGTCCAGGCCCATCTGAAGTTTGCTAGAGAGCATTTGGATGATCCAGAAGAGGATTGGGAGAATGTCATATGGTCAGATAAAACCAAAATAGAACTTTTTGGTAAAAACTCAACTTGTCGTGTTTGGAGGAGAAAGAACACCATACCTACTGTGAAGCATGGGGGTGGAAACATTATCCTTTGGGGCTGTTTTTCTGCAAAGGGACCGGGACGACTGATCCGTGTAAAGGAAAGAATGAATGGGGCCATGTATCGTGAGATTTTGAGTGAAAACCACTTTCCATCAGCAAGGGCATTGAAGATGAAACGTGGCTGGGTCTTTCAGCATCACAATGATCCCAAACACACCGCCCGGGCAACGAAGGAGTGGCTTCGTAAGAAGCATTTCAAGGTCCTGGAGTGGCCTAGCCAGTCTCCAGATCTCAACCTCATAGAAAATCTTTGGAGGGAGTTGAAAGTCCGTGTTGCCCAGCGACAGCCCCAAAACATCACTGCTCTAGAGGAGATCTGCATGGAGGAATGGGCCAAAATACCAGCAACAGTGTGTGGAAACCTTGTGAAGACTTACAGAAAACGTTTGACCTCTGTCATTGCCAACAAAGGGTATATAACAAAGTATTGAGATGAACTTTTGTTATTGACCAAATACTTATTTTACCGAGGAATTTACCAATTAATTCATTAAAAATCCTTCAATGTGATTTTCTGGATTTTTTTTTCCTCATTTTGTCTCTCATAGGTGAGGTATACCTATGATGAAAATTGGAGAACTCTCTCATCTTTTAAGTGGGAGAACTTGCACAATAATTGGTGGCTGACTAAATACTTTTTTTCCCCCACTGTATGTATACATATACTGTATATGTGGCTGATTACAAAGCAAGGATAACCATATCATATCATATCAGTCAGGGAAGGCAATAACCCCGAGAAAAAAAAAACAGGGAAAGAGAGAAAGACGAGCCTTCATTAAGGGATTGAGTTGTTAGCCAAGGAGATACAATTCCAAAAGTCTCTCCATATTGGTCCCTTAGTGTGATTTCCATCAGTCCTCCTATTCAACATGGACTCATATGAGGCAGTCTTTATCATATAGCTAACCTATTCTTCCATTCTAGGGGGTTTGATTGATTTCCAGTGAGAAAGTATAGTTCTGGCTGCTGTAGTTAGTCCAATCATGACCACTGAGAATTCTTCTTTCGATAAAAGAGGTACTTGGGATTTGTCTCCAATTAGACACATTCTTGGTGACAATGGGAGTGTCTTGCCCAACCACTCACCCATATGTCTGAGATTTTTAGTCCAAAAAGGCTGAACAAGTGGGCAATCCCAAATACAGTGCAAAAAAGTTCCTTTTTCTTTCTTACATTTCCAACATAGATTATTATTTAACAGACCCATCCTATGTGGTCTCGCTGGCGTCCAATAGTATCTATGCATTATTTTATACTGTGTAAGTTTACTTCTGGCTTCCCTTACATATTTCCCACTATCTGACAAAATGTTTAACCACTCTTCTTCACTCATTATACAATCCAGGTCTTCCTGCCATATTCTTCTCAAGCTGTCACATCCGTTACTAAGTATACCATTAATTAGTCTGTAAAAAGCAGATGCATGAAGACATTTCAATGGTAATTTAAAAAAATCTATGATAGGGTTACAGTCCTTATACTGATTCATTGATGTCAGACAGCTCCTAATTTGGAGATACTTCCAAAAGTGACCTTTCCCTGTAAGAGTGTATTTCTTGAGCAAGTCTGTATAAGACATGAGCACACCATCTTGGTACAGGTCATTCACCTGGCGTATGCCACCAAGGTGCCACGTTTTCCAGTATAATGGTGTTTTCCCAATAATAATTGCTGGATTATACCATAAAGATGAGTAGGATTGACTAAGGTGTGGGATCTTTAACATCCTATGTATTCTGATCCAGACCTCTTTTGAATGAGATAAGATAGGGTTCAGGGATCTATGTTGGGACTGGGAAAAACTATCTATAGGAGTAAATGGAGAGCACATTTCAGCTTCAATGTCAACCCAATCCAATTTACTGTGTCTGCCTAAGTGTTTTGCTAATTTGGTCATTCCAAATGAGATATGATATAGCCTCAGGTTTGGTAACCCCAGGACTCCTTTATCCTTTGGCCAACACAGTTTGTTCATTCCAATCCTTGGTCTCTTCCCCTCCCACAGAAATTCTTTAATTATGAAGTCATATTGTTTAAATTGTTTGATTATTGTTTGGTTGGTGTTTGGTATTGTTTGGTTCCAAGGTTGTCATAGCCAGGAGCGGCACTGGGGTTAAGCTCCCAGTGCTCATAAAATGCTCCTTATGGCGTGCGTCTCGAAAAGCCTCTGACAACTAAGACCAACTCCTAGCCTGCCCGTGTGGTTTAGTCTCTAAGCCCGGCGGAACTGCTTTTACTAATAGGAGAAGGGGCGAGGGCGGATCTCTGGCGCCTTAAAACCAGATGCTTCGGGTAGATGGTGGCTCGTCAACCTGGGAAGGTAGCCCATCTAGGGGAAGGTAAACCCTGATTTCAAACCTCCGCTGCCTTGCAGCACACCCGGTCACGGGAAAGGCTTTGGGAGTCAACCCTGAGGAAAAATCCAGAGTCGGAGCCCCTAAGGCAGTTCTATGTTGTGCTCAACATCGTTCTGGCAGCTCCTGCGACGGCGCTGGTGCCAAACTATAGCAGCCCTGCTGTTCCTTTGGATTCATTAGTGACGTGGAGAGGGGGGACATGCTGCATGGGTAACATCTTGTCCTCCATATCTTCCTGCCCAGGCTTGAATCCTACCAACGGCCAACGCTGGAAGGTAGAACACCGGTGCGCATCGGCCTGTTCAGCCACAGGTGGTGCTGTTCCAGCAGAGTAGACGTTTGGGATTCTCTTCCATGGTCATCATAGACCGAAGGAGGCCGCCGCCGCCGATTGTTTAAAAAACTGTGGTGATATGGCAATTGGCAACATCATTGTTATATAATTGAGCTGGGGTGCAACAACCATTTTAACAACATTGATCTTGCCCCATAATGAGAGTTTTAATTTCCCCCACTTATCTAACTTAATTTTAATTTTCTGTAACATAGGCTCGAGATTCAGACTGGGGACATCTTCGATATTCCGGCTTAACTTTATACCTAATAATTTTTTTATTTTATTTTTTTTTTGTTACTTATTTGTACCCGTAGGTAGACTTGGTTTGCAGTCTGGTGACAAGCCACCGGCTGCTGGTCGCTGCGTGCGCGAGCGCCCTAAACCTACATGTTTTTGGTATGCGGGAGGAAACCGGAGAAATCCCGGAGTAAACCCACGCAACACGGGGAGAACATGCAAACTCCACACAGCTCACTGTTGGTCGGGGGCTGGGATTGAACCCACGATCTCATGATCCCCCGGCCGAGGGTAAAACTGTGCTGTCACAGTGCTAAACCACTGCGCCACCGTGCAGTAAATGACATTCCATTTGACACCCATTTGAAGTTAAAGCCAGACACTGAGCTAGGATGGCATGTACCAGAAATAGGCATGGCTTCTGATTTCCTCCAGTTAATTTTGTATCCTGATAGTTTAGAATAAGACTGAATAGTTGTCATTAAATGTGGTAAAGAGTTCAAAGGATCTCTAATTAGTGTCAGAACATCATCCGCATACAGTAATAATTTAGGTTCTTTCCTCCCTCCCACCACTCCCTTAATATTTCCTTCTGATCTGATGGCAATAGCAAGTGGTTCAAGTACAATGTTGAAAAGTACGGGGGACAGTGGACAACCTTGTCTGGTACCTCTCGAAAGGTCGAAGAATGATGAAATCGTCCCATTAGTTGTTAAGGCTGCCTTGGGGTTTTTGTATATTATCTTAATCTAATTAATAAAAACTGGTCCAAAGCCAAACTGTGTTAACGTATAAAGTAAAAATTCCCATTCCACTCGATCAAAAGCCTTTTTGGCGTCAAGTGAAATGGCTACAATCGGGTCCTGGTTTGAATGATTAAGCCAGATCAGATGTAATAATTTTCTCATATGGTCTGTAGAAGATCGATTTTTCATAAATCCGGCCTGGTCTGAATGAATTATATTAGGGAGTACTGTCTTTAAGCGAAGGGTAAGAATCTTTGTAAGAATTTTGCAGTCCACGTTTAATAAACTTATGGGTCTATAATTACAGGGTTCTGTTGTGTCTTTATCTTTTTTAGGGATTACTGATATTAAGGCTTCATTAAATGATGGTGGGAGGAATCCTAATATGAATGCCTCATTGTAGACTTCCAATAACTTTGGGGCTAATATTTCAATGTATTGTTTATAATATTCTACTGGGAATCCATCCATGCCGGGTGATTTCCCCGTTTTCATCTGTGATACTGCCATCCTAATCTCCGCCTCTGTTTTAGGATTATCTAAAAGTTCCACATGTTCATCGGCTAATTTTGGTAGAGTAATATTAGAAAAAAAATCACTGATGTTGTTTGGATTTAAGCTGCCTTGTGATGTATAAAGTTCCCTATAAAACTGTTTAAATACATCATTTATTTCTTTACTAGATGACACCAGGGTATTTCCCTTCTTAATTATTGGTATCATATTGTAGGAGTTCTGTTGTTTAAGTTGCTGACTAAGCAACTTGCCTGTTTTCTCCCCCTCCTCATAGAAAGTTGCTCTGAGCCTAAATAAGGCATATTCAGCTTTTTTATTATAGATTTCCTGCAACTGGAATTTAAATTTACATATATCTTGATATAATTTATCTGAAAAATGTCTTGATAGTACTATTTCCAATTTTCTAATTTGATATTCCAGATCCTTGATTTTATCCCTATTTTCATTTTTCTTTTTTGATGCCTGTCCTGTGATTTTCCCCCGGATAAATGCTTTACATGCTTTCCATTCTGCTTTACATGCTTCCCATTCTGTGGCTCTTGAGCCTGTAGTACCTGAATTAAGCTCAAAGTAATACTTGAGTTCTTCCTTCATTGTCAGGTTAAATGTTTCATCCTGTAGAAGTGATGTATTTAACCTCCATCTGCCTTTTCTATCCTTGTCAATATCAATTCAATTCAATTCAACTTTATTTATATAGCGCCATTTCACAACAACAGTCATCTCATAGCACTATCAACTGTAGGGGGGAACCCCCACAGTTGCAGAAAGACCCCAGCAATCAGGCGATCCCCTGTGAGCAAGCACTTGGCGACGGTGGAGAGGAAAAACTCCCTTTTAACAGGAAGAAACCTCCAGCAGAACCAGGCTCAGGGAGGGGCAGTCATCTGCTGCGACTGGCTGGGGGGTGAGGGGATAGAGAAGAAGAAAAGAACAGACATGTAGAGAGCAAACAGCACGATGGGGACTCAATCTATGGGAGAGAACAAACAAATGTTAATGACCAGCAAAAAAAAAATATTTCATAGAGAGTGAGGAAAGGAGTGAGGCCCAGTGCATTACTGGAGGTCCCCCGGCTGACTAAACCTATTAGCAGCATAACTAAGGGAGGGTTCAGAAACACATGATCCCTCCCTAATTGTAGGCTAGATCAAAAAGGTAGGTTTTAGCCCTATTCTTAAAAACAGAGATCGAGTCTGACTCCCGAATCCAGATTGGCAGCTGGTTCCACAGGAGAGGAGCTTGATAACTGAAGGCTCTGCCTCCCATTGTACTTTTGGAGATTCTAGGTATTACAAGTAATCCTGCATTTTGGGAGCGTAGTGCTCTGTTAGGATGATACGGTAGTATCAGATCTTTTAAATAAAAAGGAGCCTGATTGTTTAGAGCTTTGTAAGTGAGAAGAAGGATTTTAAACTTAATTCTAAACTCTATGGGAAGCCAATGAAGGGAGGCCAGAACCAGAGAGATATGATCTCTCTTTCTAGTACCTGTTAAAACTCTTGCTGCAGCATTTTGGATCAGCTGAAGACTTTTTAAAGATGTTTTAGGACAGCCTGATAATAAAGAATTACAATAATCTAATCTCGAGCTAACAAAAGCGTGGATCAGCTTCTCAGCATCATGGGCTGCACGGTGGCGCAGTGGTAAGCACTGCGGCAGCACAGTTTACCCTTGGCTGGAGGATTGTGGGGATCGTGGGATCGTGGGTTCGATCCCAGCCCCCAACCAACAGTGATCTGTGTGGAGTTTGCATGTTCTCCCCGTGTTGCGTGGGTTTACTCCGGGATTTCTCCGGTTTCCTCCCACATGCCAAAAACATGCATGTTAGGTTAATTGGCTGTTCTAAATTGTCCCTAGATATCTGTTTCCTATAGGCCCTTAGAATAGAGGGTTAGCATTAATGAAAGCGCTTTGAGTGGTCTTTGTGACTAGAAAAGCGCTATATAAGTGCAGGTTAGTTAGCATCACTCTGAGACAAGATGCTCCTAATCTTGGCAATATTACGCAAATGATAGAAGGCAGTCTTAGAAACAAATTTAATATGTGAATTGAAGGACAAATCCTGATCAAAAATAACTCCAAGGTTCCTCACAGAGCTATTAAGAGAAAGAGTAACTGCGTCCAAACTTAAAGTTTGATTTGGAAAGGAATTTCTAAGGTTTTTTGGACCAACAAGAATGACTTCAGTCTTATCTGAATTTAATAGCAGGAAATTACAAGTCATCCAAGCTTTGATTTCCTTAAGACAGGCTTCTAACTTGGCTAATTGATTAGTATCATCTGGCTTCATTGACAGGTATAATTGTGTTTCATCTGTATAACAATGAAAATGTATACAGTGCTTTCTAATAATGTTGCCTAACGGAAGCATATATAAACTAAAAAGAGTAGGGCCTAGCACAGATCCCTGTGGAACTCCATGACTAAGCTTTGAGCTGAAAGAAAACTCATCATTTACATGAACAAACTGGAACCTATCAGATAAATAAGATCTAAACCACTGCAACGAAGTTCCATTAAGTCCAACATAGTGTTCTAATCTATCAAGTAGAATATTATGATCAATAGTATCAAAAGCTGCACTAAGATCTAAAAGAACAAGTACAGAAACTAGTCCATTATCAGATGCAATGAGGAGGTCGTTAGTGACCTTCGCTAAGGCTGTTTCAGTACTATGATGGATTCATATCAGTGTCAATACATAACTCTATAGCTGTGTGATCTGACAGGAACATTGCATTTATTTTACTCTCAATTACAGATTTTACAATATTACTTGAAATTAGAAAAAAGTCTATCCTGGAATATGTTTTCTGGCAGTGGGAGAAGAAGGTGTTCTCCCTCCCCCTCGGATTTACCAGTCGCCAAATATCCACCAAGCCCACATCTTCACACAGCATATGGAATGCAGCCCCATCCTTTGTAGCTGTCGATCCACTGAATTTACTCTTATCCACTTACTTGGTTGAAGTCACCTGCCAATATAATTTGACCCTCTGTTTCCCCTAAAATTTTATTCACTTCCATTAAAAAAATTTGGGTCTTCTTTATTAGGTGCATATATGTTACACAACACCATTTTTACCCCATTAATAACTGCCTCAATACAGACCATTCTGCCTTCATTATCCTTACGTTCTTTGACCAAAACAAAACCCAATTTTTTATTTATTAGAATACAAACCCTATTCCTCTTGCTTGAGTAGGAGCTATGAAAAACCTGGCCCACCCAGCCCCATTTCAATTTGGCTGCCTCCTCTCCCTTAAAGTGGGTCTCTTGAATGAAAGCTCTATCTACTTTATTATGTTTGAGATATGTTAGGACCTTCCCTCTCTTTTTAGGATCCCCACAGCCATTAATGTTCCAGCTGATATATTTAACGTAATTATTAGCCACGTATTTGGTTAAAAGCATGAATATTCATGATAGGGGACTGGCTACCTGATGTCCTACTATAGCCAATATCTCACTTTAAAACTTGTGTCTTACTTGTGATAATACTAGCAGTTATTTCCCTAGTTATTTCAGTCAGTACCAAACCCTTATCAAAACACATATTAATATAGACTTGAACATTTTTGAACTGAATATCTCTGAACATCTGAGGTAAGAAACAAAAATAATAAAAACTTAAATGCACTTCAAACGACATTAACAGGGGCATAAGGTCCCTGCTCCTTAGTAACAACTCAAACATATCAAACAAAAACAAAAACATCTTGGACCGTGGAGTATCGCTCACCCGGCCACTAGGTGTCTCCTCTGGCCTTGGCTCAGGCGGCACAAAACTAAATCCTCACCCCTCACCCCCCCCCCCACCAATTCAACAGCATAATATTAAATCTATTACCCATTGAATGTCATTGGTCCACGCTATATGCATAATGGTATACAGATTCATTCATGCCTAGTAAAATTCTCCTCGATATATGGTTCAGCATCCCTTGCATCGGTAAAGCTGCATCTCTTCCCTTCCCATGTAAAGCACAACGTAGCTGGATATGTCAGCTTGTATCTTACGTTATGGAGCTGCAGAGACTTCCTCGCTGCCGTGAAAGTTCTCCTCTTTAACGCCAGTTCTCTAGCAACATCCGGGAACACCGATAATTTCAGATTCTCCCATTTTATTCCGCGTTTCTCTCTCGCCATGGTGATCACTTTCTCCCTCGCTGATTGTCGTAGACATCTAATGAGCACCGGTCTGGGCAGCTGATCCCCGGCAGGTCTGGGGGCCGCTGTCCGGTGTGCTCTCTCCACCTCAAATTCTCCATCCACGTCAATGCCGAGCCCTTCGCATAAGATTTTCTTCACGCACGTTTCCATTGTGCCATTTGTTCCATATGTTTCCTCCAGACCCACAAGTCTCACGTTAGTTCTCTTAGAGTAGTTTTCCAGCTCCTGTAGGCGGTTCTGTAATATTTCCATCTTTTTATCGCGGGCTTCATTGTCGTTCACTAGTGGGTCTACTGTATCTGCCAGTTTAGAAATCCGTACCTCCATCTCCTCCAACCTCTCATGTATGTTGTTCACTGCATTCTTTAGCTCCGTAGTTGTAGTTTTAATGGTTGAGGTATCTGCTGCGACCACCTGAAGCGTCATGCTTATTTTGGTGATTTCAGCAAACATAGTCTCCATGTTCCTTGGCTTGGCGTCCTGTGTATTGGGTTCTAAAGTGGGTATGACAGCTTCCTCCACATGGCTGGGACTTTTCCTGGTAGATACGCGGCCTGTGTGTCCTCCCTTAGAAGTTATTTGGACTCAAAAACTATCGCCGGGCAGCATAAACAAACATACAGGCACTGACCGAGGCTGGTTTGCTCGAGGAATGTAGCAAATAGTCAGGTATAAAACAGTTTGGTGGACAGGGCGAGAAGAGCTAAATTAGTGTGCTGCCATCTTGCTCGGCGTACCCACGTGACCCTCTCCCTCTAGGAGTTTTTGTGTAATCCTGCTGCACAAATACAAACAAGGTCCTTGGTGGAGGTATGCACTCTCAGATCATCACCAAAATTTAATGGGTTCACCCTTGGCCCAAGGGCTACCTCTGGTGAAAATTTCATCAAAATCTGTCCAGTAGTTTTTGCATAATCCTGCTAACAGACAGACTGATAAACCACCCCAATTACATCACCTCCTTGGCAGAGGTCATCAGTGAACAGCTGGCTCTGGTAGCTGCAGTTAACCACCACAGGGGCAGGAGTTGTCCAGGCCAAAGTGTAATCAATTTTATACAACAGTTAGTTCCGACCAATCAATTTGATTGGACAATAGGGATTCCAGGAGTTATTAAAATGCAGGATAATTGCAATCCAACATTTCACTGGATATGTATCACTCCGCTTCAGAGGTGTTCATGTAACTATTAATTAACAGTAATTTACTGTCAACTAATTCTCAGTGACAACTGCAATACTGTATTGAATACCTTAATTTCCACAGTGAGTTTAAAAAGATTTCTTACCTGACCCGGAAGTCCCACCCTTTTCAATAAAACTTTACTCAGCTTTAAGTCTGCCCTTGTATAAACATCATCAAACTATTTCACATCTGTTTAAAAATATAGGCAGTGCTAGAGTTTGATTTATTGTCTCAATTAACAAACCACAATACCTTTGTGGTGATGGACTCTGTTTAATCTGAAAATGCCAAAAATGGTAAATGGTATTCACTTATATAGCGCTTTTTATTCATGCAGGTGATGGGGGTTGACAGCTCTGACCTCCTGGATTACTGACTACCTGACAGGCAGGCCACAGTTTGTCTGGCTGGGCAGTGTCTTGTCTGGAGTGGTGGCTAGTGATACGGGAGCTCCACAGGGGACTGTGCGCTCTCCTTTTCTTTTTACCTTATACACCACTGACTTTCAGTACAACACAGAGTCATGCCACCTGCAGAAATTCTCTGATGACTCAGCTGTTGTGAGGTGTATAAGAGGAGGAGAGGAGGGGGAGTACAGGGCACTGGTAGACAGATTTGTGGAGTGGACGGAGCAGAATCACCTGAGGTTGAATGTCAGCAAGACCAGAGAGATGGTGATTGACTTCAGGAACAGGAAGGCTCCTTCTCAGCCACTGCAGATTAGGGAGGAGGATGTGGGAGTGGTTGAGGACTACAACTATCTGGGTGTCAGGATCAGCAGCGGGTTGGACTGGAGATCCAACACCAATGCTGCGCACAAGAAGGGGATGAGCAGACTATTTCCTGAGAAAGCTGAGATCCTTCAACGTGTGCAGCAGGATGCTGGAGCTTTTCTACCAGACTGTTGTCGCCAGCGCCATCTTCTTTGCTGCGGTCTGTTGGGGTAGCAGTATCAGGCCAGAGATACCAACAGACTTGACAAGATTATCAAGAGGGCTGGCTCTGTAATTGGTCTCAGACCGGAGACCTTTGAGACAGTGGTGGAGAGGAGAACACTAAATAAACTGCGATCCATCATGGACAATCCTGATCACCCCCTCCACCACACACTAGATAGACAGCGAAGCACTTTCTCCAGTAGACTACTACAGCTTCGTTGTCGAACGGCCAGGTACAGGAAATCTTTCCTGCCACATGCAATTTCACTGAACAATAACTCACTATGATGTTGTATTCTGGTCATAGCTATGCTGCCACACTGCACCTTACAGACTTAACTGGTACCTCACATTTCACTCTGCTCCTGATAGTCCTTCTTTGTGCAATGGGATGATCCATGTGTTTATACGGGTCATCATATATTAAGCTATGATGTATATAGGTTTTATAGTCGTGTTAGTTTCTTTTTTACTTTCCATGGGTAATCCCTTTATCTGTCATGTGTGTGTTTCTGTTGTTTCGCTGTCAACTGTCATGCTGCTGTTACACTGTAATTTCCCAGTTTGGGATCAATAAAGTACATCTATCTATCTATTCTCATCTCTTGATGACCAAAGCGCTTTACAGATCCTGCTATCCACCCATTCACACACACATTCACACACTAATGGCGGAGAAAAGAAAAGCGAGAAAAGTGTGCTAAATTGCTAGCATGCTAACTACCAGCCAAAGGCTAGCTACCACATTCCCTATGTTTTGATCTGGGGTCTTCTGCAATACTGACTCAACAAGTATATGTTTTATAAACACTTGACGATATTTAATTTGCTTACGTGTGTGTGAAATGACAATAGACATCTTCATGCTGATTGAGATGTTTAGCAACAGTTACTGGCTACATTTAGAAGGGACTAGATTGTTTAACCAGTTATTTTCCACAGCTGAGAACAAACAAATCATAATATTTTGTCCAGTATTGCTGTCATTTAATAAACTAGTGCATGCCCATTGAACCAAGTATTCTTGTCTGAAACAGGTAGCCCGATTAGGTTTCCCAGGCCCTAATGTAGGCTGTGTTTGAAAGTGGAAAACAGAGAGGTGTGGCCTATATGTAGGCAATCACATGTTAGACTTTGACAAATATATAAGGGAGTAAATGACGCTAAGATTTATTTGATTATGTGAATATCAATTACAGAATACCTGAAAATGAATGGGACGTCCAATATTAGTGACTGTTTCAGTTCTCTTGTTTATTTGTTTGTCAGATCACTGATCTGTCTGATCTTTTATCACTTATATTCATAATAGTGAATTTTCACTTTGGGGAATGGGAGTTGTTCAGTCACCAGTATGATTATTTTAGTTTATATCACTGTTCAGTGATGGAGTTCAGTGGAATATTGAATTTCTGCTGTGTATCGTCAATAAACTCATGCAGTACTATAACAGGACACGTTTACAAATATTTCAGGCCCATTGTAGTGCATCAGTTTATATTTTAGCAATATTTTGTTACTAAAATGTTTTTTAAAACTTTAATCAACCGCATTAACTACAAAACACCCAACATCAATAAAGTACATCTATTATTATTTTACTATATATTATATATATAGTATATATTACTATATATTATAGTAATATACTATTACTATATATTATAATATACTATTACTATATATATTACTATATTACTGCTTGAACTGCTGCCTCCGCGACCCGGACCTCCGGAAAAGCGGTAGAAGATGGATGGATGGATGGATGGATATTATTATTCAAAGCAGAAGAACCTGTTTGACTGCAATCGTTTCATCAGTGTTGCCCATTTGTCAGTAAATATTTAACTAAAAATAATTTATCTCATTATTTGGGTGTTTTTGTGTCCTGAATTTGGTCATTAAGTCATTCCAGACATTCCGCTCCACAATCATGGTGGTATGACTCTAGACATGGTGGCCCCTTTAAAAAAGAAAAAGTCTAATGAGAGATTTCTAACTCCTTGGTTCAACACAGAAACTCGTAGCTTAAAACAGAAGACTCGTCAATTAGAAAGAAAATGGCGCTCCACTAATTTAGATGAAATCTATTTAGCTTGGAGAAATCATCTTTTAATTTATAAAAAAAAATCTCTTAGAAAAGCTACAAGAAGTTATTATTCTGCATTAATAGAAGAGAACAAGAATAATCCCAGGTTTCTTTTCAGTACTGTAGCCAGGCTGACAAAGCGTCAAGACTCTGTCAATCCTAGCATTCCCTTAGAGCTTACTAGTCAGGACTTTATGAACTTTATCAATAATAAAATTTCATCTATCAGAGATGAACCAAGCGCCACCGGTTCCGCCGGACTGGTGGCGCCACATGAGTCGGCTGCCCGTTGCAACAGCCTTTTTTTTTTTTTTTTAATCTTCCTTCTTCTTTCTACACCTTTCACTCTGTATATATATCACGGACGCACGGATCGCCCCGGGGGTCTCCCGGGTCGGCGAACGGAGCCACTGTTTGCAGCGGGAGACGCTGCAGCGGGGAGGAGCTGGTGCTAGCTAGCACTTGGCCGCCGCCCGGTGCTAATGGGAAACTCGACATACCGGGAGCTGTAGCGAAAACGACGCAGGTGCCGGGCTGGAGTTTAGGCGGTGTGCAAAAAATATAAGACAGAATAATAAAGAGCGATGGCAAGAACCAAGCAGACCGCCCGTAAAATCTACTGGAGGAAGAAGCCCCCCAGGAGACAGCTAGCCACCAGGGCTGGTCAGAGAGGCGCTCCGGCCACCGGCAGAGTGAAGAGGCCTTGCCGTCACAGGCCCGTGGCTGTAAGAGAGATCCGTCGCTACCAGAAATCCACGGAGCTGCTCATCCGTAAGCTGCCCGTCCAGCGCCTGGTGAGGGAGATCGCTCAGGACTTCAAGACCGTCCTGCGCTTCCTGAGCTCCGCCGTCATGGCTCTGCAGGAGACCAGCGAGGCCCACCTGGTGGGTCTCTTCTTCGCCAAGAGGGTCACCGTCATGCCCAAAGACTTCCAGCTGGCCCGCCGCATCCGCGGAGAGAGAGCTTAGACTTTCTGCTGCACATTCACCAACCATAATGCTCCGCACTGTGTCTATATATATACATTTATAGTAATATGTACATATGTTTACTAGATGTTCTTGTTTTTTCTTGCCTTCTGATTGTTGCTCTGAGTGTTGCTATCCCTGTGCTGTTGCAATCCTGGAATTTCCCCATTGTGGGACTAATAAAGGCTTATCTTATCTTATGAAATCAGTCAGATTCTTCCCACCGTTAACTTAAATACAGTAACTACTACAACACCTTCATTGATATCTGTTTGGATGAGTTTACACCAATTGACCTTTTAGAGTAAGATAAAATAATTTCCTCATCCAAGCCTTCAACTTGTCTTTTAGACCCTATTCCTACCAGGTTATTTAAAGAAGTCTTCCCAGTTACTGGTAGCTCTATTCTTCAAATAATCAATTCTTCATTAACATTAGACCATGTACCGCAAGCTTTTAAAACTGCTGTAATTAAACCCTTACTCAAAAAGCCAACACTGGATCCAGGAGTTTTAGCTAACTACAAACCAATCTCTAATCTCCCTTTCAATTCAAAAATCTTAAGAGTTATTGCTACACAGTTACAAACGTGGACAAAATTGTTGGTACCCCTTTGTTAATGAAAGAAAAACCCACAATGGTCACAGAAATAACTTGAATCTGACAAAAGTGGTAATAAATAAAAATTCTATGAAAATTAACCAATGAAAATCAGACAATGCTTTTGAATTGTGGTTCAACAGAATTATTTTAAAAAACAAACTCATGAAACAGGCCTGGACAAAAATGATGATACCCTTAACCCCTTGCACTCCGGTCAATTTCCCTAAAAACGCCAAAAAATAACGTGCCCAAAGTAAATCGAAAGCTGTTCTTCAATCCTTTGCAGCATCTTCATGGGGTTGGTCTCATTTAAAAGAAAACACTTTGAATTTTTTGGCAAAACAGTCATAATCTCTCTAAGTGCTCCGGCCACTGAGTTACAGTCATCTAAACATACCGAACTTGAAGAAAACAAATTTGGCCTGGGTGTTTTTTTGGATACAAATGCTTGCAAATAACACACAGCTTCAGATCCAGGCTGGAAAATGCAACAGAAATGTAGAACCAAGTGTTATCCAGCTGAGGTCCAAATTTTATAACAATACCACAAAAAATGAATATATTACACAGCTTTTTCCTCAGGTAGTTCCTAGGCGTTTTTGAACTGTGCCAAATTGTGCCAAATGGCACAGTTTGGAAAAACGTCTGAAACTTTTGAATGATTCAATATAGAAGCTTCATCTTGGGCTCTAATGAAAGGTGATGCTCAGGGCTGTGTGTGTGTGTGTGTGGGGGGGGGAGGGTTGTCCCCCCCCCCCCCGCTACAGAGGACGGACATCGCCCGTTGCGCCACAGTCCATCATGCAGCGATAACGCACAGCTGTAATTTACTGATCGGTCAAAAGTCATTTTGATTACAATTTTCAGGGATAAAAAATAATTTAGCTTAGAACACTTACCTCTTCACAGCAGAAGTGGAGCTGGCGAACTTCTTCCTCATTGTCAGACGAACGCGACGCTGGTCTCGCGACCCGATCAAAACATAATTCCATTATTGCGGTTTTGGCGAACGATTTTTCAAAACAAATAACAGTAGTAATTAAAAAAAGACTGGCGAACGCGTGTGTGTCACTCAGCCTTCGTCGTTGGCCTCCGTCGGTCTATGATGACCATGGAAGAGAATCCTAACGTCTACACTGCTGGAATAAAAACAAAAAAGCACCGCCTGTGGCCGAACATGCCGATGCGCGAATGGCAGTCCCTGTCACACAGGTTGCACTTGTGGATGGTCTCCGTGCTGCTGGGTCTGTGGGGTTCTTCCTGCGGGTCCTTTTTTACATCTGCTGCAGCAGTCAGTCTCTCTTCACCCAGCCTTACAAAAAACAGCTGCAAACTTCTGTGCTTCAATTGGCTCGCTGCATTCACAGCGTTGGTAGGCGGGTCCTTCTTGCTAGGTTTTCAGTCATTGGTTCTTCAAGGTTTCAGAAACCCAATTCAAGGCTCTTATTAGTCGAATGAGAGGTCAATCATATCCGATCTGTTCGCGGCTGTGTCTGTAGTGGGAAAATGGAAATGCAGCTTTTTTTTTCCAGTGCGCTTAGGACGCAGCGCCCTCGTACGTCCTAGAGCGCACGAGAGCGCCCTCTGTGTGCTGTAGGACGCAGAGACCTGCCCGTCCGCAGTACACCGGAGTGCAAGAGGTTAACTTAATATTTTGCTGCACAACCTTTTGAGGCAATCACTGCAATCAAACGATTTCTGTAACTGTCAATGAGACTTCTGCACCTCTCAGCAGCTATTTTGGCCCACTCTTCATGAGCAAACTGCTCCAGTTGTCACAGGTTTGAAGGGTGCCTTCTCCAGACAGCATGTTTCAGCTCCTTCCACAGATGTTCAATAGGATTTAGATCAGGGTTCATAGAAGGCCACTTTAGAATAGTCCAATGTTTGGCTCTTAGCCATTCTTGGGTGTTTTTAGCTGTGTGTTTTGGGTCATTATCCTGTTGCAAGACCCATGACCTGCAACTGAGGCCAAGCTGTCTGACAATGGGCAGCACATTTCTCTCTAGAATACCTTGATAGTCTTGAGATTTCATTGTACCCTGCACAGATTCAAGACACCCTGTGCCAGATGCAGCAAAGCAGCCCCAGAACATAACAGAACCTCTTCTATGTTTCACAGTAGGGACAGTGTTCTTTTCTTGGTATGCTTCATTTTTGTGTCTGTGAACATAGAGCTGATGTGCCTTGCCAGAAAGTTCCAGTTTTTTCTCATCTGTCCATAGGACATTCTCCCAGAAGCTTTGTGGCTTGTCAACATGCAGTTTGGCAAATTCCAGTCTGGCTTTTTTATGATTTCTTTTCAACAGTGGTGTCCTCCTTGGTCGTCTCCCATGAAGTCCACTTTGGCTCAAACAATGATGGATAGTGCGATCTGACACTGATGTACCTTGACCTGGGAGTTCACCATGAATGTGTTTAGAGGTTGTTCTGGGCTCTTTTGTTACCATTCGTAGTATCTGTCTCCTCCTGCGGCCACATCCAGGGAGGTTGGCTACAGTCCCGTGGATCTTAAATTTCTGAATAATATGTGCAACTGTAGTCACAGCAACATCAAGCTGCTTGGAGATGGTCTTATAGCCTTTACCTTTAACATGCTTGTCTATAATTTTCTTTCTAATCTCCTGAGACAACTCTCTCCTTTGCTTCCTCTGGTCCATGTTTAGCGTGGTACACACCATGTCACCAAACAGCACAGTGACTACTTGTCACCCTTTAAATAGGCCGACTGACTGATTACAAGTTTGTAGACACCGGTGATGTTAATTAGAGGACACATCTTGATTGAACATGTCCCTATGGTCACATTATTTTCAATCTTTTCTAGGGGTACCATCATTTTTGTCCAGGCCTGTTTCATGAGTTTGTTTTTTAAAATAATTCTGTTGAACCACAATTAAAAAACACTGTCTGATTTTCATTGGTTAATTTTCATAGAATTTTTATTTATTACCACTTTTGTCAGATTCAAGTTATTTCTGTGACCACTGTGGGTTTTTCTTTCATTAACAGAGGGACAATTTTGTCCACATCTGTATTTGACCACTTGCAGGGAAATGGTTTATTTGAAGAGTTTCAATCTGAGTTTAGAATCCATCATAGTACTGAAACAGCCTTAGTGAAGGTCACTAATGACCTCCTTATCGCATCTGATAATGGACTTGTTTCTGTACTTGTCCTTTTAGACTTTAGGGTATCTGCAGGTTTAAGGAAGTTAAATTTAAGACTTTTTAAGACCATTTTTAAGGCCACTTTAATCAAATTTAAGACCTTTCATCTGCGAAATAGCAAAAAGTGTGACCACATTGCAAAAAGTTTTGTCCACAGATTTGATGGAACTGAAAGTGCTGAAAAATAAACATCAAGATCACAACTCTGTAGGCAGAACACAGGCAACTTGTAAGAATCTGAATGACCTGACAATCTTTCAAACAAATATGAAAACGTGCTTGTAGCTTTAGACAAAAACAAACATTAAAGAACATTACACAACAAGCTCTCTAAACTGAATATAGTTGCTCTCCCATGCTCTCCTCACTCCCATAATTATGGCATGGATCTGAGTTCTGTAGCCTTTGTCTCCAGCTCTGCTTCCACTTGTTTTAATTTGCACAGTTTTTCTTTGTATCGCTTCCTCAGCGTGTTTGATTTTGTGATGAGCTGGGCCATTAAGGTTCCAGTCTTTCCTTCAGCTTCTTCTGCAAGCTGATCAGCATCCCTGTGTAGGCTGGTGGATACCTGGATCACAGTTTGCCTCTTTTTCTTAAGCTCCTCTAAGTTCTCCTCTGCAGCTTTTCACTTCTGTGCCTGGACATCAGTGATTTGATTATGTACAGTGTGGAGGCCACAACTCCCACCACAATCAGCTGAGCCCCCCCACACTGCTCACACTGCTCTTGTTGAAGCAGTTCCAGGAACTTCCAGTTGACATTGGGTCCATCCATGGAGACTGACAGCAGCTTTTGCAAGTCCAGCTGCTGAGTACATTCCTGAGGATGAAATGAGTGTCACTTATCAAGCAGAGTTACAAGGTGCTGAACATGTAGAAATAAAATAGCAGTTAGGAAAAATGAAGTACATAAAAGTTGCATAAAAATTAAGTATATAATAAGACAGAAATATATATAACAACAAGTAAACAAACTGATGGGCATACCTGCTGCATGGCAATGCCATGTGTAATGTCGAACACAAATGTGACATTTTCAGAAATGTTCTTTTTAAATGTTTTTACACTTAATTTTTCAGTTGAAAAATAAAATTTGTTCTTTATGAAGGATTAAAACAACAGAACTGCAATAATGATAACATGTCACCAAGATATATTTAAACAGAACAACAACAACAATAACAAGCATCAACGATGTAGAACACTTTTTCTTATAAGTGTTCTATTGGGGAAAAAAAAAGCTGTAGCTAGATTACTGGTAATTTCTTAGTGTGGGGTTCTTACTTACTTGAAAGTGGTGCAGTAAATCCTGAGCTGTTCCATGGACTCGATCATCTTTGAAGTAACGGACATGTAGGTCCAGCTGCTTCGTTTTACTTGTTTGGTTGAGGGTTTCGTCAAACATCAAAGTAAAGCTGTCTTTGTTAACGTCGGTGACGAGGAGTTTAATGATGTGTGGAGCCAAACCAAATTTTGAAATGTAGGGTGATTTGTCTTTACCGCACGTAAAGTTTTTAGCGATTTCTGAGTCAGTAAACATAGCTCGGAAAATGTCTCCGACTCCTTCGTTGGCGTTATAGGACTGGTGTTTGGTTACTGTGTGCAGACACCTCAGTACCTCTGCTTGAAGTGTAGCGGTGGACCCGAAGGTTGCTCTGAGGTCTGCTGGTATCAGAGATGGACCTGAAGTTTGTGGTACTGATGAGACGGAACAGTACTGAAAAATGGCAGACGTTTGTTGGTGGGTTTTTGCAGCCGTTTTGTGCTTCTCGCTCTGCATATGCGATTCCACAGCTTTAATTCCCATCAAGCCGAGTTTAAAGAGCTTCTTGCACAGCGTACAATGGGCCTCATAGTTATTTCCTTGAACTGGTCTTAACCATGTCGCAAATGTCGGTTTATCCATCCAGCTAAGATTAAATTTACATTTCCCCATGACTGACGTTGCCAATAGCTACTGAAGTGCAAGCTGCTAACGTGTGAACCTGAAAGTAGCCCCCTCCCCCCACAAACGAATGATTGCTGTTGGTTCCGCTCATTTCGGCTCCATGGTGCTAAAATGCAGAGCAGTAATTGCAAATTCGCCAAATTCTTTACAAAGATTTCACTGTACAACGTAAGAAAATGTTGCAATTTTGTTCATTGTGTTTGTGGCATTTTTAAGACCTTTGAAAGGCGGATTTACGGATTGTCATTTTTAAGGATAATTAAGGCCTTAATTTTGAACAACCACATTTAAGACTTTTTAAAGGACCCGCGGACACCAAGCTTAGTGCACCTTTTGATATTATCGATCATAATATTCTACTTGATAGATTAGAACACTATGTTGGACTTAATGGAACTTCTTGCAGCGGTTTAGATCTTATTTATCTGATTGGTTCTAGTTTGTTCATGTCGATAATGAGTTTTCTTTCAACTCAAAGCTCAGTCATGGAGTTCAACAGGGATCTGTACTAGGCCCTACTCTTTTTAGTTTATATATGCTTCCGTTAGGCAACATTATTAGAAAGCACTGTATACATTTTCATTGTTATGCAGATGGCAAACAATTATACCTGTCAATGAAGCCAGATGATAGTAATCAATTAGCCAAGTTAGAAGCCTGTCTTAAGGAAATCAAAGCCTGGATGACTTGTAATTTTCTGCTATTAAATTCAGATAAGACTGAAGTCATTCTTGTTGGTCCAAAAAACCTTAGAAATACCTTCCCAAATCAAACTCTTACTTTGGATGCGGTTACTCTTTCTCTGAATAGTTCTGTGAGGAACCTTGGAGTTATTTTTGATCAAGATCTGTTTTTCAATTCACATTCAACTCAATGTAATAAATGTTGTCTTTTTTAAGCGCTCGAGGCAAGGTTGTCTGATTTGGAATCCCGGCTCCGCTGCATTAAAACACCGTCTGTGCCAGTTAATCTTGACGGACGTCCCCTAGCTGCAGCGGAGCTCGCTAGCATAGGGCCTGTTAGCGGTCCTCCGGTCCTCCTCAGCAGTGAGGAGACTGGGTGGGTGACGGTGAGAAGGAAGCCTAGCCGCAAAGCCCCGGTACACCACCAACCTGTTCACGTTTCTACTCATTTTTCCCTGCTCAGCGACACACCCGCTGAGGAAAAAACTCTGATCATTGGTGACTCTGTAGTCAGAAACGTGAACCTAGAGACTCCAGCAGCCATAGTCAAATGCATTCCTGGGGCCAGAGCAGGCGACATTGAGTCAAATTTGAAAATGCTGGCTAAAAGTAACTGTAAATACTCCACAATTGTTATCCACGCCGGCAATAACAACATCTGACTCCGGCAGTTGGAAGTCACAAAACTTAATGTGGAATTGGGTGTGTGACTTTGCCAAAACAATGTCTGCCTCTGTAATATTCTCTGGGCCCCTCCCCAATCTGACCAGTGATGACATGTTTAGCCGCTTGTCATCCTTCAACCGCTGGCTGTCTGTGTGGTGTCCTGCAAACAACGTGGGCTACATAGACAATTGGAGCTCATTTTGGGGAAAACCTGGTCTGAGACAAGACAGCGTCCATCCCACTTTGGATGGTGCATCTCATTTATCTAACAATCTGGCATCTTTTTTATCCAAATTTCCAAAACATTGACAACTCAGAGTTGGGACCAGGAGGCAGAGTCGCAGTCTTACATGCCTCTCTGCAGCTCCTCTTCATCCGCCACCCCTCAACTTAGCCCCTGTCTTCCCCATCAGGAAATCACTGTCTGCTCCCTCCAAAGTAAATAAAAATATAATGTATAAGCATCCCAAAGTGATTAAACAAAAAGTTGGTAAAACTTAAAAAAATTAAACATGAAGTCTCTAAATTTAATGATTTGGCCTCTGTTCCTCCTCATAATTTAAAAATTAAATGTGGTTTGTACCAAAAGCCAGTTCAGAAATACCGGAGGGTGTGCTCCAACTTTAGAGGGATCACACTCCTCAGCCTCCCTGGGAAGGTCTATGCCAAGGTAGTGGAGAGGAGAGTCTGGCCGTTGGTCGAAGCTCGGATTCAGGAGGAGCAATGTGGTTTTTGTCCTGGCCGTGGCACATCGGACCAGCTCTTTACCCTCTCGAGAATTCTTGAGGGTTCGTGGGAGTTTGCCCAACCAGTTTACATGTGTTTTGTGGACTTGGAGAAGGCATTTGACCGCGTCCCTCGTGGTTTTTTGTGGGGGGTGCTCCGGGAGTATGGGGTATTGGGCTTGTTGTTACGAGCTATTCGGTCTCTGTACGACCGTTGTGAGAGTTTGGTTCGTATTGCCAACACTCGGTCGGAGTCATTCCCAGTGAGAGTTGGACTCCGCCAGGGCTGCCCTTTGTCACTGATCCTGTTCATAATTTTTATGGACAGGATTTCTAGGCGCAGCCAGGGAATGGAGGGTGTCATGCTTGGTGACCACAGGATCTCATCTCTGTTGTTTGCAGATGATGTTGTCCTGTTGTCTTCATCCAGCAATGACCTACAGCTTTTGCTGGGACGGTTTGCCGCTGAGTGTGAAGCGGCTGGGGTGAGAATCAGCACCTCCAAGTCCGAGTCCATGGTCCTCAGCCGGAAAAAGGTGGATTGTCCTCTCCGGGTTGGGGACAGGCTCCTGCCCCAAGTGGAGGAGTTTAAGTATCTTGGGGTCTTATTCACGAGTGAGGGGAAAATGGAGCGAGAGATCGACAGACGGATCGGAGCAGCATCTGCAGTGATGCAGACGTTGTACCGGTCTGTTGTGGTGAAGAGGGAGCTTAGTTCTAAGGCAAAGCTGTCGATTTACCAGTCAATCTACGTTCCTACTCTCACCTATGGTCACGAGCTTTGGGTAATGACCGAAAGAACGAGATCGGGGATACAAGCGGCTGAAATGAGCTTTCTCCGTAGGATTGCTGCACTCACCCTCAGAGATAGGGTGAGGAGCTCAGTCATCCGGGAGAGGCTCAGAGTAGAACCGCTGCTCCTCCACATTGAAAGGAGTCAGTTGAGGTGGTATGGGCATCTGATTAGGATGCCTCCTGGACGCCTCCCACTTGAGGTGTTTCAGGCACGTCCCACTGGGAGGAGACCCCGGGGCAGACCCAGGACTCGGTGGAGAGACTATGTCTCCCAGCTGGTCTGGGAACGCCTTGGTATCCTCTCTGAAGAGCTGGAGCAGGTGCTGGGGAGAGGGAAGTCTGGGCTTCTCTGCTTGAACTGCTGCCTCCACGACCCGGACCTCCGGAAAAGCGGTAGAAGATAGATGGATGGATGGAAATGCGATTTGTTAAATATTAGGTCTCTAACTCCCAAGTCTCTGCTAGTCCATGATCTGTTAATTGATCATCAGATTGATTTAATATCCCTTACAGAGACTTGGTTAGGGCAAGAGGATTATGTTGGTTTAAATGAATCAACTCCCTCTGGTTATTTAAACTGTCAAAATCCCAGAAGTTCTGGTCATGGAGGAGTAGCAACAATTTACCATTCCAAATTACTAGTTAATGTAAAGAAAAAAACATTTAAAATTCCTTTAAGGGCCTGGTCCTCAGTATTGGGCACTTTAGCAATTTTAGGCTAAACCCAATTTTATTTGCCATAGTTTATCGTCCTCCATGAACCTACTCAGAATTTTTATCCAAATTTGCTGAATTCTTAGCTGATTTAGTGCTGAAATCAGATAGAATAATTATAGTAGGGGACTTTAATATACATGTAGATGTAGATAGTGATTGCCTTAATGTGGCATTTAATTCAATATTAGACTCGATGGGGTTTTCTCAGAAAGTAGGAAATTCTACTCACTATCTCCACCATACATTGGACCTTGTTCTGACATATGGCATAGAAATAGAAAATCTGGTAGTGTCTCCTCATAACCCTGAACTGTCAGACCATTGTCTGTTAACCTTTGATTTTACTATTTCTGACTATTTGGCTCCTAAAGAAAAATATTACTACAGTAGATGCCTCTCAGATGATGTTGTTACCAAATTTATGCAGATTGTTTCCTCTATGCCATGTGTCAACACAACGGAAATAAGCTATAGACAGCTTGCTCCTTCTGTAATTGATAACATGGTGGATAGTGTTACAGCTTCGCTGCATCAGACTCTAGACTTGGTGGCCCCCTTAAAAAAGAAAAAGTCTAATCAGAGATTTCTAACTCCTTGGTTCAACACAGAAACTCGTAGCTTAAAACAGAAGACTCGTCAATTAGAAAGAAAATGGCGCTCCACTAATTTAGATGAAATCTATTTAGCTTGGAAAAATCATTTTAATTTATAAAAAAATCTCTTAGAAAAGCTAGAACGAGTTATTATTCTGCATTAATAGAAGAGAACAAGTATAATCCCAGGTTTCTTTTAAGTACTGTAGCCAGGTTGACAAAGAGTCAAGACTCTGTCAATCCTAGCATTCCCTTACAGCTTACTAGTCAGGACTTATATGAACTTTTTCAATAATAAAATTTCATCTATCAGAGATAAAATCAGTCAGATTCTTCCCACCGTTAACTTAAATACAGTAACTACTACAACTCCTTCAATTGATATCCGTCTTGATGAGTTTACTCCAATTGACCTTTTAGAGTTAGACAAAATAGTTTCCTCATCCAAGCCTTCAACTTGTCTTTTAGACCCTATTCCTACCAGGTTATTTAACCTGCTGAACTCCGGGATTCCGCGGGCGGTCACGTCACTGCTTCATAGTGCGTCTCAGTGCGCACTGAAAAAAAAAAAAAAAAAAGCTGCATTTCCGTTCTTCCAGTACAGACACAGCCGCGAACAGAAAGCCAAAGGAGTGCTTGATTGGTTTAGATTTGATTGACCTCTCATTCGACTAATAAGAGCCTTGAATTGTGTTTCTGAAACCTTGACGAACCAATGACTGAAAACCTAGCAAGAAGGACGTGCCTACCAACGACCGCAAATACAACGAGCCAACTGAAGCAGAGAAGCTTGACGATTGCAACGCGTGCGTCGCCGTGCGTAAAATCCTTTTTGTCTAAGCCGCTGGGGGACACACATTGAGACCTGTGTGTAACGGTAGCGTTAGCCACTCTCAGCCGTTAGCCAGTCTTTTTTTTATTACTACTGTTCTTATTTGTTTTGAAAAATGGTTCGCAAAAACCGCAATCATGGAAGCGGAGATGGTTTGACCCGGTCAGGTGACCAGAACCACGAGTCCAACAACCGGACAAGCTTCATGTTCGTCTGACAATGAGGAACAGATGTTCGCCAACGACACTGCTGTTGTGGACAGGTAAGTGTTATAAGCTAAATTATTCTTTATCAATGAAAATAGTAATAAAAATGACTTTTGACCGATCGGTAATTACAACGGTCCGTCATGGCCACAAGTTTTTTTGTGAGTCGAGCTCCTCTATGGGGGGGGGGGGGGGGGGTTGTTATCCTCTACATTGCAGATATTTTTGTATAATTTTTATTGCACTGTAGGTTATTTTTTCTTGTAAAAAAAAAAAAAAGCCACACATTTTTTACGTGGCATGTTTCTTTGTGTGTGGGGGGCTTGTTTGTTCATTCATTCATTAATGAACAAACAACCCCCCCCCCCACACACACACACAGCCCTGAGTGTCACCTTTCATTAGAGCCCAAAATGAAGCTTCTATGTTGAATCATTCAAAAGTTACAGACGTGTTTTCAAACTGTGCCATTTGGCACAGTTTGGCACAGTTCAAAAACACCTGGGAACAACCTGAGAAAAAAGCTGTGTAATATATTCATTTTTTGTGGTATTGTTACAAAATTTTGACCTCAGCTGGATAACACTTCGTTCTACATTTCTGTTGCATTTTCCAGCCAGTATCTGACAGCTGTGTGTTATTTGCAAGCATCTGTATCTAAAAAAAACACCCAGGCGAACTTTATTTTCTTCAAATTCAGTATGTTTAGATGACTGTTACTCAGTGGCAGGAGCACTTAGAGAGATTATGACTGTTTTGCCAAAAAATTCAAAGTGTTTTCTTTTAAATGAGACCACCCCCATGAAGATGCTGCAAAGGGTTGAAGAACAGCTTCTGATTTACTTTGGGTATGTTATTTTTAGGTGTTTTTAGGGAAATTGACCAGAGTTCAAGGGGTTAAAGAAGTCTTCCCACTTATTGGTAGCTTTATTCTTCATATAATCAATTCTTCATTAACTTTAGGCCATGTACCGCAGGCTTTTAAAATGGCTGTAATTAAACCCTTACTCAAAAAGCCAACGCTGGATCCAGGAGCTTTAGCTAACTATAGACCAATCTCTAATCTCCCTTTCATTTCAAAAATCTTAGAAAGAGTTGTTGCTACGCAATTATTTGACCACCTGCAGGGAAATGGTTTACTTGAAGAGTTTCAATCTGGGTTTAGAATCCATCATAGTACTGAAACAGCCTTAGCAAAGGTCACTAACGACCTCCTCATTGCATCTGATAATGGACTAGTTTCTGTACTTGTCCTTTTAGACCTTAGTGCACCTTTTGATACTATCGATCATAATATTCTACTTGATAGATTAGAACACTATGTTGAACTTAATGGAACTTCATTGCAGTGGTTTAGATCTTATTTATCTGATAGGTTCCAGTTTTTTCATGTCAATAATGAGTTTTCTTTAAACTCAAAGCTCATTCATGGAGTTCCACAGGGATCTGTGCTAGGCCCTACTCTTTTTAGTTTATATATGCTTCCGTTAGGCAACATTATTAGAAAGCACTGTATACATTTTCATTGTTATGCAGATGACACACAATTATACCTGTCAATGAAGCCAGATGATAGTAATCAATTAGCCAAGTTAGAAGCCTGTCTTAAGGAAATCAAAGCTTGGATGACTTGTAATTTCCTGCTATTAAATTCAGATAAGACTGAAGTCATTCTTGTTGGTCCAAAAAACCTTAAAAATTCCTTTCCAAATCAAACTTTCAGTTTGGACGCAGTTACTCTTTCTCTTAATAGCTCTGTGAGGAACCTTGGAGTTATTTTTGATCAAGATCTGTCTTTCAATTCACATATTAAATTTGTTTCCAAGACTGCCTTCTATCATTTGCGTAATATTGCCAAGATTAGGAGCATCTTGTCTCAGAATGATGCTGAGAAACTGATCCACGCTTTTGTTAGCTTGAGATTAGATTATTGTAATTCTTTATTATCAGGTTGTCCTAAAACAGTTTTAAAAAGTCTTCAGCTGATCCAAAATGCTGCAACAAGAGTTTTAACAGGTACTAGAAAGAGAGATCATATCTCTCTGGTTCTGGCCTCCCTTCATTGGCTTCCCATAGAGTTTAGAATTAAGTTTAAAATCCTTCTTCTTACTTACAAAGCTCTAAACAATCAGGCTCCTTTTTATTTAAAAGAGCTGATTATTATCTCTGTATTATCCTAACAGAGCACTACGCTCCCAAAATGCTGGATTACTTGTAATACCTAGAATCTCCAAAAGTACAATGGGAGGCAGAGCCTTCAGTTATCAAGCTCCTCTCCTGTGGAACCAGCTGCCAATCTGGATTCGGGAGTCAGACTTGATCTCTGTTTTTAAGAATAGGGCTAAAACCTACCTTTTTGATATAGCCTACAATTAGGGAGGGATCATGAGTTTCTGAACCCTCCCTTAGTTATGCTGCTAATAGGTTTAGTCAGCCGGGGGACCTCCAGTAATGCACTGGGCCTCACTCCTTTCCTCACTCTCAATGAATTTTTTTTTTTTTTTTTTGCTGGTCATTAACATTTGTTTGTTCTCTCCCATAGATTGAGTCCCCATCGTGCTGTTTGCTCTCTACATGTCTGTTCTTTTCTTCTTCTCTATCCCCTCACCCCCCAGCCAGTCGCAGCAGATGACTGCCCCTCCCTGAGCCTGGTTCTGCTGGAGGTTTCTTCCTGTTAAAAGGGAGTTTTTCCTCTCCACCGTCACCAAGCGCTTGCTCACAGGGGATCGCCTGATTGCTGGGGTCTTTCTGCAATTGTGGGGGTTCCCCCCTACAGTTGATAGTGCTATGAGATGACTGTTGTTGTGAAATGGCGCTATATAAATAAAGTTGAATTGAATTGAATTATTAGGTTTGGGGGCAATCACTTTTTCCACACAGGGCCACGTAGGTTTGGATTTTTATTTTTTTTTTTTTTTACCCTTAATAATAAACACCTTCATTTAAAAACTGCATTTTGTGTTTACTTGTGTTTGTCTAAAATTTAAATTTGTTTGATGATCTGAAACATTTACATGTGACATACAAAAAAATGAGAAATCAGGAAGGGGGCAAACACTTTTTCACACCACTAAGTTATTGAGACATTGACATTTTTTGTTGTGGTATACCCACCACTGTTGTTGGCTTTTGTTTCAATAAACTGTTTGAGGTGAGGAAATCACCATTGCATGTTTCTACTTAAATGCTCTCCTTTCATGATCTAATACCACTGTAGTGTGAACTTTTTACATTTTCCATAAATTTCACCCAAAAGCCAAATATCCCTAAGTTTTTGTGAGTAGTGTATTTTTATTTTGGCAAAGATCTTAAATTCTTGTCAAGGCAGTATTTTAATTTATTTATTGGTAGAGTGGAGCAGCGGTGGTCTGTGATGAACAGTTGACCAGTCTGGAGCTTTCCTTTAAGATCCCCTGGCATGGTGCTCTGAAGTGTGGTAGATCCCTTACCTTCAGTCAGCACAGCATGCTGGCTGTTAGAGAAAGTGGTCATTTAAGGGCTGAAAAAGTCAGTGGGTGAGCAGTCGGCCACTTCCTGATTTCAGATCGGGACAGCCCTAAACCCTCACTCACTTATTGTTAATGAGTGTAAAGTCAGCGCGTCTGCAAGGTGGAGCCAAAATCACTAAAGCAGTTAAAGTGAAAAAAAAATCCTGGACTGTCCCATTGATCCAGATTGATCAGGTTCCTGTGTAACCAAAGCTCCACAATTCCCCAAAATTTTACTGAAATCAAGTCTGTTGTTTTTGCTTAATCCTGCTAACACACAAACACAGACAATGGAACAGTAAAAGTGATCAAATGTAGTTTTAAGTGGCACTGGAGAGAGTACCTGAAGAGTACGAAGTGAATCCAGGAGGGTGCAGACTTTCCCCGGCACGGCCTTCCCTAGCAGGTCCTGCAGGAACCGCTCCCTCTGACTGGGGGTCCAGGACTGGAACCAGCTCAGGACGCACCGTTGCTCCTGGAGGGTCACGTAGGATATAGGTTGGGGCTCCCTCACTTGACCTGCACTTGAAGAAGTGCAGGACATGTTCTCCAAGACGGGAGGGCTGGCTCCACTCTGAGGAGGTGACGGAAACTCATCTGAGCTGGGAGAAGAGAACCAAGTCCAGCTGTGGTTGGCTGTGGTTGAGGGTCCCCCCACTGGACACGTGAACCTGGGGCTGTAAGAGCCTGACAGGATGTCTGTGCCTGAGAGTCTGCGGCTGTCAGTGGGCTGTTGCTGGTTTGAGCCTTGAGCCACATGGCTGAACCACGACATCTCTGAGCAGGTCAAGTCCGCTGGAAAAAGCTGAAGAATCCCCTGACCGCTGAGGTTGAAATGTAGCTCTGGTTTAACCTCCAGCAGGCTGAAATCTGAAGAAAAGACAAGCTTTGAAAACGGTGCTCCTCCTGCAGATGTGTCACCATTCTGACTGAGACCAGCAACAGAAGTTCAGTCAGGATGAGCCTCACCTTTCATGTTTGAAACAGTCGCCGTGAGGCGCTCGTCTGTGCTAGTTTTGGATTTAATAAGTACTAGAGAACTAAAGTTGATATGCATAAACTCCACTGTTCACTGCTACGTACCAGGAGTTTTGAACACAAAACCTCGACTTGCCTGTAAAAGTCTATCATGGTTCTGTCACGGGGTGGACAATCCATCCACTGCACGTTCTCTGTTCCAGCCAGCGTTTTCAGCAGCTGTTTGCTCTCATCACCTTCAAGCATTGCTAATAAGTGAAAAGTCCTGCTGAAGACCCTGCGTGGAGCAGAAAAGCTGCAGTGGAACGGCCCTCACTGGTCTACAGGTCTGGCAGAGGACAGCAGGCTCGTTTCAGACATGATGGCTCCAGCTTAACGTCACATTTACACGACAAAACGGTTTCGACTCACAAAGCAGAACTTATTAAGCGCCTATAGCACATATATCAAAGAACAAAAATCACCTCGGAATCGACATCTTCTGGACCAGACGAACAAACGTTGCGCCTCCAAACAACCGTACCGGAAGCAGGGCGGTGAGATCAAAGCTGCGCATTAGCTGGAGGCGGAACAGCATCGGTTGCAACGCATGCGCACTTTGACTTCACGGTATGACGCTCGATACATACCCATGCCCAACGTGTGACGTATTTCCTGTTTACGCAACGTAAACAATAATAGTTCAAACTTCTTTGTGTGGGTAATTTGGCTGACGTGATTTTGTGGATTTGACTTCTTTCACTTTTTACCATTTGCTGCCAGACTACTTCAAAAAAGGAGGATCAGCTGCTGGATGCTGTGAGCCAGACAAACTATGTCTGCTGTGCAGTAAATTCAAATTCAAACGTTTATTTCAAACTCAGGGTTCATATCAAGAGCAAAACCAAAACGAGTAGAAAAAAGATAAACAAATAAATAAAGTATATACAGATCAGCAGACACTCGGCGCTCTTGTAACAACAATAACATACAATAATGGGCTCAGTATAAAATGGAACGCCACCACTTCCAAATGCTGGAATGAAGTGTGAGTGACGAGTTGACAATTGCTGATATAAGGTGATTGTTACATGCCAGCAACCTTCTCAAAAAACTGTAAACATTCTTACGTATCAATTCGCCAAAAGACGGAATGTTCACAGACACAAACATCTTGCTTGCACTCGACCTTCGTGGTACATCTAACAACCTTCTTAGGGAGTTATTATATGCAATGCGGATTTTGTTCCTAACAGCAACATTGCTATTAAACCATAAAGGCGAGCAGTACATTGAGGCACAGAAGGTCTTGAACAACATACATTTGACATCAGGAGAACATCTATGGAAATTTCGCAACAGTAAATTTGTTTGAGCGTACAGTTTCCTGAGATGCCTGTTACAATCAACATTGGTCTTATCAGATTCAATACACACACCTAGGTATTTGAATTTTTCAACAAAGTTCATGTCACGACTCGCCGCTCATCAGCAGCGCCAGCTGTGCGCACACCTGCGCCTCGTCAACGGCAAGGGATTTAAGCCGCCTTGCCCTGGGCTTCGGCCTGAAGCCGTCTGTTCTCATCGGCATCTCTTGCTGCAAGGAACCCCCTTCATCAAGCAAGATTCTACATAAGCATCTCTTACCTTTTCCTCCCAGCCTTCTCCCCTGTGCACAGGTGGATTTCCGGACAACATTCCCTTGCCACCATCTCCTCGCTGCTGCTTCAGGCGCTCCAGGTCGCTGTCTACCGGGCTACGCCCTTGCTTAACGCCAGCCACCTGCCCAGACCAAGTAAGCCAGCTGTCACTATTATTATCTCCTGTATTGGTGTGGTGCCCGTTACTCTTCTCCCTCTGCTTCTCCCATAGGGTTGTCCGGCTGAACGGCTTCCTGCCCCTGTGCCTGACGCAGACGCCACCACCAATACATTCTCATCTCACAGACACGCAGACATACACTCTTGTTGTTAATAAAGCTATTGGATCTACTGTGAGCCTGCGTGTGTGTCTCCTGAGCCATGCATTATGTCAGTATGGCTTCAGCAGAGCGGCTCGGCAGACAGCAGGCTCGCACGCCGACTTTCCACTCTCGAGGCTCGGGTGGATCTAATAGCCCACCAACAACAAGTGATCCCCAATCAATTATGCACTATTACTAACCGATTGGACCGTCTGGACCCCCAACAGCCGTTCCCCCCGGCTCGTCTGGGTGGTGCAGCTCCTGCTGCTCCAGCGGCCGTTCAGCCTGCTCCGGGTGCACCGGCACGACTCACACCTATTCCAACCCCCGCCCGCTTTAGCGGTAAGTTCGGTGGAGCGCGGAGGTTTATCATGCAGTGTGAGTCTGTGTTCCACCGCGTCCCCAGAGACTTTCCCTCAGACCATAGTCGGATTGGCTACATAGGAAATCTCTTGGAGGGTCGAGCGCTTACCTGGGCTTACGCCGTAATGGCGAAGCCCAGCTATGCCACCCTCACCTATGGCCAGTTCGTGAGACTGTTCCTGGAAGTGTTCGATCATTCGCGTACAGAGAGCGTTCAGGTCGATCATCTTCTCAGCCTTCAGCAGGGAAGCCGATCGGCCGCTGATTACGCGATCGACTTCCAGGTTGCTGCGGAGGAGGTTGGCTGGGGAGAGCGTTCGCTCTGCGGCATCTTCCTTCGCAGTCTCAGCGCTGGTCTGAGGGATGAACTGGCTGGACGGGATATCCCGGAGACGTTAGCGGAGCTGACTTCCCTTGCCATCAGCTTGGATAACAGGCTGCGCGAGCGTGCCTCAGAGCGGAAGTCTTCTTCTCGCCCTCGAAGGGCCTCAGCGCGCCCGTTCCAAGCTCGCCCCCTGGCGTTGCCGCCACCGGGGTTCTCCAAGGAGTCGGAGCCGATGGTGACAGGCTGGACAAAGCTCCCCCCAGCGGAGAAACAACGCCACCGTGAGTTGGGCCTCTGCATGTATTGCGGGGGCAGCCAGCACACGGTGGAGCATTGTCCGGAAAAGCCAAACGGGGAGGTCCGTGAGTTACTGTAGGAGGCCTTGCGGACGCTAATCAGTTAACTCCCCTCACTCAATTAACGCTGCCCATCCGATTCTGTCACAATCCCACAGGGCACCTCTCCCATGCACTGGTGGATTCAGGCGCAGAGGGTAGCTTCATTTCACAGAGCCTGGCAACCCGATTGGGCATCCGTTGCCACCCTCTCAAGTCTCCTCTCGCCCTAGTAAATCTCTCCCGTGTCTCCCTGGGAAAAATAACACACCGGATGACCCCTGTCCCAGTAATTATCTCAGGAAATCATCGGGAGGATATCACCTTCTACGTCCTACCATCTTCAGTAACACCTGTGATTCTTGGATACCCTTGGTTCCGCCTTCACAATCCTGTCCTGGACTGGAGGACCGGCAGAGTGTCCGCTTGGAGCTCATTCTGCATGGGCACCTGCCTCCAATCTGCTGCCTGCGCCCCGTCCTCTCCTCTCACTCCCAAGGACGCCGTGCCTCCGGATCTCACCCTGGTGCCCTCGGAGTTCCACGACCTGGGCATGGTCTTCAGCAAATCCAAAGCGATGTCCCTTCCTCCACACCGGCCCTACGACTGCGCTATTAACATCCGCCAGGGGGCACCCTTACCCTCGGGACGTCTCTACAGCCTGTCAGCGCCGGAGAAGGAGGCAATGAACACCTATTTGAAGGAGTCGCTGAGTGCTGGAATCATCCGCCCCTCATCATCTCCATTAGGCGCAGGGTTCTTCTTCGTGGGCAAGAAGGACGGCTCCCTTCGTCCTTGTATTGACTACTGTGCCCTCAATGACATCACGGAGAAGGACCGCTACACCTTGCCCCTAATGGACACCGCCTTCCACTCCCTCCAGGGGGCGACTTGGTTCACTAAGCTGGATCTTTGCAGCGCATACCACCTCGTCCGGATCCGGGAGGGAGACGAGTGGAAGACAGCCTTCCGTACCCCGAACGGCCATTTCGAATACCTGGTTATGCCGTTCGGGTTGACTAACGCTCCAGCCATCTTTCAGCGCCTTATTAATGACGTCCTCCGGGATTTCATCGGCCTGTTTGTGTTCGTCTACCTGGATGATATCCTCATCTTCTCCAGATCCAGGGACGAGCACCGGGTCCATGTGAGGCGGGTCCTTCAGAGGCTGCTGGAGAACAGGTTATATGTTAAAGCGGAAAAATGTGAATTCTACGCCAAGACTACGTCCTTCCTGGGGTTCGTCATCTCTCATGACCAGGTGCTCCCGGACCCAGCGAAGGTTAAAGCGGTGGTAGAGTGGCCCACTCCTACATCTAGGAAGCAGGTACAACAGTTTATAGGGTTTGCCAATTTCTACCGCCGCTTCGTCCCAAATTTTGGAGCCATCGTCGGTCCCCTGACCCGCCTCACCTCCCCTAAGACCCCGTTCCGGTGGACTGAAGAGGCCGCAGCTGCTTTCCAGGCGCTGAAGGCGGAGTTTTCCTCCTCCCGGGTTCTCAGCCAAGTCGACCCCACGCTGCAATGCATCGTTGAGGTGGACGCTTCGGACATGGGGGTGGAGGCGGTGTTGTCCCAGCGGTCGCCTGTCAATGGGGCCAAACGGCCCTGCGCCTTCTCCTCTCGGCGCTTGTCCCCGGCGGAACGTAATTACGACGTGGGGGACAGAGAGCTCCTCGCCATCAAGCTCACGCTTCAGGAGTGGCGCCACTGGCTGGAGGGGGCTGCCCTGCCGTTTGTGGTACTTACCGATCACAAGAACTTGGAATATTTAAGATCTGCCAAACGTCTGAATGCCCGCCAGGCGCGTTGGTCCTTGTTCTTCGCCAGGTTTCGCTTTAACATCACCTTCAGGCCTGGCTCCAAAAACGGCCTGCCCGACGCCCTCTTTAGGCAATTTGCCCCTGAGGCGTCAGAAGACGCTGTCCACACCATCTTGCCCAGGTCGTGCGTTGTGGGGGACATCTCGTGGGACATCGAGAGCAAGATCCGGAAGGCGCAGGAATTGGAACCGGACCCTGGCGGTGGACCGGAGGGGAGGCTTTTTGTGCCGTCCACTGTCCGGGGGGAGGTTATCCACTGGCTTCATACATCTAAGCTCACCTGCCATCCTGGGTCCTCTCGGATGATCGACCTCCTCCAACGTTCCTTCTGGTGGCCGGGTCTGTGGAGGGACGCCGCCCGCTACGCCCGGGCCTGCCCCGTCTGTGCCACCAGCAAATCAGGTAACGCTCCCCCCGCGGGCCTGCTCCAGTCCCTGCCCGTCCCTGGTAGGCCCTGGTCGCATATCGCCCTAGACTTTGTCACCGGTCTCCCTGTCTCCAACACCTTCGACACAGTCCTGACCATCGTTGATCGTTTCTCCAAGGCTGCTCACTTTGTGCCATTACGGAGGCTCCCTTCTGCCTTGGAGATGGCGGACCTCCTCATCCAGCACGTGGTCAGGCTGCACGGGATTCCGGTAGATGTGGTTTCGGACCGAGGCCCCCAGTTTGCCTCGGACGTCTGGAGGTCTTTCTGCAATGCCCTGGGAGCCAAGGTAAGCCTCTCCTCCGGCCATCACCCCCAATCCAACGGGCAGTGTGAGCAGACCAATCAGGAGCTGGAGGCTGCGCTCCGCTGCATCACTGCATCCAAGCCTGCGTCCTGGAGCACACACCTCGCCTGGGTGGAATACGCCCATAACACCACCCACTCTTCTGCCACCGGGATGTCCCCATTCAAGGCGTCCCTGGGCTACGATCCTCCTCTGTTCCCTACGCAGGAGAGCGAGTTGACTGTCCCCTCAGTCCGGGCGCACCTCAGGTGGTGCCGCTCCATTTGGTCTTCAGCGCGCAGCGCACTTTTACGCACGGCGGAGCGCAACAAATCCACGGCGGACCGGCACAGGAGACCTGTCCCTGCCTACCAGGTAGGCCAACGAGTCTACGTGTCCACTCAGGACGTCTGTTTAAAGGGTGAGAGGAGAAAGCTGGCCCAACGGTTCATCGGCCCATTCCCCATCACCAAGATCATCAACCCGGTGGCTGTGCGTGTGGCTATCCCCCCCTCCCTCCGCATCCATCCCACCTTCCACGTCTCCAAGGTGAAACTGGCGGTCTCCGACCCCCTCTGCCCTTCCCCTGCAGCGCAGCCTGCGATCCGGATGATAGATGGCCATCCGGCCTGGACAGTCTCCACCATCCTGGACTCCCGGCGCCGGGGTCGCGGGTTGCAGTACTTAGTGGATTGGGAGCGTTATGGACCTGAATGGAGACAATGGGTGCGCTCCTCGTTTGTGTTGGATCCGTCCCTCATCGCTGAGTTCCACCGAGCGCACCCGGAGAAACCATCGCCAGGAGGCGCTGCTAGAGGGGGGAGTACTGTCATGACTCGCCGCTCATCAGCAGCGCCAGCTGTGCGCACACCTGCGCCTCGTCAGCGGCGAGGGATTTAAGCCGCCTTGCCCTGGGCTTCGGCCTGAAGCCGTCTGTTCTCATCGGCATCTCTTGCTGCAAGGAACCCCCTTCATCAAGCAAGATTCTACGTAAGCATCTCTTACCTTTTCCTCCCAGCCTTCTCCCCTGTGCACAGGTGGATTTCCCGGCGGCGGACAATGTTCCCTTGCCACCATCTCCTCGCTGCTGCTTCAGGCGCTCCAGGTCGCTGTCTACCGGGCTACGCCCTTGCTTAACGCCAGCCACCTGCCCAGACCAAGTAAGCCAGCTGTCACTATTATTATCTCCTGTATTGGTGTGGTGCCCGTTACCCTTCTCCCTCTGCTTCTCCCATAGGGTTGTCCGGCTGAACGGCTTCCTGCCCCCGTGCCTGACGCAGATGCCACCACCAATACATTCTCATCTCACAGACACGCAGTCATACACTCTTGTTGTTAATAAAGCTATTGGATCTACTCTGAGCCTGCGTGTGTGTCTCCTGAGCCATGCATTATGTCAGTTCAAGCTATTACCACAAAGTGGCACAACAGGATTCGACGTATTGACACCCTTTGGTTTGAAATGCCATACACATAGATTTAGTACAGTTGAACAAGATGTCATTTTTTTCACCAAATTTTTCACATACCGAAAGGAGATGTTGCATCGCTGCAGTAGACAAACTTAACAAACAGAGGTCATCAGCGTAGAAAATGTGATTTAACAGTGCACCGTTAAAGGAGCCACCCACATTAGTATTGTTCAACAGTACACTGAGATCATCAACATAGACATTGAACAACAAGGGTGACAGTATACCACCTTGTTTAACACCGTTGGTCACATGAAATTTGGATGAGGTGACATTGCCCCATCTAACAACCATAGACTGCCTTCTGTACTAGTATAACAGGATGCTAACAATGTAAATAGGAGTACCTCGATCGATCAATTTTCTGAACAAACACCAGTGGTTAATCCTGTCAAAGGCTTTGCTAGCATCTAGGAACGTAGCATAGACACTAGTGGAGTGGCTTCTGAAGTAGTCAACAAATTCATGGAGTAGGTAAACAGCCTTGTCAGTTGAAAGAGCTGACTTGAAACCAAACTGATTGTCGTTTGTCCACAGATAATCCTCAATTCTGTTCAGGATTAAGCCCTCTAACAGTTTAGATATAACATTTGCAATAGCTATAGGTCTGTAGTTGTTCGTATCAGAAAGACTGGCACACTTGTTTTTCACCAAGGGAATAATAACAGAGTCCATCAACATATCTGGCATGTAACCATGAACAAACATACAGTTAAAACACAATGACAACAGAATACACAAATTGAAATCAGCGTTGATGAGGCATTCACTGGTGAGACAGTCAGGGCCAGCTGATTTACCTTTCTTGAGAACTTTGATCAGTGAATCAACTTCAACAGGAGTAACAGCAGAAATATCAGAGGCATCAAACATGTCGTTATACAGACGAATATCATGCATAACAGAATCCTTCATTGAAACATTCTTGACTGAGTTGAAAATAGCTTCATAATGACATTTCCACTTTTCAGCAATATTAACGTCACCAGTCACACCATCAATAGTGTTTGATCTGACAGACCGGTGGGAACTCATAGCCTTCATTTGTTTCCAGAATTCTACCATGTTCAGTTCACTCATGTGATTAGCTAGCTGGTCACATTTGATACTTTCTTCATTGCGCCTGCATGCTCATAGAGCATATTTGAACCTAGCCCTGCAATTTTTCATGTTTTCAAATATTGGACCAGAACGTGGTTTGCTATTACTCCTCCACCACCAAAAAGCATCCCAAGCAGCTGTGTGAGCCTCGCTAACAACATCATTCCAGCCTGGGACGTTATATTGGGTGGCCACACTGTGGCTAGGAATGCATTCACTTACACAGTAGTTTAAAGCATCCACAATATCACTGTAGAACCTGTCGATATCGTCCCTGTGTGCCGCGCAATTACGGTCGTGACACCTGATGGCGTCTATAGGAGCACGGATGTTACAGAGTTTTCTACGAGTAAGATTCTTATATCTGGACAGGTCTGACGCTGTGGCATCACGCCATTTGTATGTTTTACTGCCCGTTGTGGCTGAGGGAGCTTCCTGGGGGTCACTTACAGCACTAGATACCTCAATATCTATAAATTAGATAAATTAGTAAATTTAGCCTGGAAGCTCAGGTTTAGTTAAGAAACTCCTAAAGAAGTTGCCGCAATAGTTATGTATTTTTCATTGACACATTTATTTATTTTTACAAATTAATAGATATGGTTTTGAATAAGTTTCAGCTTTTCATGTTTTATTTTCAAACTTTTTCTGATTTATCAAAATTATCATATTTTGAAGTGATCATGTCTAACTTAGTTCTATCTCTGTTCGACTTCCACTTGTATTTTGTTTTACATTTCTGATTTTTATTTATTATTATTATTGCACAGTAGGTTGCTCAAAAAAGACCTTGCCAAGATGGTTCAGAATTTCTCTGTAGTACTACTATTGTGGTTCCAAGGTTGTCATAGCCAGGAGCGGCACTGGGGTTAAGCTCCCAGTGCTCATAAAATGCTCCTTACGGCGTGCGTCTCGAAAAGCCTCTGACAACTAAGTCCAACTCCTAGCCTGCCCGTGTGGTTTAATCTCTAAGCCCGGCGGAACTGCTTTTACTAATAGGAGAAGGGGCGAGGGTGGATCTCTGGCGCCTTAAAACCAGATGCTTCGGGTAGATGGTGGCTCGTCAACCTGGGAAGGTAGCCCATCTAGGGAAGGTAAACCCTGACTTCAAATCTCCGCTGCCTTGCGGCACACCCGGTCACGGGAAAGGCTTCGGGAGTCAACCCTGAGGAAAAATCCGGAGTCGGAGCCCCTAAGGCAGTTCTCTGTTGTGCTCAACATCGTTCTGGCAGCTCCTGCGACGGCACTGGTGCCAAACTATAGCAGCCCTGCTGTGCCTTTGGATTCATCAGTGACGTGGAGAGGGGGGACATGCTGCATGGGCAACATCTTGTCCTCCATATCTTCCTGCCCAGGCTTGAATCCTACCAATGCCCAACGCTGGAAGGTAGAACACTGGTGCGCATCGGCCTGTTCAGCCACAGGCGGTGCTGTTCCAGCAGAGTAGACGTTTAGGATTCTCTTCCATGGTCATCATAGACCGACGGAGGCTGACGACGACTACTATTGTAAAGAATGGGCAAAATCTGATAAAAACCAGCCTAAGTATTTCCAATGACAAAAGGAGTAACTATGTAACATCATGTGGTTGAGTAGACTTTTGATGTCTTTTGCTCCAACAGACAAGCGCCTCTTCTACACAGGCCCAAGCAGGAGGTACTGGGCCTTGTTGTGCTGTCTGAGGAGGAGAAGAGAGCTGACCTGGTCCAGTGTCTCAATGCTCCTGGTACAGGAAATCCCAGTGGCATTAGAACCACGACTGACAGGGTTGCTGCGGGATGCTACTGGCCAACACAAGTTGAAGATGTCCAGGAATGGGCCAGTAACATCCCTTACACTTACTTGTTTGAAATACCATTCCCATGACAACTGGCTCATTACTACATTGTGATGATTTACGCTGTGGATGTTGTTGATACCTGCTTGTCTAGAAGTTATTTTTTATTGTCCAATCCCAAATATAGAACTGAGATTTACGTACCTGTCCAAGAAATGACATTGGTTCCTGTAATGTGACATTTTCTGCTAACTTATTTTTTAGGTCAGATGTTGTCATTGCTGTCAACTGAATGGTCCCATCAAAACTGTCCCCCCTGTTTTACATTCCATTAAGGTAATACTATGACCTTTTTTATCATAGTGAGCAGGAATGCCAGTCAACATGCTAGTTATAATAATTTCAACAGGTAATAGGAGCCTGGGAGGTGCTTGGACTTAATTTAATTGGACCACTGCCTGAAACAGCACGCCACAATAAATATGTCCTGACTATGACTGACCTCTACATCAGATGAGCAACTGCAGAGCCTCTGCAATCAAAAACTGCAAATGAGGTCTCAGCAGCTAGAACAGGGAAGCTGGATACATCTGGGATGGTCAGGAAAATCATCATGACCAGGGAAGGGAATTTGTCACTGAGGTGATGTTTTTAAAACTTGGATCTGATTACAGAATTTTCACTTTATTCAACTCTGTGCTTTATTTTTCAAAGCTTTGACCACTTCAGAATGTTGGAAATAATGTGACTCCTCCTTCTGCAGCTCAATGACAGAATCTTCAGGCTGCTGAAAATCTGCCTGCTGTATCCAGCGCCTCTCATCCTCAGACCAACAGCCAGGTAATACTTGGCTTGTTTTATCACAGCTCTGTTGTTGTGGGATCACACATGCATTTTGATTGACTTAATAAATGAATTTAAGTTTATAGGATGAAAGGACCAATCAAAACATCAAGCGTGCACGTCGAAAATATATCAGTGAAAATCCTGATGACTGGGACCTTCCCCTACCTGCTGTGGTGGCATCAATACTGCAAAGCAGCTCAGTGACTTTATAAGTCAAATTCTCTACAGTAAACCAACTATATATGTTCAAATATCATTTAAATTATTAAAAATTAGATGTTTTCTATCAATCTAAATACTTTATCAGATTATTTATGGCAGCTTCTTTGTGATTAGAGTTGGACCAGCCATAGTCCATATTTCCTGCTTTTCCACCGGTGTCCTCACTTGCCTGAAGTTCTGAATGCTGCCCCATGGCCGATGACTTTGAAGTGGCTGATCCAGAAGAGGATTTAGATGCCAAAATAACAGACCTGAAACATCTAAATGAAATGGTTTGTTGTTAAGGGAAGACACCTGAAAATTCAGTTTTCATATTCCTTACCATAAATTACTGGGTCTTTTTTTTTCTTTACAGGTTCTGCGCAGCATAGAGAAGGCACAGACCAAGCAGCAGAAGACCTCTGGAGATCGAAAGCGAAAGTCTGTGGGAGTATCTTCTGTGCATGACGATGATGATATTTTGGTTTCATAGGATCCCAAAAAGCGGTGGACATTAGCTACTCTATCAAGCCAGCACCAAGGTCCATTTACAGTGACAAACATCAGTGTCAAAGGAGTGGCCACACTGAGGAAGGGTTCCACATTCCCAAAGGTTCATGTATCAAGACTACAGGCCTACCACAGACTGAAGAGTAAGGCAGTTAAATATGTTGTCGCTCTGCAAATCCTTTGATTTAAATTGGGGGGGGCAAAATTAATCCCTAGAATTATAACTAGAATCATATTTGTGTATTTTCAGATGCACCAACCAACAAGACATTTCTTGGAGACCACCAGTATCCCACTCTTGAGTGGAAGATGGACCATCCAGATGCTGTCTCAGGCCCACAGTGGCAGAAAGAAGTGGGTCCTCTGCAGAATGAGCTGGTAAATTTCATTAGCATCCAGTAGCAGCTGTCATGGTAACTGTGACAGCAGTGTTCACACTGTTTTGTTTTCAAAGGAATATGGTTTTCTTTTTACTTCTATTTAGCATACGTCCCGGACAAAAGTTGTCCCCCAACAGAACTTATTGTGAAGGATGGACAAACATGCCTCACACATGAGGACTTGTGGAGCCTGGCTTTGAGCCAGTGCATGGAATCCAATGTGAGTGCACTAAATAAAAGAAGTCGTGTCCCACTTCACTGTAAAAAAGCAAAATCCTTAACAATCTTTACTGTCTGCTTTCAGCAATTACTTCCAGGTTGGAAATGCTCGTTTGTGAATTGTGTAAGAGGCTGCACAAAGACATGACATTTGTCGACATATACCAGATTGTTTGATGTAATGCATTACAAATTCACAGTTTCCTTATGTATTGTGATACATAAATTAAATCTTTACTCGCTTCCAATTAGGGAAAGGATGTTCCTATAGCTGTCCTCTATGTTGTGCCCACCTGCAAGGACAAAAAAATGGTCCCACTGCTTTGTTGTCTGTGTTCTACTTCACTTGCACAAGAGCCTAGGTTAAAAACAAATGTCAGATTATATTTGTGTGGATCAACTTCAATGATTTTGTCTCAATTTCATAGCAAAACTTGGCCTCCAAGGATGCCATGCTATTTCTTGCTTGGAGTCAGCAGAAGAACAAAGCGGATCACTATCTGCTCTGTGTTGAGTGTCTTTTTACAGATTTCTGAGATTTTCCTGTATAAGTTCTTTTTTTTAATATACTGTATATTTGTTCTGACATATTCATTGCAGGTTCTGCTAATGGCAGAGAGAGAGATCCTTTCTGGGCTCTCTTTGTGTCACGGATGGCTCTTGCGAGCCATTAATAAGAGCCAAGGGCCAACCGGTGAGTTTGCGTAGTCTATTAATAGTAAGGGAAAAGGAACACAACAAAGGAAAAGAGCCTCGTGGGGCAAAACACAAATAATATAAGAGGTACACTTACAGATAATGATAAGGGAAGAGAGGAGGGCTGGAGCCGGACGTAGGGACTCCAGCCTAATCCACACCGAGAGATGAGCGTGGATAATGTGAGGTCGCAGCCCTGAGTAATCAGGGCCGCTCCTTTATATAGTGGTTGACAGCGCCTCAGCTGATGAGAGGTAATTGGCCTCCAGCCGTCCCGTGGAGCTTGACAGCCGGAAGCCCGCTGAGTCGCTGTCATAACAAGAGCCGGGCTGAGATGATGTATGGCCTGAGCGCGGATGACATCGGCACTCAGACCGTGTCAGTACCTCCCCCTCGAGGCCGGGCTCAGAACGGCCAGTAACACCCAAGCACACCCCCCCCTGGGTGGGCGGATGGGGCGCAGGCCAGGAGGGAGGGAGTCAGAAAAAGAGAAGGAGAAAAAAAAAACACAACACTAACAGGGAACAAGCGAAGCAATTACAGAGTATGGGAGAGAGAGAAAAAAAACACCATACTCCATAAAATGCGGACAATATATAGACCAGACCACTAAAAAAAAGAATGCAACAACAGGAGGAGGCCTAGGAGAAAAACAAGGGCATACTAATAGTGATAAGGTGCATGAAACACAAAAACACGCTAACAGCGATGAGATTACATGAAATCATAGTAACATACCCGTACATCCACCAAATTACAAAGGAACAGAGGGGGAAAACACAGCGATGACAGGCACAATTACATAGTTCGGGGGGGCATCCCCGCACCCAGCGTCCAAACCGCCAACAAGGGTAACGGGAAGAGTTCAGGCGGCCTACCTGAATCCCTGGCCAGGAAAAACAGTGCTTCAGGTGGCAGGACCAGGCCGCCGAATAGAGAGTCCAGTGGGCCGGGTGGCCAGCCCAGAGAGCCAAATAGGCGCAACAGTCCTTCTGGCGGCCGACACGCATCGCTCAGCCACCAGGACCACAGTGGAGAAAGATAAGATAAGATAAGCCTTTATTAGTCCCACAATGGGGAAATTCCAGCATTGCGACAGCACAGGGATAGCAACACTCAGAGCAACAATCAGAAGGCAAGAGAAAAAAAAAAGAAAAGAAACAAGAGCAGCAAGTATACATATGTACATATAAACATATATATATATATATATATATATATATATATATATATATACATATATATATATATATATATGTAGACACACAGTGCAGAGCATTGTTGCTAGATGGGATGAAACAGCACAACCGTCAACTTAGTTATCCTAGATAGATAGATAGATAGATAGATAGATAGTTTATTTCGAACACAAAAAATATAACAAAAAACAAGCAAATAGCAAATGCAATAAAGTTACAGTATACACTGTTCGAAAGGGAGAAGGAAGAAGTGAACACTTATTAATTCCAACTCCTCTTTTCCATCGATACACCCATGTGAATTTTATACAAATTACTACCTTTAATACCCCAAGTAAACAATTTACTGTATTTTTTTCAGATCAACATTAACACCTGTCCATTCTAACATACAATGAAGTCTATATTTCAAAACCAGTCTCAAATGACACAGACACACACAGTGCTGTCACACCCACCATTCCATAGTGTCCCATAATGTCCCAGAGTGAACATAATGAATCGTACATATAAATTCTACCCTTCTAACATATATCTTTTCAACAAATGGTGCTTATACCTCTTTTTAAATTGATTTCTGTTTGTACATAGTTTCAGTTCCGGCTGCAGACTGTTCCACAAATGGTACATGGTATGATTATGTGCCCATACATATTCTCACCCTCCATAGCGACCGGTATGTTCCTAGTTGTATGCCGGAGGGGACCATTGTGTAAGTCTGCTGCGTCTTTTGCATTCAATACTATTAGGTTGTCACGTCTTTTTGCTATCTCTGCGAGCAGCCCTGCTTAGGTTATACAGTCTGACAGCCGTTGGTAGGAAGAACCTGCAAAACCTCTCGGTTGTGCACCTAGGATGATGTAGTCTGCTGCTAAATGAGCTCCTCAGTGCATTCAGTACGTCCTGCACAGGGTGGAACTCGGACTCCAGCAGAGATGACAGTTTAGCCACCATCCTTCTCTCTCCTATCTCCTCCACTGGGTCAAGGCGCTGCCCCAGGACAGAGCTAGCTTTCTTGATCAGTTTGTTCAGTCTCTTCCTATCAGCTGCTGTAATGCCACTGCCCCAGCAGACCACTCCAAAAGTGATGGCTGATGCCACCACCGTGTCATAGAATGTCTTCAGCAGCGCCCCTTGTACACCAAAAGACCTGAGTCTCCTCAGTAGGAACAGCCTTCGCTGTCCCTTCTTGTAGAGTGCGTCAGTATTTTGTGACCAGTCTAGTTTATTGTTCAGATGAACACCCAGGTACTTGTAGGATGTCACCATCTCGATGTCTGTTCCCTGTATGTTTACTGGTGCTGTGAGGGGTTGTCCTTGCCTGCAGCAGTCCACCACCAACTCCTTAGTTTTCCTCGCGTTGATCTGGAGGCAGTTCCGATGGCACCAGTCCACGAAGTCGTGGATAAGCCCTCTGTACTCAGCTTCATCTCCATTGGAGATGAGGCCAACGATCGCAGAGTCATCAGAGAACTTCTGTAGATGGCAGTGTGTTGTGTTGTGTGAGAAGTCCGCAGTATAAAGGGTGAACAGGAAGGGAGCCAAAACCGTTCCCTGGGGGGCCCCCATGCTACCGATGATCGTGTCGGACACACAGTCCCGGGTTCTCACAAACTGAGGCCGGTTAGTGAGGTAGTCCAGGATCCATGATGACAGGTGCTGGTCCACCCCTTCTCACAGCAGCTTGTCCTTCAGGATCATCAGTTGGATGGTGTTGAAAACACTGGAGAAGTCAAAGAACATGATCCTCACCGCATTCCCGGGCTTCTCCAGGTGGGACAGAGAACGGTGAAGGAGGAAGATCACCGCATCCTCCACCCCAATGCCATGCTGGTAGGCGAACTGGAGTGGATCCATCGCTGGTCCCACCAGGGGGCGGAGGTGAGCAAGGAGCAGTCTCTCCAGGGTCTTCATCATGTGGGACGTCAGGGCCACTGGTCTGTAGCTGTTCAGGTCTTTGGGGTGGGAAGTCTTTGGTACAGGTACCACACAAGATATTTTCCACAGCTGTGGTACCCTCCCCAGCTTCAGGCTCAGGTTGAAGATGTGCTCCACAATCCCACACAGCTGATCTGCACAGGACTTGAGGAGCTTTGCACTGATGCCGTCCAGTCCCGACGCCTTCCTCGCCTTGATCTTCCTCAGCTCCGTCCTCACTTGGGTCTTAGTGAGGGTCAGGTTGGGGGGCTATGTGTTGGGTGTGGGGAGGTGTTGGTGGAGTGGGGAGTGGGCAGCAGGACTTGATGTCTTTAGAGGCAGCAGTGGTTGTTGTGCAGTCAGGGGGGAGGGCGGTTGGTCAAACCTATTGAAAAACAGATTCAGATTGTTCGCCCACTCCCTGCCCCCCATGGCCTGGGGGGAGGTATTCTGGAGCCCAGAGATGGTTTTAAGGTTTCTCCAGACCCCGCTGATGTCGCTCTGTTGCAGCTTGTCCTCCATCTTCTTCCTGAAGCTGTCCTTGCCTTCTCTGATCTTTCTCCTCAGCTCCCTCTGTACGGACTTCAGCATCTCCCTGTTCCTCGACCTGAAGATCCTCTTCTTCTCTCTCAGAAGTGTTTTTATCTCAGGGTTGATCCAGGGTTTGTTGTTTGAGCAACACCATATGGTCTTGGTGGGAACGGTGTTGTCCACACAGAAACTGATGTAGTCCGTGATGGTGTGAGTGAGGCCATCGATGTCCTCACCATGTGGATCGCAGAGCTGCTTCCAGGCGGTGGTTTCAAAACAGCCCTTTGGAGTGTCCATTGCCTCCTCAGACCATAACTTCACTGTGCGCATGGCCGGAGGTTGTCTGTGCACTAGGGGTTTGTACACCAGCCGGAGATGAACCAAGTTGTGATCCGATCTCCCAAGTGGGGGGAGTTGAGATGAAGTGTACGCCTCCTTAGTGTTTGCGTAGAATAAGTCCAGTGTTTTATTGTCTCTAATGTGGCATGTGACATACTGGGTAAATGAAATAGAATGGGAGACAGTGAAACATGGTTGAAATCGCCTGAGATGAGGAGAAGAGCATCTGTGTGTTCTGTCTGCAGCCTTCCGGTTACTGAATGGATGACGTCACGCGCTGTCCCAGCGTTCGCCGTCGGGTTTGCATAAACAACAATGCAGATCACGTGTGAGTATTCCCTCGCGAGATATGTAGGCCGCATGCTAAGAGCTAGCAACTCATTGTCTTTGCTGCAGTGTCGTTGTTTAACAGTGATATGTCCCGGTCTGCACCAGTTGTTGTTAACATACATTATCACTCCACCGCCCCTTGCTTTGCCACTGTCTGGTGTTCGGTCTGCCTGTATCGCGTGGAAACCCTCCTGCTCAATGTTAGCATCTGCTGCTAGTTCAGATAGCCATGTCTCGGTACACAAAAGGAGAGAGCATTCCCGGTATATGCTATCGTAGCGGGAGATAGCCGCTAGCTCATCTACCTTTCCCAGTAATGACTGTACATTCCCCATGACAGTGGATGGAAGGGAGGGTCTGTACCTTATATTCTTTGTCTTCCGCCTTACTCCAGCCCTGCAACCACGGCGTTTTCGCCTCAGTTCTCCCGGTATGTCGAGTTTTTCCGTTAGCACCGGGTGGCGGTTGAGTGCTAGCAGCTCTTCCCTCCTGTATCGTCTCCTGCTATAAACAGTGGCTCCGTCCACCAGCTCAGGAGACAAAGGCAAACTTTGTCCTTTTTCTCAGGAGAAAAAGGCAACAGCTTCCCTGTAGAGGGAAATAGCGAGGGCGAGCCGGGCCGAAAGTGAGAGGTCCATACGGCACCTGGTGGAGAAGGCTTGGGGGAAAGATGAGGGTGAGGATGAGGATGATGGTGAAGATGGGGGAGAAGATGAGCCGGTCCAGTGTCCAGTGGCAGGGGATCTGCAGCTCCCTCACCGAACTTGGATCCTGCTGGTGCTGCACCCTCGTCGGACCCCGATTGGGTCATGGTTGCACCCGTGATGGACCCTGATTGGGTCACGGTTGCACCCGCGTCGAACCCCGACTGGGTCGGCGCTGCACCTGAACCGACATCCAACCCCGGACCCGGAACCTCTGGCACAGCGGGCGAAATCAGCTCCACGACCCTGGGAGAAGGCTCGGGAGAGAGAGAAGAACCGGGATCATTATCACCAGCAGCGCCAGAACCCGGCAAGACAAGCTCGGACGCAGCGGGCAGCTGCACCCGGCTCGTCTCCCCAAGAGACAGGCTTCTTCTTCCGGCTATCAGAGAGAGCAGATGCATTTCTTCTCCTCTCCCTTCTCCTCCTCCCCTTACTGATCCCAGCTTGCTGTGTGCTGTCTGTGTCTCGCTCTTCTTCTGCTGCATCTCGACCCAAACGGAAATTATGGAAATTATGGAACTGGGCTGGGCTTTAATGCTATTGACACTACTTTTTAACAGAAAATCGGGCCAGGGGGAGCCCAAGTGGAGAGACTCATGGAACAATTGGAACTCATGTCTCTGCGTGATTTGATTGAAGATGTGGAAGACATCTACCTGTTTGGCTTCATGATCACAGGATTTCTGCTGATTGGCCTTGGAGTTTTCCTGGTGTATCGAAAATTAAAGAAGTTGGAAGAGCTAATCAAAATGCGGACCCGACGAAGCTCCTCCAATAATTCGACCAGCTGGGGGGAGCACTGATAGCGGCAATGGTGAACTGAATTGGAAAGGTGAGATACATCTCGGAGTCGCTGGGTGTTCTCCAGGAAATGATTTTAAAGCCTGTGAATGTTAATTTAAATTGTGATGCACAGAATCGCATGAGAGATGAAAATTCTATGCTCTGAGTGAACTGTGAAGTTCAAGCCAATCAGTTTTGGCTTGGCTTCTCCCTAACATAAACAACTGGTGTGCAGTAATCTGAACTCTCAAGGACAGCGTCATGTGACTGGCATGGAATTTACCATCGGACATGCACTGAGAGTTTGAACTCTTGTGGACATGCTATCTATGTTTAACACACTAAAGACATAACACCTAAATGTTGCTGAGGGAGGATTTTTGCTGTTCACCAGTAACTAATACACACACTGCATACAACTTTACATGACTGATACACATATACTGACACTTACACATACACTGTCTCTCTCAACTTGCTTGTGCTTTGTTAATATGTGATCTGTATTGTCTGCTAATTGTGCATTAGAGGGTTTTTTTCTATGTGATCACAATCTTGCTCATACGAGCTTTATTTTGATAAACTATGTTTTTTTCTCTCTGCCCATTGTGTCATCCCCCCTCCCCCCTTTACCCCCCACTGTTTTGATGAGGCGCCTTGCATGGCTGCCGTGTCATTAGGAAGCGCTTATCGAGCGCACCTAATGTCAAGTCAAATTCCTCATGTGTTTTTAACATGCTTGGCAATAAAGCTCATTCTGATTCAGATTCTGATTCTGAAAAATGCTCTAGAATGGAAAGGAGAAAGATAATACAGAGCACTTGCCTGATCTCCGGTTCTGACGCCGTCCAGGACTCCAATGATCCGGGCTCGGACGGCAGGAGGTCGTCATCAGGCTCCCACTCAGCTACGTTGGGCTCCACAGCTGGCATGATGGTGTCCGCAGCCTCAGGATCCTCCGGCACCGATGCCCACGCTGATGGCCCACACGCCGTGGTGGCAGGGGACCCTCGACCCGCTGGACCGGACCGCTCGTCCGTGGAGACCCGGGGACGCTTCCTCATCGGCGCAGGTTCCACGCTGCAGTCCGCTCTCCTCCTCTGCCCACGATGTGGCTGCGGGACTGGAACCAGGCTCTCCAGAACCGCAGGCCCCCTCCTCATCCAACGACGTTGGCCTGGCGTCGAGGACCGCTCAGCGGAGGGAGACACAGAGGATGCGGGATTAACAATTAAAGCCACAGCAGGTGGTGGGAGCTCGGGGGGCTGCGAACCCCGAACACCACCCCCAGGAGTCTGACAAGGCAAATCACAATAATGAGAATATGGATGAATTTGGACTTGCCTGTCTCCTGGAGGCTGGATGGTGCCTGCTGCGGTGGCCATTGCTCCTCCCTTCCCCCGCCGGACGGTGACAGAGGGCCCCCTGGGAGGACGAAGGGGAGCCGCTCGAGAAGGTTCCGGGACGAGCTCGCCGAAACAGGACTCCAGAGACACACAGCAGCCGGGATAGGCGACGAGGAGGAGGGGGCGACAGCTGAGACCAGCCGGGCACGGAGCGCTGACGGGAAAGCCGGAGAAGATGGCCTGGAGGGAGAGGCTGCGGGGATTCCCCTCTGACGAGGCAGAGGAGTGACAGCTGTGTGGGGGATTGAGCCCTTGCGGCGACCCGGAACTGGATCCGGATGGGGTTCACACTGAGGTGGATTGTGTGAGTGACGACGGTTTCTGGCAGAGGGCGAGGCGAAGGTGAGGTCCGGGAATCGCCGCTCCAGAGTGGAAACAGAGGCAAAGAGATCGGCAAACTCAGGAAAGTCACTTAACCAGGGATTCCTCTCCACCAGTCTGACTGCTGCCGCCACATGCTTCATAATTACAGATGGATGAACAGCGGAGCGAGCAGCCGCCACTCGGTCCCAGATGCTGATTGCTGTCAGCTGCAGCTCCTCTGGGGGAATCCCGACTGACGTCATGCTTGATGGGGGAAGACCCCTCGATGGTGCGAACTCCCGGGCCGGAACGGAGGCAGGGGCGGGATCCCGAAGCGAGGGGCGATGATTCCTCCTCTTCGGCTTCCTGCCAGGATTTCCCTCCAGCCCACGGAGTATCTCGCGCTGTGCGGCGATGTCATATCTCCTCGCGCTGACTTCAGGATGGTTGGCGAAGCGGGGGAGATGATTAAGGACATCCTCAGCTTGGTCCAGGTACCGGTTCACGTCGCTGCTGAAGTCGAGGAGGGAGGCGGTGATGAGGATTTTTTCGCCTCGAGGCGAAATTGTCTGATTTGGAATCCCGGCTCCGCTGCATTGAAACACCGTCTGCGCCAGTTAATCTTGACGGACGCCCATTAGCTGCAGTGGAGCTAGCTAGCTTAGGTCCCACTGTCAGCGGTCCCTCGGCTCTCCTCAGCAGCAAGGAGACTGGGTGGGTGACGGTGAGAAGGAAGCCTAGTCGCAAAGCCCCGGTACACCACCAACCTGTTCACGTTTCTAATCGTTTTTCCCCGCTCAGCGACACACCCGCTGAGGAAAAAACTCTGATCATTGGCGACTCTGTAGTCAGAAACGTGAACCTAGAGACTCCAGCGGCCATAGTCAAATGCATCCCTGGGGCCAGAGCAGGCGACATCGAGTCAAATTTGAAAATGCTGGCTAAAAGTAACTGTAAATATTCTACAATTGTTATTCACGCCGGCATTAATGACATCCGTCTCCGGCAGTCGGAAGTCACGAAACTTAATATAGAATTGGTGTGTGACTTTGCCAAAACGATGTCTGCCACTGTAGTATTCTCTGGGCCCCTCCCCAATCTGACCAGTGATGACATGCTTAGCCGCTCGTCATCCTTGAACCGCTGGCTGTCTGTGTGGTGTCCTAAAAATGACGTGGGCTACATTGACAATTGGAGCTCTTTTTGGGGAAAACCTGGTCTTATGAGACGAGACAGCATTCATCCCACTTTGGATGGTGCTTCTCATTTATCTAACAATCTGGCATCTTTTTTATCCAAATTTCCAAAACCCTGACTACTCAGAGTTGGGACCAGGAAGCAGAGTCGCAGTCTTACACGCCTCTCTGCAGCTCCTCTTCATCCACCACCCCTCAGCTTAGCCCCTGTCTTTCCCCATCAGAGAATCGTTGTCTGCTCCCTCCAAAGTGAATAAAAATATAATGTATAAGCATCCCAAAGTGATTAAGCAAAATATTGGTAAAACTCAAATTAAACATAAAGCCTCTAAATTGAATGATTTGGCCTCTGTTCCTTCTCATAATTTAAAAATTAAATGTGGTTTGTTAAATATTAGGTCTCTAACTCCCAAGTCTCTGTTAGTCCATGATTTGTTAATTGATTATCAGATTGATTTAATTTCCCTTACAGAGACTTGGTTAGGACAAGAGGATTATGTTGGTTTAAATGAATCAACTCCCTCTGGTTATTTAAACTGTCAAAATCCCAGAAGTTCTGGTCGTGGAGGAGGAGTAGCAACAATTTACCATTCCAAATTACTAGTTAATGTAAAGCAAAAAACATGTTATAATTCCTTTGAGGGCCTGGTCCTCAGTATTGGGCACTTTAGCAATTTTAGGTAAAAACCCAATTTTATTTGCCATAGTTTATCGTCCCCCATCAACCTACTCAGAATTTTTATCCGAATTTGCTGATTTCTTAGCTGATTTAGTGCTGAAATCTGATAGAATAATTATAGTAGGGGACTTTAATATACATGTGGATGTAGATAGTGACTGCCTTAATGTGGCATTCAATTCAATATTAGATTCGATTGGGTTTTCTCAGAAAGTAGGAAATTCTACTCATTACCTCCACCATACATTGGACCTTGTTTTGACATATGGCATAGAAATAGAAAATCTTGTAGTGTCTCCTCATAACCCTGTACTGTCAGACCATTATCTGTTAACCTTTGATTTTACTATTTCTGACTATTTGGCTCCTAAAGAAAAATATTATTACAGTAGATGCCTCTCAGATGATGCTGTTTCCAAATTTATGCAGATTGTTTCCTCTATGCCATGTGTCAACACAACGGAAATAAGCTATAGACAGCTTGCTCCTTCTGTAATTGATAACATGGTGGATAGTGTTTCAGCTTCTCTGCATCAGGCTCTAGACTTGGTGGCCCCCTTAAAAAAGAAAAAGTCTAATCAGAGATTTCTAACTCCTTGGTTCAACACAGAAACTCGTAGCTTAAAACAGAAGACTCGTCAATTAGAAAGAAAATGGCGCTCTACTAATTTAGATGAAATCTATTTAGCTTGGAAAAATCATCTTTTAATTTATAAAAAATCTCTTAGAAAAGCTAGAACGAGTTATTACTCTGCATTAATAGAAGAGAACAAGAATAACCCCAGGTTTCTTTTCAGCACTGTAGCCAGGTTGACAAAGAGTCAGGACTCTGTCAATCCTAGCATTCCCTTAGAGCTTACTAGTCAGGACTTTATGAACTTTTTCAATAATAAAATTTCATCCATCAGAGATAAAATCAATCAGATTCTTCCCACAGTTAACTTAAATGCTGTAACTGCTACAACTCCTTCTATTGATGTCTGTCTTGATGAGTTTACTCCAATCGAGCTTTGTGAGTTAGACAAAATAGTTTCCTCATCCAAACCTTCAACTTGTCTTTTAGACCCTATTCCTACCAGGTTATTTAACCACTTGCGCTCCGTTGTTCCGTGGGCGGGCAAGTCTCTGCATCCTATGACGCACGAGGGCGCGCGAGAGCGCGCTCGTGCGCCCTCGTGCGCATGACGCATGATGGTGGTGATGGTGATGTAGTAGCGTCCAAGCGCCACTCAAAAAAAAACTGCAGAGACAGCCGCAAACAGATTAGTTCATCTGATTGACCTCTCATTCGACTAATAAGAGCCTTGAATTGGGTTTCTGAAACCTTGAGGAGCCAATGAATGAAAATCTAGGAAGGAGGACCCGCCTACTGTGAACGCAGGAGCCAATTGAAGCACAGAAATTCTGGCTGGGTGAAGCCATATTTACTGCTGCAGAAGGACTCTGTACGAATCTCCTACAGACCCAGGCTCACCCAGCAGCATGGAAAACACCCACAAGTGGGACCTGCACTCATTCCAGCAGAATAGACGGAGGCCGACGACAAAAGTCGGAAATCATTCGCCAAAACGGCAATATGTAATGGAATTATGTTGATCGGGATCCACGAGCGGAGCAGCGTCGCGTTCGTCTGACGCGTGGGAAGAGCTGTTCGCCACGACTCTGCTGCTTTGAAGAGGTAAGGTGTTATAAGCTAAATTATTATTTATCCCTGAAAACTGTAATCCAAAAATGACTTTTGACCGATCGGCAAATTACAACTGTACTGCGCACGAAGTGCGTGCGCCGCGATAAACGGCCAAATGGCACAGTTTGGAAAAACGTCTGTAACTTTTGAATAATTCAATGTAGAAGCTTCATTTTAGGCTCTAATGAAAGGTCACACTCAGGGCTGTGTCTGTGTGTGTGTGTGTGTGGGCGGGGGGTCGTCGTCCCCCCCCCCGCTACCAAGGACCAAATTCGGCCCTCTTCATGACGGATTACACTCTTTTTTTTTTTTTTTTCCTTGCATGTTTTCACAGCGGCTCCCCCCCCCCTCGCTACTGTGTGTGTGTGTGTGGGGGGGGGGAACCGTGAACGGACCGTGAACGCCCCTCACGGTCTGCAGAAGAGGAGCGGGGGGGGCACGGGGGGGGGCACGGTTCGAATGCTCCCCGGTCCGCGGGGGGAAGCATATCAGTCTATTCCATCATGTAGCGATGGCCCTCTTCTGTAGCAGGGGGGGGGGGGGCGTTCACGGTCCGTTCACGGTTCCCCCCCCCCCACACACACACAGTAGCGAGGGGGGGGGGGGAGCCTCTGTGAAAACATGCAAGGAAAAAAAAAAAAGAGTGTAATCCGTCATGTAGAGGGCCGAATTTGGTCCTTGGTAGCGGGGGGGGGACGACCCCCCGCCCACACACACACACACAGACACAGCCCTGAGTGTGACCTTTCATTAGAGCCTAAAATGAAGATTCTACATCGAATTATTCAAAAGTTACAGACGTTTTTCCAAACTGTGCCATTTGGCACAATTTGGCACAGTTCCATAACGCCTGGGAACAGCCTGAGAACAAAGCTGTGTAAAATATTCATTTTTTGTGGTATTGTTACCAAATTTGGATCTCAGCTGGATAACACTTGGTTCTACATTTCTGTTGCATTTTCCAGCCGGATCGGACAGCTGTCTGTTATTTACAAGCATTTGTATCCAAAAAAACACTGTGTCCAATTTTTTTTTCTTCAAGTTCAGTATGTTTAGATGACTGTAACTCAGTGGCCGGAGCACGTAGAGAGATTATGTTTTTTTTGCCAAAAAATTCAAAGTGTTTTCTTTTAAATGAGACCAACCCCATGAAGATGCTGCAAAGGGTTGAATAACAGCTTTCGATTTACTTTGGGCACGTTATTTTTTGGCATTTTTAGGAAAATTGCCAGGAGTGCAAGTGGTTAAAGAAGTCTTCCCACTTATTGGTAGCTTTATTCTTCATATAATCAATTCTTCATTAACTTTAGGCCATGTACCGCAGGCTTTTAAAACGGCTGTAATTAAACCCTTACTCAAAAAGCCAACGCTAGATCCAGGAGCTTTAGCTAACTATAGACCAATCTCTAATCTCCCTTTCATTTCAAAAATCTTAGAAAGAGTTGTTGCTACGCAATTATTTGACCACCTGCAGGGAAATGGTTTACTTGAAGAGTTTCAATCTGGGTTTAGAATCCATCATAGTACTGAAACAGCCTTAGCGAAGGTCACTAACGACCTCCTCATTGCATCTGATAATGGACTAGTTTCTGTACTTGTCCTTTTAGACCTTAGTGCAGCTTTTGATACTATCGATCATAATATTCTACTTGATAGATTAGAACACTATGTTGGACTTAATGGAACTTCGTTGCAATGGTTTAGATTTTATTTATCTGATAGGTTCCAGTTTGTTCATGTAAATAATGAGTTTTCTTTCAACTCAAAGCTTAGTCATGGAGTTCCACAGGGATCTGTGCTAGGCCCTACTCTTTTTAGTTTATATATGCTTCCGTTAGGCAACATTATTAGAAAGCACTGTATACATTTTCATTGTTATGCAGATGAAACACAATTATACCTGTCAATGAAGCCAGATGATAGTAATCAATTAGCCAAGTTAGAAGCCTGTCTTAAGGAAATCAAAGCTTGGATGACTTGTAATTTCCTGCTATTAAATTCAGATAAGACTGAAGTCATTCTTGTTGGTCCAAAAAACCTTAGAAATTCCTTTCCAAATCAAACTTTCAGTTTGGATGCGGTTACTCTTTCTCTTAATAGCTCTGTGAGGAACCTTGGAGTTATTTTTGATCAGGATCTGTCCTTCAATTCACATATTAAATTTGTTTCTAAGACTGCCTTCTATCATTTGCGTAATATTGCCAAGATTAGGAACATCTTGTCTCAGAGTGATGCTGAGAAACTGATCCACGCTTTTGTTAGCTCGAGATTAGATTATTGTAATTCTTTATTATCAGGCTGTCCTAAAACATCTTTAAAAAGTCTTCAGCTGATTCAAAATGCTGCAGCAAGAGTTTTAACAGGTACTAGAAAGACAGATCATATCTCTCCGGTTCTGGCCTCCCTTCATTGGCTTCCCATAGAGTTTAGAATTAAGTTTAAAATCCTTCTTCTTACTTACAAAGCTCTAAACAATCAGGCTCCTTTTTATTTAAAAGATCTGATACTACCATATCATCCTAACAGAGCACTACGCTCCCAAAATGCAGGATTACTTGTAATACCTAGAATCTCCAAAAGTACAATGGGAGGCAGAGCCTTCAGTTATCAAGCTCCTCTCCTGTGGAATCAGCTGCCAATCTGGATTCGGGAGTCAGACTCGATCTCTGTTTTTAAGAATAGGGCTAAAACCTACCTTTTTGATATAGCCTACAATTAGGGAGGGATCATGTGTTTCTGAACCCTCCCTTAGTTATGCTGCTAATAGGTTTAGTCAGCCGGGGGACCTCCAGTAATGCACTGGGCCTCACTCCTTTCCTCACTCTCAATGAAATATTTTTTTTTTTTTGCTGGTCATTAACATTTGTTTGTTCTCTCCCATAGATTGAGTCCCCATCGTGCTGTTTGCTCTCTACATGTCTGTTCTTTTCTTCTTCTCTATCCCCTCACCCCCCAGCCAGTCGCAGCAGATGACTGCCCCTCCCTGAGCCTGGTTCTGCTGGAGGTTTCTTCCTGTTAAAAGGGAGTTTTTCCTCTCCATCGTCGCCAAGTGCTGCTCACAGGGGATCGCCTGATTGCTGGGGTCTTTCTGCAACTGTGGGGGTCCTCCCTACAGTTGATAGTGCTATGAGATGACTGTTGTTGTGAAATGGCGCTATATGAATAAAGTTGAATTGAAAATTGAATTGAATTGAATTGGACACGCTCGAGAGCGTCTGCGAGGTTGTCGCTCTAACTCTGAGTGCGGGCCCTCCATGACGGCATGTCTCCAGCACGGTACCCAGACAGGTAGGAACAACAGTCTAATTTATGCAACACTCACGGTGACCAGCAACTCACTGGCTGCGACCTACTGTCACGAATGGCTCTTGCGAGCCATTAATAAGAGCCAAGGGCCAATTGGTGAGTTTGCGTAGTTTATTAATAGTAAGGGAAAAGGAACACAACAAAGGAAAAGAGCCTCGTGGGGCAAAACACAAATAATATAAGAGGTACACTTATAAATAATGATGAGGGAAGAGAGGAGGGCTGGAGCCGGACGTAGGGACTCCAGCCTAATCCACACCGAGAGATGAGCGTGGATAATGTGAGGTCTCAGCCCTGAGCAATCAGGGCCGCTCCCTTATATAGTGGTTGACAGCGCCTCAGCTGATGAGAGGTAATTGGCCTCCAGCCGTCCCGTGGAGCTTGACAGCCGGAAGCCCGCTGAGATGCTGTCATAACAAGAGCCGGGCTGAGATGATGTATGGCCTGAGCGCGGACGACATCGGCGCTCAGACCATGTCACTTTGCCCTGAAGGCTTTGGCAATGAGGCTTATAAAGGCATATCTAGGTTCAGATTAAAGACAGTTGGTTGCCCTTGTTCTAGGACCTTGTTCTGGCTACAGCTTCCATAAGTAGCCTTGTTCTGATCCACAAAATTCTACGTAGATTTGTTCTCTGGCTACAAGTTCAGTCAGTTGCCTTGTTCTCAGGCGATGCAATTGATTGTGTGTTTACAGGATGTGTTTGTGCACTTATTTTTTTTCTTTTTGGATTGTTAGACAAGTTGCAACCTCAATTTCTCAAGGCTCTTGAACTGAGAAGACAGGAAGTGACCTTGAAGTAAGTGTCAACTTATAAATTTGCAAAAATCATCAGAATCTAAAAGTTGAACAGTTGTGCCTTTTTACCAGATTAAAGGCAAGTGTGTGTGTGTTTGTATAGACATAGTTAAGTCTGTGTCATTTCTTTCTAATAATGACACTTTTTTTCTGCCTTCAGGCCTTTCCTCAACAGACTTCAGGACATTCTTGTGGTGTCTTCATGCTAATGGTAATTGTGATGAAGTCTTGAAAGCTTTCATTCCTCACATTCATTGTATCTTAAAGTTGTTCTCGTGCTTTTTAAAGTATGCTCTCTGCCTCTGTTCGTCCACCCCATTTGACTTCACTGAGGTAAGTCATAGTTTCCCTTTTTAAATATTTCATCAGTCTACTGTCATCATGTGGGTTTTTTTTTTTTTTAATTTCACTTTTTTTCTAGTGGGGTATGGCAGTAATTCGCCAGTGGCGGTGCGTTCAACTGATGGAGCAATTTTGCATTGAGGAGTATGAATGAAAACAGAAATTTTCAGTTGCGTCTGCTTTGCTCTATGAAGCCACTTTAGTTGAAACTGTGCAGTGGTTATTGTTTTAAGGCATGGGCAGAGATTTGCATTCTGGACAGAGGAAGCTTCCAGACTCCTTCAGGGAGCCACTCAGCCCGTCTTCAGGGTGTCAAAGTCCACGTCTGCCAGCATCCGACCCACCAGGGATTCAGTCAAACATCAGGAGGACAACAGTGAGGTCAAATCATTCAGAGGGAGATTTTGTCCAAGATGACTATAACTAATTGGTCATGTTAAAAGAAATTGCCTGGTTTGAATGGTTTAGTGTCATTTTTGCTTTTCTTCTTGAACACAATTACAGGATTACTACTGCAACAACACAGCATCAGTAGGGTAAAACTAACCTGTGTCATGATGGCCTAATCCCAGCTCACGTTCCCTGTTAGTGGGATTATCTCTGATCAAAACACATCTGGCTGTTCTGTAGTTGTGGCTTTTGTATTTGATTACATGCAAGATGATGAAACAAGTTTTTGCTGATTCAGTTGAACTCTTGTGATGTGCTGCTGCAGCATGGCATCCTGAGTGACGTCCATACAGCACTGTGCTGGGTGCACAGTAAGCATGCACTGTTCCGTGGGGAGATGGCAGAACCTGATGTTCTCCAGATGAGCCCAGAGCTTCAGGACGACACTGAAAGAATTACGGGAGGGAGAATCATTTGATGCAAACAAGCCTTTTTTGTTCATCTTCCAGTATCAAGAGGACATGGAGACATTCTTTAGAACTTGTTCAGATGAACAAGGACCCACAGTTAATGCCATGTTCCGGCAGTTCTGTCCAGACAGTAAGAAACCCAGTTTCACTTACCTGATTTTACATTACTAAATATTTTGACTCAGTAAAAATTATCTATATGTTGTTAATGTTTCCAGCAAGAGCAAATGTTTCCTTCTCCTCTGTATGACTGATCAGTCAAGTCAACTGGATTCAAGTATTTTTGACTTCTGAAACATTTCACCAAAGTTTCAGAAGCAAAAATACTTGAATGCAGTTGACTGATGTGTCATCCAGTAGACTGACCTGCCTGGATGACAGAATCTTCACCAAACCATTTCTGCTCTGCTTCTCCTCAGTATCTTTTCCAGATTAGGTGCTGCATGTCTGGTTGGAAGTGAACCTCTTCAGAAAGCTTGACACTTAAAGATAAAGTGCAGTTCTGATGAATGCTTTTTCAGCCCAGTCTCACAAACTGTGTACAAGTCTTACATTTACCCACGATTATAAATTGTGTAGTGTATACAGAAAAGGCTCTTTTTTATACATGACTTTTTCCTCTGTATACTGAGGGTGAGTTGGGTGGACACCCTGGCATAGGTGAGAAAGTAGTGCAAACTGCCTCTTCCTGTGGCTAAGAAACCAGAGAAAGGACTGTTTTAACTGAGCCCCTCACCCAGCCATGACCCCAACATTAACCATCAGAGTTCCTCAAGTGTTTCACACTGAAAACCGACAGGATCACCATCTCCCTTCATCCACCTGGGTGTGAGGACTGAAGCGCAGCAGCAGTCTCATCAATGATGACAGACTGCAGTGAGAAACAGTGACAGAGTGTCCTGGACTGAATCAACATCTCAATTACGCCCATGGCAATGATAAAGGATGACAATTTTTAATGTATTTTTCTGTATATATCTTTAAAAAATCTATCCTTTGTGAATATCTAGTTTGGGTAGGTAAAATAACGAGGCTTTAAAAAAACAGCTGGGAACAACTTTTCTTGATCTGTTTTATCCAGATTTAAAATTTGTCACTTTTCCCAATTATATCCACTGCTTACATTTTGTTTTTGTTGTGTAATTAGTAAACATTGTGTTTATAATGTAATTAATTCAAGATTGTTTTGCTTTAAACAAGTTTTGCTTTTAAAGTTCAGTGCTGTTGTTACCAATGTTATGTTGTTGTTATGTGTACATAAAATATATTGTTTATAAAATAAATGAATCATTTTTTTAATTTTGCTTTAATGTTTTACAGTTCTTGACACACTGAAATCTCCTAGTTGTTTTGATTAATACAAATGGACAAAAAATGAGAACTAATGATTTTGCAAAACTACCAATAATAATTTTAATGGTTCAGAACACATCTTTATTGAGGATTAATCTTTAAATTGACTTATTTGCAGATGGCTAAATACTAACCCTACAACAACTGAGTAATAAATTTGAAAATATAAGACTGAAAGCTGTAAGTTTTATTCATTGTTGGTATATTAGAGTACTCATAAGCTACTCTGTTGAAGTTACACAGGACGCTTCGTGACACATATATTTCATAAATGATTTATTTATTGCTAATTTTAAATAACTCAGGATACATTTATTTAATAAATATGTTTTATTTCCAATGTTAGTTTTTTCACAACGCATTTATTATTGGTTTATTTACTCATTCAATTTTGTCCCTTCTGGCCCTCCGTAGTCCAGGGGCCTTTTCTCATGTATTAACCTAGAGGAGCCATTTTCACTTGTTTATTTTTTGTTATTACGTCTAGCTACTAGGTGGCATGCTTTGATTGGTTGGTCATTTTGCTACATAAGGAAGTGTTGAAGCATACACAGGTGTTGCTAATCAGAGACAAACATTTCACTCACCATCAGCACAGGAGAAAGAAAACTGCTATTTGTTTGTATTTTGGTTATTTTTTGGAGAATTTACTTTAAATTCTTCTCCAATAAGGCAAAAAATATCAAGTACTTTTATTATGAAAGGTAAAACGAGGAAGTGACTTGCGGTCATTAACTTTTTTCATAATGTCATGCAAAAAAATAACCCTCATTTACATAAAATGGTCGTCAACGCAATATACTCTAAAAAAAAAAATTAATAACGCGTGTCTGTAATATATATTACAGCCCGCCACATGTGCCGTAAAAAGACGAGCTGTGAAGTGGTAGTGCGCATGCGTGTGCAACCGATACTGTTCCACTGACAGATAATGTTGTCCTTTTCCTACTCAGTTCCACCCAAAGCAAAAGAAATTAATTTCAAAATTTTAAATAATATATTCTGGAAGATGAAAGCTGACGAGGTAGCGAGCTGTACAACACACAAACTTTATTTACCTCCCAACATCAAGTACAGAAAAAAACTCTCCTGAGGTTTCTGGGCACCTCTTTTATACCCTTTATTTCTGCCCCATGAAACCCAGGGAGCCAAAGACAATACATTCATACACTCAGTGCACAAAGAATGCCTGGCACATTAACATCATACAACACCAGCCCTGCTTCTCACACCCTCTCTTCCTCTAGCAAACTCCAGTGTCTCCTGAACTCCCCAGGGGGTGGATAGTCCTTTCTGTTACATCTGAGACTTCCCAGTGCCCCTTCCTCCTTCAGTCCTCTGTTCCATCTACCCCCCTCCCCCTTCCCCCAGCTTCCAACTCTGGGTGGAGAACCCCACACACACAGTGCCACCACAAAATACCTCTAAAATAATTTTTTACATCAAAAATTTAAATGGGAAAACAACTCATGTAATTTTTGCACAAATGACATAGAAACAGTAGAATATACATTTCTTCATTGTGAACCAGTTCAGGAATTTTGGCTCTCATTCCAAAGTTGGTTTCAGCTAAAAAAAAAATTGTTGTAGGAGCCAATTAAGCCCAATTGTATAAATAGGAACTGTAATGTAGTCATCATCATCATAGCAGTCTGTCGTGGGCGACAATGACGGTTTCATTTAGGTCTGGTCAGATTCCTCCACACAGCTCTGTCTTTAGCCTTCCACTGCCAGGAACTCCTGTCTATGTCCAACTTCTTCAAGTTTCTTTTTACAGTGTCTTTAAATCTTACCTTGGTCTACCCTGATTGTGTTTGCCCTCGCATAACTGTGAGTAAAGTAACTGCCGAGGGAGACGCTGGTGGTCCATCCTCTCAACATGTCCAAGCCATCTCAGGTTCATCTGTATTATCATGTCCTCCACTGATGGGAGGCCAGCTCGTTTCAACACTTCTATGTTGGTTATCTTGTCTTTTCATGAGATGTTCATTATGGCTCGAAGGTGTCTCATCATGTACGCGTGGAGTTTCTTCACCTGCACTCTGTAGACAGTCCAAGTTTCAGCACCATACAATAGAGTAGCCAGTACTGTCGCTCTGTACACTTTGCATTTCACACGGATAGACACATGTCGATTGTTCCACAGTCTCTCCCTCAAGTTTCCAAACACAGCGCTTGCTCTTCCCATTCTGAGAGATAGTTCATCCTCCAGCCTAGCATTCTCTGAAACAGTACTCCCTAGATACTTGAAAGTCTTGCACTTGACTAGTGGCTCTGTACCAATGCTGATCTCTTCTGGTAGTGATGTTGATAATTGGAACTTTGGTGGTTGATAAAGGCACTCTGTCTTCTTGATGTTGATTTGGAGACTGAATTGGCTAGCTGCTCTTGCAAATTTCTCCACTAAAGATTGCATATCGTCCACGCTGTGTGCAACTAGAGCACTGTCATCGGCAAAGAACATTTCTCTTACTACCTTTATCAATGTCTTACCCTTGGCTTTAAACCGTGCCACATTGAACAAGTCTGCTTCTTTCCTTGTTTGAATGTATACTCGCTCTGAAGTGTCTTTGAAGGCCACCTCAAGCATGGCTGCCACATATAGCGAGAAGAGTGTAGGTGCCAGCACACACCCTTGTTTCACCCCGTTGCTTACTGAAAAGTCTTTAGATACTGAACCACTCATTGCCACGTTTGCTTGCATACCTGTATGGAGTGCCTCGATCAGGCTTTCAAACTTCTCTATACAACCATATTTCTTGAGTACATGTCAAAGTCTTTGTCACGAAACAGTATCGAAGGCTTTACTGAAGTCTATAAAGACTAAATAAAGCAGCATGTTCTGTTCGATACACTTTTCTTGAACCTGTTTCAAGCAGAAAATCATGTCCATTGTGCTTCTTCCACTTGTAAAGCCGCACTGGGTTTCCGGTAGTACATTCTGCGAGATGTGTTCCCTGAGTCTGTTAAGTAGTACACGTGAGAGAATCTTACCAACAGTGGCCAGCAGTGATATACCTCGGTAATGTCCACAATCTTTCCTGTCACCTTTCTTGAACAAAGGCACAATACTTGCATCCTTCCAGTCTTGAGGTACTTTCTGGGCATCCCATATCTCTTGGATGAGCTTGTGCAGGCAGTTCGTCAGCTGAACACCACCAAATTCCCATACTTCTGCTGGAATTCCATCCCTTCCTGGAGCTTTACCATCCTGTGTTGTCCTGATAGCTGCCATTAGTTCATCAAAATTTGGTGGTTCATCCAGACTTGATACAGCTGGTCGCTGCACTAGAGCTTCTTTAGCCTCTTCAGTGAGATCTCCAGGGTTGTTTAGTAGTTGGTCAAAGTTGTCTGCAAATCTGTCCAGGATCTTGTCTTTCTCCTGCAAAACCGTTTCACCATCCATAACCCTTAGTTGGATCAATCCTCTTGGTTTAGGGCCTTAGATTTCTCTCAAACCTGTGAAGAATGTTTTCATGTCCTTCCTGTCTGCTGCAGTTTGAAGTTTCTCCGCTTTTTCATCCCACCAGTTGGACTTCATCTCTCTGGTGTACTTCTGTAGCTCACTCTGAGCCTTTGAGTATTTCATTTTCTTCGACCTTGTGTTACACTGTAGGTTTTCCTACCTAGCTGTATTCCTCGCTTCTAGTAGTTTCTTCAGGTGTTCATCATGCTCATCAAACCAATCTTGATGTTTCCTCTCAGGGTAGCCTAATACATCACTCACAGTCTGATACACCGCATCCTTCAGTGTTGCCCATTTCTCTTCTATGTCATTTTTTGAGTTGTTGCTGTCCCAGTCTTTCAAGTTTTCATCCATTTCCTGTGTAAGTTCTTCCTGCTTCTTTTGGCCTTTCAGTTCACTAGTGTTTAGCTTCCATGGTGGCTTCGCACCCGTTCTGCAGTGCTGTTTTCGTCTGCAAATCCTTAACCTGTTGCACTTCGGTGTACCGTGGGCGGGCACGTCTCTGCGTCCTAGGACGCACACTGTGCATCCTAGGAGGCACTGAAAAAAACCCACCTGCATTTCCGTTCTTCCACTACAGACACAGCCGCGAACAGAAAGCCAAAGGAGTGCTTTGATTGGTTTAGATGTGATTGACCTCTCATTCGACTAATAAGAGCCTTGAATTGGGTTTCTGAAACCTTGAAGAACCAATGACTGAAAACCTAGCAAGAGGGACCCGCCTGCCAACGGCTGCAAATGCAGCCAGCCAATTGAAGCACAGAAGTTTGAAAGCTGTTTTGTGTAAGGCTGGGTGACACACAGGCGTTCGCCAGTCTTTTTTTCTAACTACTGTTCTTATTTGTTTTGAAAAATCGTTCGCCAAAACCGCAATCATGGAAGCGCAAAACCGCAATAATGGAATTATGGTTTGACCGGGTCGCGAGACCAGAACCACGAGTCCGTAACAAGCGGACCAGCTTCATGTTCGTCTGACAATGAGGAAGAGAAGTTCACCAGCTACGCTGCTGTTGTGACCAGGTAAGTGTTATAAGCTAAATTATTCTTTATCCCTGAAAATTGTAATCAAAAATGACTTTTGACCGATCGGTAAATTACAACTGTGCGTCATCGCCACATGACGGACCGCGGCGCACGAACCCGTGCACCAGGCAATGTCCGTCCTCTGTAGCGGGGGTGGGGGGGGGACAACCCCCGCCCCCCCCACACACACACAGCCCTGAGTGTCACCTTTCATTAGAGCCCAAGATGAAGCTTCTATATTGAATCATTCAAAAGTTACAGACGTTTTTCCAAACTGTGCCATTTGGCACAATTTGGCACAGTTCAAAAACGCCTGGGAACAACCTGAGAACAAAGCTGTGTAATATATTAACCCCTTGCACTCTGGTGCAAGGGGTTAATCTAGATCTCAGCATAACATTATCAGTACCACAGTCCGCACCTCTCATTGCTCTGGTGTCCAATACATCTGTTATGTCTCTCTGCCTGACTATGATGTAGTCTAATAAGTACCAGTGCTTGGATCTTGGGTGCATCCATGTCTTCTTGTGTGTGTCCTTGTGCTTAAATAGAGTGTTGGTTATCACAAGGTTGCACTCTGAACACAGTGCAAGTATAAGTTCTCCATTAGCATTGCACTTGCCTACTCCATGACTGCCTAGCACTCCTTTCCATTTCTCAGTGTCCGAACCAACTCTGGCATTAAAATCTCCAACGAGTATCAGCCTGTCATCAGTCGGTACACGCCTGATAGTCTCACGTAAATCACTGTAGAACTCTTCCTTCACCTCCTCTGTGTTGGTCATTGTTGGGGCATATACACTGATGAGAGTGGCATACATCTTCCGCTGCAGTGGGAGTCTCATAGTTATTATCCTGTCGTTGTTTGGTACCGGTTCCTCATCAAGCATTGCTGCTATCTCCTTTCTAACTGCAAAGCCCACTCCTGCTTCTCTCCTTTGCTAGAAGGTTCCTGGTTCAAATCCCCAGGCTGGCAGGGGTTGGAACCTTTCTGTGTGGAGTTTGCATGTTCTCCCTGTGCTGCGTGGGTTTACTCTGGGGGCTCCGGTTTCCTCCCACAATCCAAAGACATGCATGTTAGGTTAACTGGCTGTTCTAAATTGTCCCTAGATATCTGTTTCCTATAGGCCCTTAGAATAGAGGGTTAGTACTAGTGAAAGCGTTTTGAGTGGTCTTTGTGACTAGAAAAGCACTATATTAGTGCAGGTTAGTTAGTTAGTTAGTTAGTTAGTTAGTTAGTTAGTTGATCTCCCACTCCAAAAGAAGATGTACCCATGGTCTTCCAAGCTGTCATATCCAGGCAATCTTGTTTCACTAAGTGCAACTATGTCTACATTGTACCTGTTCATTTCCAGGGCCACAAGCGTGGTCTGTCTTTCTGGGCGCTGTGATGTTGTTCTGTCCAACAGAGTGTGTACATTCCATTCTGCTACACACAAGGCTGCTGTTTTCCTCTTCTTTTGTCTTCCTGCTCCTAGCTTACTTTTCACTGCCTGTCGAGAGATCAGCGCGGACCTTGTAAGCCTGGGCGAGGTCTGAGCCGGTATGAGTTGCTTTCTGATTGACCATTTCATGAAACTGCTTGCAAAGTATTTGAGTACCGCTAGCTTTTGCTGGACTAGCAGCACATTCTTGGCAGATAAAGGTATTATCAGTGGCAAGGACAAGCCAAGACAAACTGACTCCAGTATCTGTTGCAGTGACTGACCAGATGATAGGTTTGTTTATCTCTGCTCTTTGTGTAGTGCATGTCACAATGCACCGACTGGCACAGTCCACCACAGACCTTGCGACAGATGTGTTTATCTGCCAGGATGTCCAGTCTCACCCTGTGTAACTGGGAGTGGTCCACCACAGTCCTGTGGCAGATATTGTTTTTAGTTCTGCCAGGATGCCCTGTTTCACCCTCCATGCCCTCGGAAGGGCGGGGATGCTGGTTGACTCACCGACGACCCGACCCATGAGACAGATAGTACCGGTTTTCATGGTTATCCGGTAGCAAGCAAGCCAATGCCTGACCTGACACACCAAAAATGTAAGTCTCAGTTAAAAGCTGCCAATTTCTGACCAAAAAAAGTGAAATTTTATGGGTAAGAAGCTGTAACTTTAGCAAAAAGACAAAAGAAGGTGTAAATTTCCAACTGTTTACAACCTAAAAATGCTGCAGATATAAGATTTGAGTAAAATGCTGCAAGTTTAAGCTTTTTTTTTTTAAACTGCAAATTCAAGAGTAAGAAAAGCTCTAAATTCCTGAGGAAAAAGCTGCAAAATTATGAATAATAAAAAGCTGCAAATTTTCAAGTAAGAAGCTGCACATTTCTGAGTAGAATGGCTCTAACTCTGCAGGAAAATCCTAAAAATTTATGAAAAAATCCTCACGTTTACAAAAGAATGTTTCTAATTTACATGGGAAAAGGATGTGATAAATTGGCATGTGTTGGCCATTTTTTTAAAAGACAGCCGTGAGGAGGAACTAAGCAGTGATGTTCGGAGGTGTTAACCCTTTGAGTGTGTATGGCACATTTCTGCACCTGTCAGCTGATCAGTCTAAACAAAGCCTGTACAGCTGAATAGAGTGTGAAATGTACAAACCTTTTAACACCACTTGGTGGCCGAGAGGTGTGGCTTTTCATTTACTGTGAGAACGGGAAATGGTCCAATGCAATAAGTAAGTCAAATCAGCGTTTGAAGCCCCCTCCCCTTTCATGCTGCTGTTTGACAGGAGGAAACAGGATGGCGAAAAAAATGCTCTCAGCTGAAGAGGTATTAGGACTGATATTCACCGCTCCTGCGTTAGAGGAAGAGCTTAGCCCTAGTTCGTCATCTGCGTTAGAGTCCAGCTCTGATTATGTGCCTGGAGATGTACAGATCCAGGATCTGTACATCTCCAGGACCCGGAGGCGTGCTGGCCGGATCATAGCCGATCCCTCACACCCTGGTCACGTACTGTTTGCCCCCCTCCCCTCAGGTAGAAGACTTCGGTCCATCCAGACTAAAACCTCCCGTCACATGAACAGCTTCTTCCCCTCTGCCATCAGACTGCTGAACACTAAGTGACTTATTGACTCTCGTGCACTATGTACAGCAGCTCAACCAGACTCATGTCAATCATCACTGTTTTCTTCTTGCATTACCGACTGCACTATATAGTTCTCCACAGTATCTGCTGCTCGCTAATATATTTTAACTGCTGACCAGTATCACTTACTCTTATTCTACACTTTATTGCATGTATAGTTTATTTCTTTTATCTTATCATGTTTAATGTTGCAGCATTGCACCGAGACAAATTCCTAGTTTGTGTACTACATGAACAATGGCAATAAACCTGATTCTGATTCTGATTCTGATTCTTTGGACAATGATGCAAGCAGTTCTTACAAAAGTGGAGACGGACATCTTGTGCGCGACGCTACAGCTGCATTTTCTGTGTCCAGCCGTGCCCAAAATGGCACAGGAGCCTCGTCTGCAGATTGTTTTGCTTTGCCAAACCATGGTGGTGGAGTGAAAAAGGTCCAGAGCAGCCCGTGGGCGACGTTTGGCTGGGCAAGAGCGCACTGCCAGTGCACATCGACATGTGCCACGTGTGCGCGGTGGCAGGACAATCGGTAGTGGCGATGCAGCAGGAGGTTTGGACATTGACGGCTGGGAGCTTCTTAGAGATGAAAAAGTTTATCAGCCGTGGCTGAAAGCATTTGAACAGCCAGTTGGAAATCGTGGAGAGAAGGACCTGTCATCTGCACCCGCCGCTGACTTTGTGTCGCTTTTTTTTTGGACTCCAGAATTCTGGATGCTTGTGACCGACGAAACAAACAGCTACATATTTGTTGCATAAACTGTGTTTCATTTGCTTCATTTTAGTTTAGTGTGAAACAAATGTGCCATGAGATTTGTTGGTTTTTTTTATTGGTTTTTATTAATTTTGTCAATGATGAGACAAAAGGCCATGCGGTGAGTGTGTGGAACAAAAATTGTCCATCCATTCATCTTCTACCACTTTTCCGGAACGGTAGAAGATGAAGCAGCAAATGAAGGGACAAAAGGACCATGTGGTGACAGTGTGTGAAACAAAAGTTGTCCATCCATCCATCTTCTACCGCTTTTCCGGAGCGGTAATTAGGTCCAATTATGCACAATGCATGGATGGAAGTTCACCTGGCAGACACTTGGGTACCTCTGCAACACTTTTATAATTGGGACTTTGCATCTAACTGTAATTCTGAGACTATTGTGTTATAATAAAATTTGGATTGTTGCAATATGCAATTTAGGTTCAATTATGCACAATGCATGGATGCAAGTTCACTTGGCAGACAACTGGGTTCCTCTGCAACATTTTTGTAATTGGGACTTTGCCTCTAACTATTACCGTTCTGAAGCTATAGTGTTATAATAAAATTTGGATTGTTGCAATATGTTTACTCCAGGATTTCTCCAGTTTCCTCCCACAGGCCAAAAACATGCAGGTTAGGTTAATTGGAGACTCTAAAGTGGCCCTAGGTGTGAATGTGTGTGTGAATGGTTAAGGGATAGCATCGTACCGTGGCTGCTTCATCCATCCAGGTGGATGCCCTCAATTTGCCCTCAATTTCCCTTCTGGGGATCAATAAAGTATACAAAATCAAATCAAAAAAAAAATTAACATACAATTTCATTTGATCACATTTAGATCTTAATTGAAACAAGCAGAGTATTTGCAACCAACTTAATTAAGACTTGAACAAAAACAATCAATCTGAATACAACTGGGAGCGTTTAAGAATAAAAATCTTTGAATTCCTTAATGAACAGATCACCTGCACTCAAACATTATGTAGTAATAAGACGTGTTATTGTGTGATGTGGGTGGTGGCTCCACCTTTCCGGTTCCTCCGCCACCCTGAGTATAAAGGGCTGATGTGGAAGAGGCACAGTCTCTTTTGACCTTCGCCTCTGCCTGTATGGGAGCGCCTTGTATCGCTGTGAGTCATACACTAAAGTCGCATTCTATTGCACCTCCGGCCTTGTTATTGGAGTACTGGTTATGGACATAACAGGAACCAGTCAGTCTGTTATGTATGAAGAAGGAGTCAAAGTCTCTCTTGTCATGCAGCGAACCAACCACTTTACTGAGAACACAGAACTATATGTACAGAACGACCATGCCCATCTGACGTCACATTAGGGGCGGGTATGGCAACACACACACCACACAGCATTCCCCTCCCCCTTACAAAAGTGTAAAACCACACACACAATCGAGACCCTCCCCAATTTAGGATCCAAATCATGCACTAAGAACACAGGGAATAATGAACTGTAATAAAATATCCTACCACATTTGCACAAAACAACTAAAAGTGGACCATGTCTCTGAAAATATGAAAAATAATCCCATATCATACATACTCACACGCACACCAGCAGAGTATATACATATTTACATCAACAGTATTTAAGTAACACCTATGTCCACCGGCAGCCAGAGGTAAAACCGGCCAAGGGGCGCAGGGCATCCCCAAAGCATGCACGCTCCTGGCCGCCGAAGATAAGACCAGCTCGGAGGCCCCGGGCAGCCCCACAACATGTGCACCCCTGGCTGCCATCTATCTCCAGGATCAAAACCGACTTCTCATGCAAAAATGTCTTTTTGTCATTGACTGACTCACTCCTTGGGACCCACAGTGTTGCTGTCTGGCACGCCGTCCCTCCATGCTTGTCGGCTCGCTCCCGACCACTTTCAACACCACCATCATGGCTCCAAATACTCCAGCCCCCTGTGGCCAAACTCCAGGGACACCCGAAGCCCGCTGGTCGGCACTGCTCACCAACCCGGGTGTCTTGCCGTAACACCTAGCACCCTTGTCCAGGGCATTCTGCTGCGCTGTCTCCGTGCCCGTCTGTAGCTGCTCTCTCCCGGGGCTCTCAGCGTCACTACCATGGGTGTCACTCTCCAACCCAGGCGCTTCGTCACTGCTCCTGGCACCCTTGTTCCAGGCGCTCCCCTGTGTCGTCTCCATGCCCAGCTGTTGCTGTTCTCTCCTGGGGTCCTCAGCCTCAGTCTGCATGTTCCCGCTCTCCTGCTGCCCAGCCTCCAGCTGCGGGGATGACTCCTGTTGCTGCTCTCCCTCTCTGCTGTCGTCGCTCACCGCCCCGTCAGACTCACCAGCGTGATGGTCCTATACCGTGCTACGCTCCTTGGCTGGCCCGCCGTCTTCAGTGACCAGGGACTCCTCCACTCGCGGCCCCGGTCCCACCTCGATGCCTGACTTGTAGCCTGGAGCTTGCTTTTGGTGCGCAGTTTGCTTTGTGGCTAACTTGCCCATAGACACTGAGTGGGCCGTTAGCTTCTCCAAGCTAACTAGCCTAACTCCATTTGGCGCAAACACTCCCGCCACCTACAGCTTCATGGTCCTTGTCTGCTTGGCAAAGTACTCGGCCAGCTGCTTGACAGCAACTGCATAACACTGCATTTCACCCAGCGTGCCACACAACACAGCCATTGTCTGGGCAGGTGTTCTATCCGGAAGGAAAAAACAGTTTTTGATCGCTGAGACAGCAAGACGTGTTTGTGTCATAAGGAAACTTTTATTGTAAGGAACTTTATTGTTGTTATGGATTTTTAATATTAATTTGCAATAAAGTTAGTGTTTTTAAACATATTGGACATCTTGGATACTGATTTTATCACGTCAAGTTTAATCAGCCTGTCAATCAAATTTTCCGGATCACAGCATCTCAGGGGCTTCAAGCATTGGCTTAGTCTCTACATTAAAGTCAAAAACTGTTTCCATCAAGAGGACTGGTTTCAGAACTTTACCTGGCACAGTGCGTTGACTGATGAGCCTCTGTAGCTGCATCTCATCAGCATTAGCTCACCTGGGCAAGGGACCGGGAGGGCGCATGGAGATGACTGAAGTCGCAGACAGGATTGTGGCTTGCTAATGGCATCTGTTTGGCTGGTGAGAGCTGTGGAGGTGGAAGGAGGACACAGCCGGTTAACAGCCTTTGCTCATCTGTACGGGGCACTGGCTGTTGTGTTGTTATAGGGACATATTGTGTGATATGGGTGGTGGCTCCACCTTTCTGGTTCCTCTTCCACCTGGGGTATAAAAGGGCTGTGGGGGAGAGGGGCGGTCTCTTGACCTCCTCTCCGCCTTACAGTAGTGCTTGTATTGTGAGCGTGAGTCACAAATAAAGTTGTGCCCAGTTCAACACTCAGTCTCGTCCTTGGCTCCGATTACCGACAAAACACCGGCCAGCGGTGCTTCAGCAGCGTCGGAGCCAGGGAGAGGGATGTGGCTGACTGTGGCATTAGCTCACCTGGAGAGGAGACCGGGAGTAGCTGTGCAGACAGCTGAAGTCGCGGACAGGATCGCGACTTAGTAACAGCATTAATTTGGTGAGAACCGTGGAGGTGGCAGGAGGATGCAGCCAATTAATGGCCTCTGCTCATCTGTGCGGGGCACAGGAGAGGAGCAGCATGGAGGTGTCCTGGGCAGTGAGACGAACATTGCAGGAGCCAAGGACACCAGAGGGCCAGCAGCGCTTCAGTAGGTAGAGAGGGACGTGGCTGTGGCATCTGTTCACCTGGACGAGTTGCTGGAGAGGCGTGGTGGTGACATCTGGGCAGTGATCGAGCACTGGAGGAGCTGCACCCGTGCGGGTTGCCAAGAGGCGTGGTGGTTCTGGAACTCTGGGGCTGATTGCCTGCATTGGGCAGCGGCGCCAGACACCAGTGAGGATGCCGAGCTTTACTGATTGCAACGCAGAGCAGTTTTTACCTTGAGAAGGTATGAGTAGCACTACCACTGTATAGATGGCCATCTAAATTTGTGTGCACACCTAAAGCGTACATCAATGCATTGGTTGCCAACACTAATTAAAAAACTTTGTGTCTCTTCTTTCGTTGCCATTTTTTTATTCTATTGATATTAAAATGGAAGCATGCGTACCGGACATGGACAAACACTGGGACATCAGCATGCCTACAGCTGACAAACCAGACGTGGTGGCCAGTTGTTGTGAAACTGCAATCAGCAAGCGAGTGATTAAACTGTCTGCTAAAGCACTCTCTGCAAAGTTGGACAGATTGCAAAACAGCAGAAAAACAAAGTTAAATAAAGCTGCTAATGTAAAGAAAATGAAACAATGTTTAATGCAAAAGGGTCAAATTTTAGAAACTGGAAGAAATTGGAAATTTTAGAAATTTTAGAAATTGGAGTGGTTAGCACTGCGGCAGCACAGCAACTCACCCTTGGCCAGGGATCCTGGGTTCGATCCCAGCCCCCAACCATCAGTGATCTGTGTGGAGTTTGCATGTTCTCCCCGTGTCTGTGTGGATTTACTCCGGGATTTCTCCGGTTTCCTCCCACATGCCAAAAACATACAAGTCAGGTTAATTGGCATCAAACTGGGGATTCTAAATTGTCCTTAGGTATGACTGTGAGAGTGAATGGTTGTCTGTCTCTCTGTGTTGGCCCTGTGATGGACTGGCGATCTGTCCAGGGTGGACCCTGCCTCTCGCCCAAAGATGCTGGGATAGGCTCCAGCCCCCCGCGACCCAAAAAGGATTAAGCGGAAGAAGATGGAGGGATGGTAAAATTTTAGAGGTACAAAAGGGCCTTGATGGTTTCATTGAACTGTGTGATGAAATAATGCATGATTCTGTTTTGGGTTTGTTGCCACTAGAAGAAAAGGACAGACATGAAACATGGATACAGACATGAAACAAGAATGCAGTATTCCAGAGACATGTTACTGCATTTAAACATGGATAATGCAGCATCTGTGTTTGAGTCTGTGCCGCAACTGCCGGACTTTATTTTAAGAGATTTTCATGGACACAGCGATGAAAAGAGAGACAAGAGGAGGAAACGCGGAAAGAGTGGAGGCGTAAGATTAAACCTGAGGAGGCGTCAGCTTAACCGCATTCCTCTTCCTTCCATTATTATGGGGAACATACAATCCCTGAGAAATAAAGTGGATGAAATTCAAGGGAATGTACGATATCAGAAGGACTTCAAGAACTGCTGTGTCATGGCTTACACAGAGACGGGGCTTACGGCGCATGACCCAGATCGGACCTGAGTATTGACGGCTTTGGAGCCCCACTTCACTTGGATCGGCAGGAAGAGGTAATAGGGAAAGGTCAGGGGGGCGGCGTATGTTTATATATCAATAAACAGTACTGTACATCTGTCACGGTCAGAGAGCACATCTGTACACCAGATGTGGAGCTTCTGTCAGTGTCACTACGCCCCTTTTATCTGCCCCGCGAGTTCCCCCGACTTTTCATAACGACTGTTTACATTCACCCGAGGGCAGATGCTGACTCCGCCTCCAGCACTGTCTTTGATGTGGTAAAGCCATTGCAGTCGATTTCCCCAAAGGCTCCAAATTTTATTCTTGGGGATTTTAACCATGTTTCTTTAAAGAAGACACTTAAAAACTTTTATCAGTATGTCTCCTGCCCAACCAGGTGAAAAAAGACATTGGACCTGTGCTTCGGCTCCATAGAGAGGGCCTATAAATCACTTCCCCTTCCTCCTTTAGGATCCTCAGATCACAACTGTGTACATTTGCTGCCCACATATAAAACTGCTCTCAGAAGAGGCAAGGCAAAGACCAGAGACATAAACGTGTGGACAGAGGATTCAGTGCACTGCCTCCAGGAATGCTTTAACTGTACGGACTGGGAGGTGTTCACACTGTCCTGCGGGGATGATTTGGACTCTTTGGTGGATGTCACATGCTCATACATGGCTTTCTGTAGTGATATGATTGTTTCACATAAACGTGTCAAAATATATCCCAACAACAAGCCATGGGTTACAAAATCAGTTAAATCCTGCTTACAGAGGAAAGCACTTGCCTTTAAACAGGGGTCTGTTTCTGAGCTACAGGTTGCCACAAAAGAGCTGAAGGCCAAAATTTTAAGAGCAAAACAGAATTATAAATCAGAATTGGAAAGCAAGATGGCAACAAAGAAACTTGGTTCAGCCTGGGCCAGTATGAAAACTATTGCAGGCCTTCAGAGCACAGAGCGCAGTAATCATGTGTTTTTAGATGGTTTTAATTCAGACACAGAGCTGGCTAATGCTCTTAATTGTTTTTATGGTCGTTTTGATTCCTTTGATTTTAGCACAGAAACCCAAGATTTGAAACAGAAATTCAAAGACAATCAGCACTTTGATATTGAGGTGCAGGATGTTAAAAGGGAGTTCTGTGCTGTAAAAGTGAACAAAAGTCAGGGCCCTGATAATATATGTGGGCGATTGGCAAAGTCCTGTGCACTTGAATTGAGTCCTGTGTTTCACTACATTTTCAATAAGTCCTTACAGACACAACATGTGCCTAAGATCTGGAAAGATGCCATGGTTGTCCCCGTTCCAAAATCCAGCTGTCCTAAAACGGTAAAAAAACTTTAGACCAGTTGCTTTGACTTCAATTTTAATGGAAATTTTTGAAAAACGTCAGATGTGAGGTCCTAAAGCAGACTGAACATGCATTGGATCCTCTGCAGTTTGCCTATAGGCCTCACAGAGGAGTGGAAGATGCCACTGTCACTCTGTTTAACATGCTTTTAAAACATCTGGATTTTAATGGGACACACGCCAGGCTTTTATTTGTGGACTTTTCTTCCGCCTTTAATACAATCCAACCTCATATTTTAGTTGAAAGGCTCCTGCAACAATTTGATTTGAGTAATAATCTGGTGGGTTGGATTCTGGATTTTTTAACCAACAGGACACAGAGAGTAAGGGTCAATGGTACATTGTCTGACCTAAAGTGCTCTTCTACCGGCTCTCCTCAGGGGTGTGTGTTGTCACCACTACTCTTCATCCTGTACACAAACATGTGTCGGAGCAGACATGACAACAGACACATTATAAAGGATGCTGATGATTCAGTTGTTGTCAGTCTCCCATACCTGTCAAGGCATACCTCATGCCTCCCTTATTGGGGGGGCTTTCACGCCTGTACTGAGTACTTAACAACTGTATTTATCGGCAGATGAAAGAAAACTGAAGCAAAAAAAAACAAACAAAAAACAAACAAACAAAAACCAAACAAACAGCAACTGCAACATGAACTATTTCAAATTCATTCATTTATGCTGCCAAACAAAAGCAGAATGGATTTTTGTTTCATAAGTTAAGTATCAGAAATAATTCTCTTTGAAATTGTGTTAATAATAATAACAATGAAAATATCAATCTTATTCAGCCCTTTCAATATAATGCTATACATTCAGATGTACATTCTGCTGGAGGTTTCTTCCTGTTAAAAGGGAGTTTTTCCTCTCCACCGTCGCCAAGTGCTTGCTCACAGGGGATCGCCTGATTGCTGGGGTCTTTCTGCAACTGTGGGGGTTTCCCTACAGTTGATAGTGCTATGAGATGACTGTTGTTGTGAAATGGCGCTATATAAATAAAGTTGAATTGAATTGAATTGAATGTAAAGCAAAGTTCCAAGATACAAAATAACAGTACACTATAGGGGATTTGGGCTACCTCTAAGCATGTTTGTTAAGATTTTAAAGCATTTTTTTTGTTATATTTAGGTAATATTTGAAGGTGAATAATATTGCCCATACCTGAAAACATTTGGAGATTTCTCCTTCAGTCTGGAAAGGTCTCAACCCACCATCATGTTGCAATTGTCCGAAGCAAAGCCCACAACATTCTGCCATGGAATATTGTGCAATCTAAAATAAATAAATAAATGGTGACGGTGAAGGAGAACGGTGACGTCCAGTCCCTCCATTTCCCTTTTCTTCAAGCTTTGTTTACTTCGCCGGTGGCGCGCTGCAAGAAGCCATTTTGAAACTCACAAAAACACTGCTTAGGTGCGCTTGTGGAGGATCGAAATAAGTGCAGGCGGACGCTGAGCGCACTGCCAGCCCTGTACGCTGTGGGGGTCACACACGAGGTGTTCCTCCACACTCTCAATAATTTTTTTTCCCGTATATTTTTCTTTTTGGCGTACAGAAATGGCAATACGCCCGTATTTGCTAAAATTGCATTTTCCCCATATTAAAATACGGCGAAACCGTATCACTTGACAGGTATGAGTTTCTCTTCTTCTTGTAAAAAATGTTTTTCTCCTGGCCTCATTTGTTTTGAAAATTTCATGTTAGATATTTTGGTAGTTGGTTAGGCTGCATTAATTTATTTGAATAAATTCATGTACAAAAATAGCTTAATTTTATGTAGGATACACAAAGTACGCAGAAGCTTTATAACTTAATAGTGTGAGACCTACCTAAACAAATTAAGTTGTAAAAAACACTGCAAAGACTTTATATAAAAAACTTGCATTGTTTTAACAGATGGTAATTGACTACACTAAAAATAAAAAAGTCATGTTAATTTACATAGATACATAAAGAAGTTATGTTGGTTTAGCATAGGTTAGTTTTGTGTACTTGACATAAAAGAAAAAGTTAGAATTTTTATAAGAAAGTTGTGTTATTTGAACAAATAAAAATTGCGTATACTTAACACAAATACATTTTTTTTTGGTAAACATAACTTTATTATGTGCAACCGATGTACATATTTTTTTCATGTAAATTGAACAGATTTTTTTTTCAGTGTGTGCGGAAGGGTCAGGGTAACAGCCATTATTTGACTTGTTTTGAAAATTGTTCACAAATTAAACTGAAAGGGCCTGCATGAAGGCGTAGATGGCTTGACTGGTTGGGTGAGCAGGAAAATGAATCAGTAAAAGAACAATTGGAGGTTGCAACAACGGAACAATAGCTGATGATCGTCAGACACCAGCGGACAGTACGGTTGTGGACAGGTAAGTCTTATAATCTAAATTGTTCATTATTGATAAAAATAGTAATAAAAATAACTTTTGACCAATCGGTAATTACAAAGGTTCCGCATGGCGACAAGTTTTTGTATGCGCCATGTGTGTGTGTGGGGGGGTTATTTGTTACTGTGTATATTGCAGAAAAATTTAATAATTTTTTAGTATAATTTTTATTTCACTGTAGGCTATTTTTTCCTGTAAAAACAGGAACTGTGCTGTGTATGTCTGGGTTGTTATACCTTTGTTTTACTGTGTAAACGTGATCTGGTGAAATGGAGCCCCGACCATGTGAGCACACTAATGTGTGGAACCTGGTATTCAATCTGCACAAGTACATTTTCAATCCAGTGATTTACAAAGTGATTCATAATTTTCCAAAGCCTCATTCAGAACATTATAGTCCCACAGACTGATTTTCATCTGGGGCAGCATTTATAAAACACTGGGTGGAGAATGCACCTGTACGTGTACAGATTGGATTCCGTGGTCCATTTGGGGTGCTCACTTGGTCAGGGGTCCACTTGACCTGTATCTGTGCAAACTGGTGGGACAGTGAACTCTGGAAACATTGCAGGGGGGAGTGTTGTTTTTGTGCATACTTTAGTGAAATGTATTAATTTTTAGCATAATTTTTCTTACACTGTAGGCTATTTTTGCCTGTTAAAAAACAAAACAAAAAAACAGGAACTGGGCTGTATATGTCTGGGTTATTACTCCTTGGTTCTGATTTTTGATTTGATTTTGTATACTTTATTGATCCCCAGAGGAGCAACCATGGTACGGCGCTATCCCTTAACCATTTTACTGTGCAAACTGCTGAGATAGTGAACTCTGGAACACAGTTTGGAAAACTGTGTTCTTGTGTTGTGAAAACTGTGCCATTTGGCACAGTTTGGCACAGTTCAAGAACCCCTTGTTACAACCTGAGAAAAAAAGCTGTGTAATATATTCATTTTTTGTGGTATTGTTACAAAATTTTGACTTGAGCTTGAAAACACTTGGTTCTACATTTCTGTTGTGTTTTCCAGCCAGTACCTGACAGCTGTATGTTATTTGCAAGCATTTGTATCTAAAAAAAAAAAACACCCAGGCAAATTTTATTTTCTTCAAATTCAGTATGTTTAGATTATTGTTACTCAGTGGCAGGATCACTTTGAGAGATTATGACTGTTTTGCCAAAAAATTCAGTGTTTTCTTTTAAATGAGACCAACCCCATGAAGATGCTACAAAGCAAAGAAAGAAAGCAAGATGGCAACAAAGAAACCTAGTTCAGCCTGGGCCAGTATGAAAACTATTGCAGGCCTTCAGAGCACAGAGCGCAGTAATCGTGTGTTTTTAGATGGTTTTAACTCAGACACAGAGCTGGCTAATGCTCTTAATTGTTTTTATGGTTGTTTTGACTCCTTTGATTTTAGCACAGAAACCCAAGATTTGAAACAGAAACTCGAAGACAATCATCTTTTTAATATTGAGGTGCAGGATGTTAAAAGGGCGTTCTGTGCTGTAAAAGTGAACAAAAGTCAGGGCCCTGATAATACATATGGGCACTTGGTAAAGTCCTGTGCACATGAACTGAGTCCTGTGTTTCACTACATTTTCAATAAGTCCTTACAGACACAACATGTGTCTAAGATCTGGAAAGATGCTGTGGTTGTCCCCGTTCCAAAATCCAGCTGTCCTAAAACGGTAAATGATTTTAGACCAGTTGCTTTGACTTCAATTTTAATGAAAATGTTTGAAAAACAGGTCAGATTTGAGGTCCTAAAGCAGACTGAGCATGCATTGGATCCTCTGCAGTTTGCCTATAGGCCTCACAGAGGAGTGGAGGATGCCACTGTCACTCTGTTTAACATGCTTTTTAAACATCTGGATTTTAATGGGACACACGCCAGGCTTTTATTTGTGGACTTTTCTTCCGCCTTTAATACAATCCAACCTCATATTTTAGTTGAAAGGCTCCTGCAACAATTTGATTTGAGCAATAATCTGGTGGGTTGGATTCTGGGTTTTTTTAACCAACAGGACACAGAGAGTAAGGGTTAATGGTACATTGTCTGACCAAAAGTGCTCTTCTACTGGCTCTCCACAGGGGTGTGTGTTGTCACCACTGCTCTTCATCCTGTACACAAACATGTGTCAGAGCAGACACGACAACAGACACATTATAAAGTATGCTGATGATTCAGTTGTTGTCAGTCTCCTCCAGGATGGTGAGAGTGGCCACAGCCCAGTAGTTGATGATTTTGTTCACTGGTGTGAGGATTCCTACCTGCAGCTGAATATGACAAAAACTAAAGATATGATTATTGACTTTAGGAGGAAAACTGCCAGGCTCGAAGTCACCGTACTAAAAGGCCAGACCACTGAATGTGTACAATCCTACAAATATCTTGGGACGATTATTGATAGTAATTTAAACTTTGAAGAGAACTGTGAAAGGGTGTGCAAAAAGGGTCAGCAACATTTGCATTGTTTGAGGAAACTTGCACGCTTCCAAATTGACCGAAACATAATGACAATGTTTTATCGGGCTTTTATTGAATCTGTTTTATCCTTTTCTTTAGTGTCGTGGTTTGGTCAGATAAAACTGAAACAGAGGAAATCCTTGGATCAGGTAGTTAGATGGTCCAGTCATTTGCTTGGTGAGTCACAGTTGAGTCTGACATCCCTGTACACCAGACAGGTACAGAGGATTGTTACCTCCATTTTAAATGATGACTCCCACCCTTTGCACTGCCACTTTCTGTCATGGTCAGTGTGCTGACTCTGTTTGCACTAGGGTTGTGCGGTAGTTTCCCGTTCTCTCCTCTGGAGCACCTCTTAGCCTCCGGGCTTTTATTTTGACAGTGTCTCAGCGGTGTTTCCGGCTGTCAGAAGCCAAGCTTTGCAGAACGGCTGGATCCCAATCAGCTGACTCCTCATCAGCTGATCAATCTGTCAAGCCCTATTTAAGGGAGCAGCTCTGTTTGCTCGGGGCTGCGACCTCATCGAACATTCCTTCATCTATCATCCGTTTCTGTTAGTGTATTTCTTGAGAGTCTGTATTTCTGTGTCTGAGTCAAATCTTAGTTGTGCTTTTGCCCCCCATGGCTCATTATTTTGTCATCTGCCTCTCATTAATAATTTATGCAAACTCATTGGCTGGCTTTCGGCGTCTCATTGATGGCTCGTGAGGGCCATCGTTGACACTTTCAGCTTCTTACCTCCAGACGGAGGTTTGTTGTCCCAAAAAGTAAAACCCAGCGCTACAAAAACAGCTTTGTTCCTGTTGCTGTTAAAGAGTTGAACAAGATGTAACAATATATTGCACATAATTTAGGTATCTATTTATTAATATTATTTTATATTTACTTATTTTTGTACGTTTTTTATTTGGGTTCTAAATCTTTTATTGGGTTTTAGACTTTTGAGTTTTTAACCTCTTTGACTAGTCTTTAACTTTTTAATATGACCCTTCTCTCTTATCTCGTTTTTTCTCTTATCTCTTTGCCCTATGTCCTGATTGGTGGAGCCATGAGTACTTTTATCATGTTTATAGTCAGCTACTTATGTGCCTGTGTTTGTGTTCATGTTGAATGTAATTGTGTTTTGTAAATATGGATGTCACCTGACTGCAAAACAAGTCTACCTACGGGTACAAATAAAGGAACCTGAACCTGAGGGTTGAAGAACAGCTTTTCATTTACTTTGGGCATGTTATTTTTAGGCGTTTTTAGGGAAATTGACCAGAGTGGAAGCGGTTTTAAAAGGAACTCCGATTATATTGGCATGTTAGCTCTATATGCTTTATTTTTATGTTAGTAACATAACTATAATATAATTTTTTTTGAAAATAATTCCCAGTTTTATATATTTTTAATAAACTTTATTACGATGTAAATTGCCATTTTTGTTTACGTCGCAATGCATTCTGGGTAGTGACGTAGAATGGTTGCAGCCGTTTTTTCTGTCTTATACAAGCCAAGAAGCGAAGCTACGAACTACTGCCATTTGTCAGTGAAAATGCCACATTGCGCGGCTTTTGGATGTAATTTCCAATCAAAGGGAAATAAAGAGAGCGAGGTAAGCCTCCATAGCTTTCCTAAAGAGGGAAAGTTGAGGAAAAAGTGGGGCGGCAGCGGCTCAGGAGGTAGAGCAGGTCGTCTAATAACCCGATGGTTGGCGGTTCGCATCACGCTCTCCCCAGATATCCTGCCATTGTGTCCCTGGGCAAGACACTTCACCCGCATTGCCTCCAGTGTCCATAACACTGGGTATGAATGTGTAAAAATGCTCGGTGGTGGCCGGAGAGGCCGTTGGCGCGGATTGGCAGCCACATTTCCGTCACTCTGATTGTCTGTGATCACGCGCTATAGCTCACCCTTGATAAAGCTGACATATATATTAATCACGCTATGATAATAGCACAATATCGCTCAAAGCACGCGCATGAGACATGTCTGTGATTGCACGCTTGATAAAGCTGACATATGTATTAATCATGCTATGATAAAGCACAATATCGCTCAAAGCGCGCCCATGAGACATGTCTGTGATCACGCGCTATAGCGCATGCCTGATAAAGCTGACATATGTATTAATCACGCTATGATAAAGCACGATATCGTGCGCACGCGATATCGTGCGCACGCTCAAGCGAATCACGGTTCGAATTTTGTCACTTTACTGCTCTCCCATCGAGTTTCCCAGTTTTCGACTAGTAAGCAGCAAGCTAACACGTGTGGTGCAGGCTTCAATGATGACAAGATGTTTCCTTTTATCTCGTTTATTGAAGCTACCCCACAAGGAACTCAACGTAATGTACACTTGTCTTTTGGGTTTTACATCCGTTTACATTTGTTCCTACATCCGTGTAAAACTGCAACAAAGTAAACATATGCACGCCGTCAATGATATGGTCACCGTATTTAGCTTAGTACATGTTAGCGTTAGCTCTAGCTTAGCTTGGTAACAATGACTGATAGGACTGGGGTCAGATCGCTTAAAATACACCAATGCAACCATGCAGTTCTCATTGTAGCTGTTAACACTGTCAAACCATGCAGATACTCACGGACTAATGATGTCCAAGGCGCCGATAATTAACAACATCCACAGCGATTGTACAATGAGTGACGCTCTGTCCCGTTCTCCGGTTATATCATCAGAATCAGAATCAGAATCAGAATCAAGTTTATTGCCATTGTTCATGTAGTACACAAACTAGGAATTTGTCTCGGTACAATGCTGCAACATTAAACATGATAAGATAAGAGAAATAAACTATACATGTAATAAAGTGTAGGATAAGATTAAGTGATACTGGTCAACAGTTAAAATATATATTAGCCAGCAGCAGATACTGTGGAGAACTATATAGTGCAGTCGGTAATGCAGGAAGAAAACAGTGATGATTGACATGAGTCTGGTTGAGCTGCTGTACATGGTGCACGAGAGTCAATAAGTCACTTAGTGTTCAGCAGTCTGATGGCAGAGGGGAAGAAGCTGTTCATGTGACGGGAGGTTTTAGTCTGGATGGACCGAAGTCTTCTACCAGAGGGGAGGGGGGCAAACAGTACGTGACCAGGGTGTGAGGGATCGGCTATGATCCGGCCTGCACGCCTCCGGGTCCTGGAGATGTACAGATCCTGGAGAGATGGGAGCTTGCAGCCGATCACCTTCTCAGCAGTGCGCACGACGCGCTGCAGCCTTAGTCTGTCCCTGGCAGTGGCTCCTGCGTACCACACGGTTATGGAGGTGGTGAGGATGGACTCGATGATGGCTGTGTAGAACTGCACTAACATCTTGGTGGGTAGCTTGAGCTTCCTCAGCTGCCGCAGGAAGAACATCCTCTGCTGGGCTTTTTTGATGAGTGAGCTGATGGTCAGCTCCCATTTGAGGTCCCTGGTGATGGTAGTGCCTAGGAAGCGGAAGGAATCAGCAGTGGTGATGGGAGAGCCTGAGAGGGTGAGGGGGGGCAGAGGAGTAGTGACTTTCCTGAAGTCTACAATCATCTCCACTGTCTTCAGAGCGTTCAGCTGCAGGTTGTTATTGCTGCACCAGGACGCCAGCTGGGCCACCTCTCTCCTGTAGGCGGACTCGTCGCCGTTGGAGATGAGCCCGATGAGGGTGGTGTCGTCCGCAAACTTGATCAACTTGACAGACTGGTGGCTGAAGGTGCAGGAGTTGGTGTAAAGGGAGAAGAGTAGGGGGGAAAGTACACAGCCCTGGGGTGATCCGGTGCTGATGCTAGTATAGTCTGAGACAGTCTTTCCCAGCCGCACATGCTGCCTCCGGTCCGTCAGGAAGTCGATGATCCACCTGCAGAGGGAGTCAGGCACGTTGAGCAGGGACAGCTTGTCCCGGAGCAGAGCGGGGCGGATGGTGTTGAATGCGGAGCTGAAGTCCACAAACAGGATCCTGGCGTAGGTTCCCGGGGAGTCCAGGTGCTGCAGGATGGAGTGGAGGGCCAGGTTGACTGCATCGTCTACAGACCTGTTGGCTCGGTAGGCAAACTGCAGCGGGTCCAGGAGAGGGGTGGTGATGGACTTGAGGTGGGACAGGACCAGGCGCTCAAAGGACTTCATGACTACAGAGGTGAGCGCTACAGGTCTGTAGTCATTAAGTCCAGTGATCCGTGGCTTCTTGGGGACAGGGATGATGGTGGAGGATTTGAGGCAGGATGGCACGTGGCATAACTTAAGGGAGGTGTTAAAAATGTCTGTGAATACAGGAGCCAGCTGTTTCGCACAGAGTCTCAGGGTGGAGGGAGACACGCCGTCTGGGCCGGGGGCCTTGCGCGGGTTCAGTCTGGAGAACTGTTTGAGCACATCCTGCTCACTGATGATAAGGGGAGGGGGGGAGGAGGGGGGGTGTGCCTTAAATGAAGTAGGGAATGTGGAGGCTGTGGAGCTGGAGGGAGGGGGGGAGTTGGACACAGATGACGAGGTGTCAAAACGGGCATAGTGTTGGGACAGTCTCTGACAAAGGGCTTTGTCATCCTGACCTTTAGGAGCCTGAGGCCGATAGTTGGTGATCTGCCTCAGTCCTCTCCACACGGAAGCCGAATCATTAGCAGTGAACTGCTGCTGGAGTCTCTCTGAGTACACAGATTTAGCCCTCTTCAGCTCTCTGTTAAACCGGTATTTAACCTCCCTGTAGCAGTCCCTGTCTCCACTTTTCAGCGCTGCTTCCTTCTCCTTCCTGATCTGTCTGAGCTTAGCTGTGAACCAGGGTTTGTCATTAGAGTAACTCACCCTGGTGCGTGATGGAAGAATGTTCTCTTCACAAAAGTGGATATATGAGTTCACAGTGTCCGTGTACTCATCCAGATCATGCGTGGCTCCTTTAAGCATGCCCCAGTCAGATATTTCCATGCACGTTTCCAGCTTCTCCTCAGCATCACTGGTCCGTATCTTCGTAGTGCTCTTCGTAGTGGATCTTCGTATCATTACTGCGCATGTGCACACCTTGTGTAACAGTTCAAAACGATGCTTTCACTACACCACTAGAGGGAGCCAAACTCCGTTACATGAAATGCTGTGATGGGAACTGCTTAACTTAATACAAGGAGGCAGCATAGTCACGGTTCAAATTTTGTCACTTTACTGCTCTCCCATCGAGTTTCCCAGTTTTCGACTAGTAAGCAGCAAGCTAACACGTGTGGTGCAGGCCTCAATGATGACAAGATGTTTCCTTTTATCTCGTTTATTGAAGCTACCCCACAAGGAACTCAACGTGATGTACACTCGTCTTTTGGGTTTTACATCCGTTTACATTTGTTCCTACATCCGTGTAAAACTGCAACAAAGTAAACATATGCACGCCGTCAATGATATGGTCACCGTATTTAGCTTAGTACATGTTAGCGTTAGCTCTAGCTTAGCTTGGAAACAATGACTGATAGGACTGGGGTCAGATCGCTTAAATACACCAATGCAACCATGCAGTTCTCATTGTAGGTGTTAACACTGTCAAACCATGCAGATACTCACGGACCAATAATGTCCAAGGCGCCGATAATTAACAACATCCACAGCGATTGTACAATGAGTGACGCTCTGTCCCGTTCTCCAGTTATATCATTACTGCGCATGTGCACACCTTGTGTAACAGTTCAAAACAATGCTTTCACTACACCACTAGAGGGAGCCAAACTCCGTTACATGAAATGTTGTGATGGGAACTGCTTAACTTAATACAAGGAGGCAGCATACTCCCCGTCTGGTGCAATAACATTGTACCACTATTTAGCCTTACAACATTTCAAACAACAGTGCATAACAATGGTAATAAATATCATTATCTGTTATTCCCCTTCTGCTATCAGTAAAACCATTTCTGTAATTGGTCTCAGAAACACTTTAACAGTCCCATCTCTTATTATCTTCACCTCCGTTTTTCGTACTTTATTGTCCTTTCCGTGAAATGTCTTCACAATCCGCCCCATGGGCCAGTCATTTCTGTGTGCTTGCCCATCCTTGAGCAAAACGACATCTCCAACATTGATGTTCGGTTTCTCATCAGACCATTTTCTTCGGCTCTGAAGAGTCACAAGATACTCTTGTCTCCATTGTTTCCAAAAACTGTCTGCAAGAGCCTGCACTTGTTTCCACTGACATGCGTGAAGTTCTGGTGCAACAAAAGTTCCCGATGGTGTTGTCAAGGGGTTGGTTTTTTTCGTCAGTAGCATTGCTGGGGTTAGGATGGTTGGATTGTCAGGATCTGTTGAGACCGGCACAAGTGGTCTTGCATTCATCACTGCCATAACCGCCGCCATTAAGGTGCTCAGTACCTCATGCGTGAGCCGTAGTTTGTTCTTGAGAAATAGTGCATCTAAAATCCGCCTGGCAACTCCAATGAGTCTTTCCCAGGATCCACCCACGTGTGATGCATGAGGTGGGTTAAAAAAACCATTTGCAACCCTTTTCTTGTAGGTAACTCGTTAATGCTGCATCACTGCGCTCAATTCTCAGTTCCTTACATTTGTTCCATACTTGTTCTCTCTTAGCAGTAAGTGGTTCATCCCAGTCACCATGTTCTGTTGACAGTTCACGCAGGAGGTTCTTCCCCTGCATCGTGATAGGCGCCACAAACCTTAGGGGATCATACAGGCTGCTGACCGTCGCTAAGACTCCCCTTCGTGTGCAGGGCTTCCTGTTGATGGACACCTTCAGCTGCAGCACGTCTCATGCAGTAAACAGCCACGGCTGGAGAAGGGCTATTTCCAAACACAAGCACTTTCTTTCTGTAGTCTCTTACTTCTTTGTCTGTGATGTCAATAAAAACTTGATCTTCTATTGACAGCACTGGTTTATCGTCGTCCTTTGTTTTATCAAAGACTGTGTTTCCTAAGTGGTCTGTGTCTCTCTCACCCTGCGAGGCATATGGTAGTACGCTGTTGGGGCGTGAGGTGGAGCAACCTGAAACCTCTTTGACAAGAAATGTGTTTAGGCATGGGCTGAGGGATGATGCACGACCATTGTAGAGCACTTGTGTCTTTAGCACGTTAACAGTCGAAGGCTTGTGTGTTGTCCCTAAACACGTTTCTCCCACAATAACTCATCCCAAGTCCAAGCGTTGTGCATAGGGAGTACTGTGGGGCCCATTTATTTGTTCCCTCACCTTGTGTACCTGTAGGACGTCTCTTCCCAGCAGTAGGAGGATGGGAGCATGTTCATCTACAGGTGGAATCTTGTCTGCGACTTTTCTCAGGTGTGGATGCACAAGTGCGTCCTTTGGAGATGGGATCTCCCTCCTGTCATCGGGGATCATGTCACACTCGATCAAGTTTGGAAGCTGGAGCTGTACTTTTCCGTCCATTGATTCTATCATGAAGTTTGGAGCTCTCCGCCCCCAAACCGTAGTAGCCCCTGAGCACGTTTTCAGTGTGTAAGGGTCGGAAGGTGCTCTAATGTTGAACAGCTGGAAAACCTCTGATTTAGTGAGTGATCTGTTGCTTTGTTCATCGAGCACTGCATACATTTTCTGGGCTTCTTCTCTGTGTCCTGCAGGATAAACTAACACAGGGCTAATTTTTGAGCAGGATCGTGGATTTTCTGCATTACCGCAAACTTCTGTGCATCTAGATGTGACTAGTGTGCCCTCATAATCATGGTACTCCCCGCCATGATCCGTCTCAGCGTCCTGAGGCTCCATGGGAGGAGGAGAGGGGCCAGGATGTAGTGCTGCTACATGTCTATCACTACCACAGTCAGAGCACTGGATTGACTGTTTACAGTCTTTTGCCAGATGCTGAGTGGAGCCACAACACTTAAAGCAGATGTGATTCTCTCTCAAGAACAGTTTGCGTTCTTCTATTGGTTTGGCTCTAAACGTTTTACATTTCTTTAATGGGTGTGGCCTTCTGTGTATGGGACATTGTTTATCTGGGCTTTCTGTTCTTTCATGTGTGTGGTTACCTGTAGCTGCGGGTGAAGCTGGTGGGATGTCTGTTTTGTGGACACTGATGAGGTGCTCACTGGCGAACTTGGGGGCTTTTTCAACTCTGGTGTTCATATGGGCCGGTGGAGAGAAACTGAAACTTGGGTCGTTTCTTATTTTGGCCTGTCGTCTGACGTAGCTGGTAAAAAAGCTGAAAGGAGGAAAGGCGACTTTGTGTGTTTCTTTGTAATTGGCACCTGCTGCAATCCACTTCTCCTGTAGGCTGTAGGGCAGTTTCTCGACAACAGGATTCACTCCACGGGCTGTATCCAGGTATGCGAGCCCAGGTAGGTATCCGCCGTCCTTTGCACATTCGAGCTCCTGTAGAACGTCACCAAGTTCTCTCAGCTTGAGTGCATCTTTGTTGTTGATTTTGGGAAAATCATCAAGCTTTTTTAACATTGCATTTTCTATTGCTTCGGGTGACCCATAACACTCTTCTAGCCTTTCCCAGACTAAGTTGAGGGCTGCTTTTGGGTTAAAGACATGTGCAGAGCGGATCCTCTTTGCTTGCTTTGCTGATTCTGTGCCGAGCCATTTTATCATCAGATCCAAATGCTCGTGGTGTGAGAGGCTGAGGTCTTGAATGGCGTTCTGGAAAGATGCTTTCCATGCCCAATAATTCTCTGGGAGGTCATCAAACTGTAGGAGTCCCGTGCTCAACATCTCCCAGCGTGTGAGATATTTGGTCAGATCCTGAATGCTTCGTGCTTCGGCATAATGTGTTGCGGGGGCATAATAGGGTCATAACGTTGGGGGGTTAATTGTCTCTGCAGCTCCCTGCTCCTCCTTCATGTTGACGCTGACCCTACTCTTGCCATCTACAGCATTAGATGGGATGAATGGTACATTTGTGGCCATTTCAAACTGTTCACACTGGACCTTAGAGGGGGTGGCTGGATCAGTTTTAAATGGAGTTTCCTCAAAGCGCATATTAAGGTGCTTCTGTACATACTCAGATGTGTGTTGTGCTGAGCCAACTGGCAAGTCCATTAATGCTTGGCTGAATTCACTTCTTTCACATTCCTCTGCTTCTTCGTAGGCCGCGGCTTCAGCTTCTGCAGCTGCAACAGCCTTCTGATGGTTCAAAATGTGCATTTGTGCTTCAAGATTAGCTTTCTGTGCTTCAAGATTAGCTTTCTGCGTGATGAGGGCTGCTTCTTTCTCTGAATAAGCTAATTCAGCTCGTGCAGCATCTGCTTTGGCTCTAGCTCTTATGGCTGAGGAGGTAGCTGAAGAAGCCTTGCTTGACTTGAAGCTACGTGAGTATAATGAGCTAGCTCGTGCAGCTGTAGCCAAGGGAGCTGTGTGTTCCGTCTCCATAACTCCACTTCTGAGTTGGGGAGTTGACTGGTGCTGCTCTCCTGCCCTGAGGCTCATTTGCTGTTTGTTGATTGTTTATTGGGCCCGCCGCGCTGTTAGTCCTTTTACTTTACTGCTCTCCCATCGAGTTTCCCAGTTTTCGACTAGTAAGCAGCAAGCTAACACGTGTGGTGCAGGCTTCAATGATGACAAGATGTTTCCTTTTATCTCGTTTATTGAAGCTACCCCACAAGGAACTCAACGTGATGTACACTCGTCTTTTGGGTTTTACATCCGTTTACATTTGTTCCTACATCCGTGTAAAACTGCAACAAAGTAAACATATACACGCCGTCAATGATATGGTCACCGTATTTAGCTTAGTACATGTTAGCGTTAGCTCTAGCTTAGCTTGGTAACAATGACTGATAGGACTGGGGTCAGATCGCTTAAAATACACCAATGCAACCATGCAGTTCTCATTGTAGCTGTTAACACTGTCAAACCATGCAGATACTCATGGACTAATGATGTCCAAGGCGCCGATAATTAACAACATCCACAGCGATTGTACAATGAGTGACGCTCTGTCCCGTTCTCCGGTTATATCATTACTGCGCATGTGCACACCTTGTGTAACAGTTCAAAACGATGCTTTCACTACACCACTAGAGGGAGCCAAACTCCGTTACATGAAATGCTGTGATGGGAACTGCTTAACTTAATACAAGGAGGCAGCATAGTCACGGTTCGAATTTTTATCAAGCGTGCGCTTGATATATATATATTTATCACACTATGATAAAGCTCTATATCGCTCAAATGAGCGATATAGCGTGCGCTTGAGTGTCTCTCCGCTCCGCGAGTGTCTCTCCGCTTTGAGTGTCTCAAGCGTGTGCTTGAGGAAGCATTATTTTAAGGTGAAACTTATATATTGTTGATTTACTTACAATAGAATGCTCAAACACAAAAAATTGTCTACAAGCATGATGGGCACTGAACTGATAAACATGGACTCTCAGCAACATAAAGCAATTTCTCTGTTGCTTTATCAGACTGCGGGTTGAACGTCCATAAGCAGTGCTCCACAGTCGTTCCAAATGACTGCCAGCCAGATCTTCGACATGTCAAGCCAAGCGTGCGCTTTGAGTGATATCGTGCTTTATCATAGCGTGATTAATACATATGTCAGCTTTATCAGGCGTGCACTGTAGCGCGTGATCACAGACATGTCTCATGCGCGTGCTTTGAGCGATATCGTGCTTTATCATAGCGTGATTAATACATATGTCAGCTTTATCAAGCGTGCGCTATAGCGCGTGATCATAGATATGTCTCATGCGCGCGCTTTGAGCGATATAGTGCTATTATCATAGCGTGATTAATATATATTATTATTGATTAATATATATCAGCGACACACCCGCTGAGGAAAAAACTGATCATTGGCGATTCTGTAGTCAGAAACGTGAACCTAGAGACTCCAGCAGCCATAGTCAAATGCATTCCTGGGGCCAGAGCAGGCGACATCGAGTCAAATTTGAAAATACTGGCTAAACATAACTGTAAATACTCCACAATTGTTATTCACGCCGGCATTAATGACATCTGTCTCCAGCAGTCGGAAGTCACGAAACTTAATGGAGAATCGGTGTGTGACTTTGCAAAAACAATGTCTGCCACTGTAGTTTTCTCTGGGCCCCTCCCCAATCTGACCAGTGATGATATGTTTAGCCGCTCGTCATCCTTGAACCACTGGCTGTCTGTGTGGTGTCCTAAAAATGACGTGGGCTACATTGACAACTGGAGCTCTTTTTGGGGAAAACCTGGTCTTATGAGACGAGACAGCATTCATCCCACTTTGGATGGTGCTTCTCATTTATCTAACAATCTGGCATCTTTTTTATCCAAATTTCCAAAACCTTGACTACTCAGAGTTGGGACCAGGAAGCGGAGTCGCAGTCTTACACGCCTCTCTGCAGCTCCTCTTCATCCGCCACCCCTCAACTTAGCCCCTGTCTTCCCCATCAGAGAATCGTTGTCTGCTCCCTCCAAAGTAAATAAAAATATAATGTATAAGCATCCCAGAGTGATTAAGCAAAATATTGGTAAAACTCAAATTAAACATAAAGCCTCTAAACTGAATGATTTGGCCTCTGTTCCTCCTCATAATTTAAAAATTAAATGTGGTTTATTAAATATTAGGTCTCTAACTCCCAAGTCTCTGTTAGTCCATGATCTGTTAATTGATCATCAGATTGATTTAATTTCCCTTACAGAGACTTGGTTAGGACAAGAGGATTATGTTGGTTTAAATGAATCAACTCCCTCTGGTTATTTAAACTGTCAAAATCCCAGAAGTTCTAGTCGTGGAGGAGGAGTAGCAACAATTTACCATTCCAAATTAGTAGATAATGTAAAGCAAAAAACATGTTATAATTCCTTTGAGGGCCTGGTCCTCAGTATTGGGCACTTTAGCAATTTTAGGTTAAACCCAATTTTATTTGCCATAGTTTATCGTCCCCCATCAACCTACTCAGAATTTTTATCCGAATTTGCTGATTTCTTATCTGATTTAGTGCTGAAATCTGATAGAATAATTATAGTAGGGGACTTAAATATACATGTGGATGTAGATAGTGACTGCCTTAATGTGGCATTTAATTCAATATTAGACTCGATTGGGTTTTCTCAGAAAGTAGGAAATTCTACTCATTACCTCCACCATACATTGGACCTTGTTCTGACATATGGCATAGAAATAGAAAATCTTGTAGTGTCTCCTCATAACCCTGTACTGTCAGACCATTGTCTGTTAACCTTTGATTTTACTATTTCTGACTATTTGGCTCATAAAGAAAAATATTATTACAGTAGATGCCTCTCAGATGATGCTGTTACCAAATTTATGCAAATTGTTTCCTCTATGCCATGTGTCAACACAACGGAAATAAGCTATAGACAGCTTGCTCCTTCTGTAATTGATAACATGGTGGATAGTGTTACAGCTTCTCTGCATCAGGCTCTAGACTTGGTGGCCCCCTTAAAAAAGAAAAAAGTCTAATCAGAGATTTCTAACTCCTTGGTTCAACACACACACCCCCTCATGGATCGTCACCTTATCGTGGTGGGGGGGTTTGCGTGCCCCAGTGATCCCAGGAGCTATGTTGTCTGGGGCAATTTGCCTCTGATAGGGTGTCCCAAGACAAACTGGTCCTGGGTGAAGGGCCAGACTAAGAACGATCCAACAGACTGATATGATCATGATAAATTGTATATCAAGGATTCAGTGTACCCCGCCCGGTATGGGGTTACCGGGGCCCCACCTTGGAGCCAGGCCTGGGGGAGGGGCTTGAAGGCTAGCGTCTGGTGGCCGGGTTTCCACCCATGGGACCTGGCCGGGCTCAGCCCGAAGGAGTTACATGGGTCCACCCTCCAGTGGGTTCACCACCTGCAGGAGGGATCATGGGGGTCCGGTGCTATGTGGATTAGGTGGCGGTCAAAGGCGGAGACCTTGGCGGACTGATCCCAAGCTTTCTAAACTGGCTTTTGGTACGTGGAATGTCACCTCTCTGGTGGGGAAGGAGCCTGAGCTGGTGTACGAGGTTGAGCGATACCAGCTAGATATAGTCGGCCTCACCTCAACACACAGCTCCGGTTCCGGAACCAGTCTCCTGGAGAGGGGCTGGAGCTTGGCCTTTTCTGGAGTTGCCCCGGGCGAGAGGCGACGAGCAGGGGTGGGTATTCTTGTATTCCCCCACCTTGCTGCCTCTATATTGGAGTTTTCCCCGGTGGACGAAAGGGTTGCTTCCCTGCGCCTTCGGGTTGGGAAACGGGTCCTGACCATCATTTGTGCCTATGCACCAAATGATGTTTCAGAGTACCCACCCTTTTTGGAGTCTGTGACTGGGGTGCTGGAGGGTGCTCCTCCTGGAGACTCCATTGTCCTACTGGGGGACTTCAATGCGCATGTGGGCAACGACAGTGAAACCTGAAGGGGGGTGATTGGGAGGAACGGCCTGCCCGATCTGAACCCGAGTGGTGTTCAGTTATTGGACTTCTGTGCTAACCACAGTCTGTCCATAACAAACACCATGTTCAAGCATAAGGGTGTCCATATGTGCACCTGGCACCAGGACACCCTAGGTCGCAGGTCGATGATTGATTTTGTTATCGTATCATCAGACCTGCGACCGTATGTCTTGGACACCCGAGTAAAGAGAGGTGCAGAGCTGTCAACTGATCACCACCTGGTGGTGAGTTGGATCCGATGGCAGGGGAGGAAGCCATTCAGACCTGGTAGATCCAAACGTATAGTGAGGGTGTGCTGGGAGCATCTGGCTGAGGCCCCTGTCCGGGAGGTCTTCAACTCCCACCTCCGGAAGAACTTCAACCACATTCCGAGGGAGTCTGGAGACATGGAGTCTGAATGGGCCATGTTCTCCACCTCTGTTGCTGAAGCGGCAGCCCAGAGCTGCGGCCGCAAGGTGGTCGGTGCATCTCGTGGTGGCAACCCCCGAACCAAGTGGTGGACACCAGTGGTGAGGGGGGCCATTAAGCTGAAGAAGGAGTCCTATCAAGCTTGGTTGGCTTGTGGGACTCCCGGAGCAGCTGAGGTGTACCGGCAGGCCAAGCGGAGTGCAGCTCGGGTGGTTGCTGAAGCAAAAATCCGGGTATGGGAGGAGTTTGGTGAGGCCATGGAACAAGACTTTCGGTTGGCTTCAAAGAGATTCTGGCAAACTGTTCAGCGGCTCAGGAGGGGCCGAACATTAACCATACACACACTGTGTATGGTGCGGATGGGACACTGTTGACTTCAACTGGGGATATCGTCGGGCGGTGGAAGGAATACTTCGAGGATCTCCTCAATCCCACTGATACGCCTTCCACAGAGGAAGCAGGGTTTGGGGACGAGGGGGATGACTCGCCTATCACAGGGGCTGAGGTCGCCAAGGTGGTTAAAAATCTCCTTGGTGGCCGGGCCCCGGGGGTGGACGAGATTCGCCCCGAGTACCTCAAGGCCCTGGATGTTGTTGGGTTGTCATGGTTGACACGCCTCTGCAACATTGCGTGGAGGTCGGGGGCAGTGCCTTTGGCATGGCAAACCGGAATGGTGGTGGTTCCTCTCTTCAAAAAAGGGGACCGGAGGGTGTGCTCCAACTTTAGGGGGATCACACTCCTCAGCCTCCCTGGGAAGGTCTATGCCAAGGTACTGGAGAGGAGAGTCCGGCCGTTGGTCGAACCTCGGATTCAGGAGGAGCAATGTGGTTTTCGTCCTGGCTGTGGCACATCGGACCAGCTCTTTACCCTCTCGAGAATTCTTGAGGGTTCGTGGGAGTTTGCCCAACCAGTTTACATGTGTTTTGTGGACTTGGAGAAGGCATTTGACCGCGTCCTTCGTGGATTTTTGTGGGGGGTGCTTCGGGAGTATGGGGTATCGGGCTTGTTGTTACGAGCTATTCGGTCTCTGTACGACCGTTGTGAGAGTTTAGTTCGTATTGCCAACACTCTGTCGGAGTCATTCCCAGTGAGAGTTGGACTCCGCCAGGGCTGCCCTTTGTCACCGATCCTGTTCATAATTTTTATGGACAGGATTTCTAGGCGCAGCCAGGGAATGGAGGGTGTCATGCTTGGTGACCACAGGATCTCATCTCTGTTGTTTGCAGATGATGTTGTCCTGTTGGCGTCATCCAGCAATGACCTACAGCTCTTGCTGGGACGGTTTGCCGCTGAGTGTGAAGCGGCTGGGATGAGAATCAGCACCTCCAAGTCCGAGTCCATGGTCCTCAGCCGGAAAAAGGTGGATTGTCCTCTCCGGGTTGGGGACAGGCTCCTGTCCCAAGTGGAGGAGTTTAAGTATCTTGGGGTCTTGTTCACGAGTGAGGGGAAAATGGAGCAAGAGATCGACAGACGGATTGGAGCAGCATCTGCAGTGATGCGGACATTGTACCGGTCTGTTGTGGTGAAGAGGGAGCTTAGTTCTAAGGCAAAGCTGTCGATTTACCAGTCAATCTACGTTCCTACTCTCACCTATGGTCACGAGCTTTGGGTAATGACCGAAAGAACGAGATCGTGGATACAAGTGGCTGAAATGAGCTTTCTCCGTAGGATTGCTGGACTCACCCTCAGAGATAGGGTGAGGAGCTCAGTCATCCAGGAGAGGCTCAGAGTAGAACCGCTGCTCCTCCACATTGAAAGGAGTCAGTTGAGGTGGTATGGGCATCTGATTAGGATGCCTCCTGGACGCCTCCCACTTGAGGTGTTTCAGGCACGTCCCACTGGGAGGAGACCCCGGGGCAGACCCAGGACTCGGTGGAGAGACTATGTCTCCCAGCTGGTCTGGGAACGCCTTGGTATCCCCTCTGAAGAGCTGGAGCAGGTGGCTGGGGAGATGGAAGTCTGGGCTTCTCTGCTTGAACTACTGCCTCCGCGACCCGGACCTCCGGAAAAGCGGTAGAAGATGGATGGATGGATGGATGGTTCAACACAGAAACTCGTAGCTTAAAACAGAAGACTCGTCAATTAGAAAGAAAATGGCGCTCCACTAATTTAGATGAAATCTATTTAGCTTGGAGAAATCATCTTTTAATTTATAAAAAATATCTTAGAAAAGCTAGAACGAGTTATTACTCTGCATTAATAGAAGAGAACAAGAATAATCCCAGGTTTCTTTTCAGTTCTGTAGCCAGGTTGACAAAAAGTCAGGACTCTGTCAATCCTAGCATTCCCTTAGAGCTTACTAGTCAGGACTTTATGAACTTTTTCAATAATAAAATTTCATCCATCAGAGATAAAATCAATCAGATTCTTCCCACAGTTAACTTAAATACTGTAACTACTACAATTCTATTGATGTCTGTCTTGATGAGTTTACTCCAATCGACCTTTGTGAGTTAGACAAAATAGTTTCCTCATCCAAACCTTCAACTTGTCTTTTAGACCCTATTCCTACCAGGTTATTTAAAGAAGTCTTCCCACTTATTGGTAGCTTTATTCTTCATATAATCAATTCTTCATTAACGTTAGGCCATGTACCGCAGGCTTTTAAAACGGCTGTAATTAAACCCTTACTCAAAAAGCCAACGCTAGATCCAGGAGCTTTAGCTAACTATAGACCAATCTCTAATCTCCCTTTCATTTCAAAAATCTTAGAAAGAGTTGTTGCTACGCAATTATTTGACCACCTGCAGGGAAATGGTTTACTTGAAGAGTTTCAATCTGGGTTTAGAATCCATCATAGTACTGAAACAGCCTTAGCGAAGGTCACTAACGACCTCCTCATTGCATCTGATAATGGACTAGTTTCTGTACTTGTCCTTTTAGATCTTAGTGCAGCTTTTGATACTATCGATCATAATATTCTACTTGATAGATTAGAACACTATGTTGGACTTAATGGAACTTCGTTGCAGTGGTTTAGATCTTATTTATCTGAGAGGTTCCAGTTTGTTCATGTAAATAATGAGTTTTCTTTCAACTCAAAGCTTAGTCATGGAGTTCCACAGGGATCTGTGCTAGGCCCTACTCTTTTTAGTTTATATATGCTTCCGTTAGGCAACATTATTAGAAAGCACTGTATACATTTTCATTGTTATGCAGATGACACACAATTATACCTGTCAATGAAGCCAGATGATAGTAATCAATTAGCCAAGTTAGAAACCTGTCTTAAGGAAATCAAAGCTTGGATGACTTGTAATTTCCTGCTATTAAATTCAGATAAGACTGAAGTCATTCTTGTTGGTCCAGAAAACCTTAGAAATTCCTTTCCAAATCAAACTTTTAGTTTGGATGCAGTTACTCTTTCTCTTAATAGCTCTGTGAGGAACCTTGGAGTTATTTTTCATCAGGATCTGTCCTTCAATTCCCATATTAAATTTGTTTCTAAGACTGCCTTCTATCATTTGCGTAATATTGCCAAGATTAGGAGCATCTTGTCTCAGAGTGATGCTGAGAAACTGATCCACGCTTTTGTTAGCTCGAGATTAGATTATTGTAATTCTTTATTATCAGGCTGTCCTAAAACATCTTTAAAAAGTCTTCAGCTGATCCAAAATGCTGCAGCAAGAGTTTTAACAGGTACTAGAAAGAGAGATCATATCTCTCCGGTTCTGGCCTCCCTTCATTGGCTTCCCTTAGAGTTTAGAATTAAGTTTAAAATCCTTCTTCTTACTTACAAAGCTCTAAACAATCAGGCTCCTTTTTATTTAAAAGATCTGATACTACCGTATTATCATAACAGAGCACTACGCTCCCAAAATGCAGGATTACTTGTAATACCTAGAATCTCCAAAAGTACAATGGGAGGCAGAGCCTTCAGTTATCAAGCTCCTCTCCTGTGGAACCAGCTGCCAATCTGGATTCGGGAGTCAGACTCGATCTCTGTTTTTAAGAATAGGGCTAAAACCTACCTTTTTGATATAGCCTACAATTAGGGAGGGATCATGTGTTTCTGAACCCTCCCTTAGTTATGCTGCTAATAGGTTTAGTCAGCCGGGGGACCTCCAGTAATGCACTGGGCCTCACTCCTTTTCTCACTCTCAATGAAATATTTTTTTTGCTGGTCATTAACATCTGTTTGTTCTCTCCCATAGATTGAGTCCCCATTGTGCTGTTTGCTCTCTACATGTCTGTTCTTTTCTTCTTCTCTATCCCCTCACCCCCCAGCCAGTTGCAGCAGATGACTGCCCCTCCCTGAGCCTGGTTCTGCTGGAGGTTTCTTCCTGTTAAACGGGAGTTTTTCCTCTCTACCATCACCAAGTGCTTGCTCACAGGGGATCACCTGATTGCTGGGGTCTTTCTGCAACTGTGGGGGTTCCCCCTACAGTTGATAGTGCTATGAGATGACTGTTGTTGTGAAATGGCACTATATAAATAAAGTTGAATTGAATTGAATATATGTCAGCTTTATCAAGGGTGCGCTATAGCGTGTGATCATAGATATGTGTCATGCGTGCGCTTTGAGCAATATAGTGCTATTATCATAGCGTGATTAATATATATGTCAGCTTTATCAAGGGTGAGCTATAGCGCGTGATCACAGACACTCAGAGTGAGGGAAATGTGGCTGCCAATCCGCGCCAACGGCCTCTCCGGCCACCACCGAGCATTTTTACACATTCATACCCAGTGTTATGGGCACTGGAGGCAATGCGGGTGAAGTGTCTTGCCCAGGGACATAGCGGCAGGATATCTGGGGAGAGCGTGATGAGAATCGCCAACCATCGGGTTATTAGACGACCTGCTCTACCTCCTGAGCTGCTGCCGCCCCACATTTTCCTCAACTTTCCCTCTTCAGGAAAGCTATGGAGGCTTACCTCGCTCTCTTTATTTCCCTTTGATTGGAAATTACATCCAAAAGTCGCGCAATGTGGCATTTTCACTGACAAATGGCAGTAGTTCGTAGCTTCGCTTCTTGGCTTGTATAAGACAGAAAAAACGGCTGCAATCATTCTACGTCACTACCCAGAATACATTGCGGCGTAAACAAAGATGGCAATTTACATCGTAATAAAGTTTTTTAAAAATATATAAAACTAGGAATTATTTTCAAAAAAATTATATTATAGTTATGTTTCTAACATAAAAATAAAGCATATAGAGCTAACATGCCAATATAATCGGAGTTCCTTTTAAAATCATAGGTTTTATTACCAGAGTCTAAAGGATCACAGACTTCAATGAATGTATCATTTCAGCAACCAAACCGACTATAACCCACAGTCTTACCAGGATGAGGATCGACACCGTGGTGAGGGCTGAGTCTGTGCAGATCCTCTCTGATAAACGAGGAAACTGGAGGATAGCAGCCTCTTCTGAAAACGTTAGGAGCAAAAAGTGAAGATATTTGTGCATAAATGTATGGAGTAGAAGCAGAAAACTATCAGAGAAATAGTCAAATAAAATAGAGATATGTAATTTTTAGAGGGTCAGTTGAGCGTGTTACCTCACAGTTGTGCCCTTCAGAGGTAAAGTGGGCTATCCCACAAAACCATTATTTTGAGAAAATGAGCTCTAAAGTTGAAATATTCTCAAAAAATCAGTCTGCCTATATCATTAAAAAGTTACCCCCTATAATTACCTTCAAGGTGTGAATAAATAAATATGAAAATATATTTAAATCACATATTCACAACAATAAGAGAGTAGGGGTTAAAAATGTGGGATAGCCCACTTTACCTCTGAAGGGCACAGTTGTCCTCTGCAGCAGTGAGAAGGAGGAGGCTCCTCCTGGCTCCTTTTATAGCTTCAACCCACCCATTCTCTCTGTTGATCACACAGGAGTGCAGCAATGTGGGCCACACTGATAGTTCATCACACTTCATGTTGGAAGGATCAAGTTTTCTATGAAAATGCTCATTTGAAGCTCTTGGTTGGACAACAGCTCACAAAATTTGGCAGACATGACACACGCATCTTCTGGAGGAAATGAAATCAAGTCAGACAAATTTTTCTCTTTGAAATTTTACCTTTTTTCTCTGCTTAAGAATCATATTTATCTTTTGGTTTTAGTGAAGAAAGACTGATTGTATATTGTTTCCATATCAGGATCAGTGAATTCTAAGAAATCCCCCGTTAATCCAAATGTGAAAGAGACAACTTTCCACTATCACATTTCTAGATGCTGGAACGTCTATTTTATGGCTCAGAGGTCTTCCTTGAGTGTTTTCAGTTTCAAAATGAGACGTGAATGTTTGTAGTCTTGATAAGAAGTTTCTCTGATCAGAGAGTAACATGAGGGGAAAACTGTAGTCATGCTCTATGTTATATGTTCTGGTGTGTTAAATACTTTTGACCTTTGTCGTAGACTAATGATATGAAAAAAATCACAGTCTACTGGCTACAGTGTACTTGCTATTGTTTGAGCATCTTGCACACCTGCCTGAACACTGCTAACACACTTTTATTTGAATTTAAATCAATTCCTGGTAATGGTACATCTCAAAAATGTTGTAGCATTAAAAACAGTGTTTGAGAATCCCAGATTTAATTGTTACCACTCGGGCTGATGCCATCATTTTCAGGTGGAGCGCTTACTAGTAGTGTATTGATACTAGTAGTTTAAAACAATAGTCAGTAGGTGATTTGTTTTTGTTTAAAGACGCACTTCAGTGACTCTAAAACAACCTCAAACAAATGTGTACTGCCTAAAAAAGTATATTGTGGAATTTTTACATAGAAAATCTTTCATTGCCTTAGAATTGCTTGGAAAGAACTTCTGCATATTCCACCTACTTAAGAATGCTTAGATCTATGAATATTCTAATTAGCTCCACCCATACCCCTGCCCACCAGTAGCTAGAAGAAGCGGTTTTTGCAGGTGAACCTATGGAAGGATCATTCTCGGTGGAGCAGAGAGTCGTTGCCTGGCACCGGGTGGAGGCTGGATAGTGCCCCGCCGGTCTCTGGATGCCCATTCGCCGAGGGTCTCCCTGGCTCGCTCCAAGTCTCTCTGGCGTGGGAGTGTAGGAGACGAGCCGGCATGTGCGGTGCCCCGGATGCTGCCGACCCCCGAGGGAGACCTCCTCGGCTGAGGCAGCCACAGGCGTGTGCCGCTGTCCCCCTAAACAGACATCTCTGTCTGGTTCAGCCTTCCGACCATGTGCCTCCCATTTCTCCATCTCCCCTGGCATGTAGGGTAAAATGCAGGCTGCAAACCTGTGTCCTCTATGATATTTCAGCAGGGACACTGAGGTTTTTCCAAATAACATTAATCATTGCAGTCGTATTTTCATGTCTGTGGGTAAGACATGTAACTTAAAAGCAGAGGATTTCTTGCTCATAAAGCCAAACTGAACGCAAATAATCTGCCACCTTTCCCAACTAAGCTGCTGCTTCTCCTTGATTCCTCCCTCTTTCCCTGGGGAGTGAAATCAGGTCTGTAGTCATTTCCAGTGAACATAATGAACATTAATGAACATAATGAATATGTAAGGATCAGCAAATTGTCAGAAAACCCTGTGAACCCAAAAGTGAAAGAAAACATGTTGCAACCGTTCCTTATCAAATTTATCATCATCATCATCATCATCATCATCATCATCATCATCATCATCATCATCATAGCAGTCCGTCATGGGCAACAATGACTGTTTCATTTAGGTCTGATCAGATTCCTCCACACAGCTCTGTCCTTGGCTTTCTGCTGCCAGGAACTCATGTCTTTGTCCAACTTCTTCAAGATTCTTTTTACGGTGTCTTTAAATCTGAGCCTTGGTCTACCCTGATTGCGTTTACCCTCGCATAACTGTGAGTAGAGTAACTGCCAAGGGAGACGCTGCTGGTCCATCCTCTCAACATGTCCGAGCCATCTCAGGTTCATCTGTATTAGCATGTCCTCCATTGATGGTAGACCAGCTCGTTTCAACACTTCTATGTTGGTTATCTTGTCTTTCAATGAGATTTTCATTATGGCTCGAAGGTGTCTCATCATGTACGGGTGGAGTTTCTTCACCTGCACTCTGTAGACAGTCCAAGTTTCAGCACCATACAATAGAGTAGCCAGTGCTATCGCTCTGTACACTTTGCATTTCACATGGATAGACACATGTCGATTGTTCCACAGTCTCCCTCAAGTTTCCAAACACAGTGCTCGTTCTTCCCATTCTGAGAGATAGTTCATCCTCCAGCCTAGCATTCTCTGAAACAGTACTCCCTAGGTACTTGAAAGTCTTCCACTTGACTGGTGGCTCTGTACCAATGCTGATCTCTTCTGGTAGTGATGTTGATAACTGGAACTTTGGTGGTTGATAAAGGCACTCTGTCTTCTTGATGTTCATTCATTCATTCATTCATCTTCTTCTGCTTAATCCTTTTCGGGTCATGGGGGGGGGGGGGGGGGGGGGCTGGAGCCTATCCCAGCATCTTTGTCAAATCAAATCACCTTTATTGCCATATTGCTGTACATACAACCGTAGTGCAGGCAAGATGAAATTGTGTTTCTCTCGGCATGCATATAAGTAAAAACAGCATAATTTAAGACACACTCACACACACACACACACACCCCACCCCAACACAGCCATTCACACATCCCTGAGACGTACTTGAAAAAACTAACCAGAACTATAATAGACAAATACCATACATAATGTCCACAGGTGCAGTAGTATGTAAGAGAGATTCCGGATCAACTGTTCAGCATCCTAACAGCTTGTGGAAGGAAGCTGTTAATCAGTCTGGTGCTCCTTCCTCTGATGCTCTGGAATCGTTTGCCCGATGGCAGAAGTTCAAAGTGTTTATGCAGAGGGTGAGAGAGGTCCTTGACAATGTTCAGTGCCCTGCTCCTACAACGGTTCTGAAAAAGTTCCTGGACAGAGGGGAGGGAGACTCTAATGACCCCCTCAGCTCCCTAAACTATCCTCTACAGGGCTTTTTTGTCTGACATACTGCAGTTGGAATACCATGTTGCAATGCAGTACGTCAGAACACTCTCCACCACACCTCTGCAGAAGGTTCTGAGGATGCAGATGGGGAGAGAGGCCTGTTTGAGCTTCCGCAAGAAGTGCAGTCTCTGCTGGGCCCGCTTCCTGATCCCCAAGGAATTCTTGCTCCAGGTCAGGTCCTGCGAGATCTGCACTCCAAGGAACTTGATGTTCTCCACTCTCTCCACTAAACGACCACCGATGCTGAGAGGGACGTGTTCAGGCTGTGACTGCCGGAAGTCGATAATCATCTCCTTTATCTTGTCTACGCTGAACACCAGATTGTTTTCCTGCACCAGCCCTCCAGGTCTCTCACTTCTTCCCTGTACAATGATTCCTCATCCCTCTGAATAAGTTCCACCACTGTGGTGTCGTCTGCAAACTTAATAATCTGGTTCCCCTCGTGTCTGGATACACAGTCATGTGTTAGAAGTGTAAACAACAGCGGACTGAGTACGCAGCCTTGAGGGGATCTGGTGCTCAGAGTGATAGAGTTGGAGATGTTATTTCCAACATGGACAGACTGAGGTCTCTCAGTCAGGAAATCCAGGATCCAGAGACATGTGGCGGTGTTCAGACCGAGAAGGAGTAATTTCTCCATCAGTCTCTGGGGAATAATGGTGTTGAATGCTGAACTGAAGTCAATGTACAGGAGTCTGGCGTAGGTGTCTTTCTGATCCAGGTGGGTGATGACAGAGTGTAGGGTGGTGACTATAGCATCCTCTGTGAAGCGGTTTGAACAATATGCAAACTGGAGCGGGTCATGTGATGCAGGGAGGCAGGCTGTGATGTGTGGTTTGACAAGCCATTCAAAACACTTCATCACAATTGGTGTCAGTGCAACAGGACGATAGTCATTCAGACAGGACACAACTGGTTTCTTTGCCACCGGTACTATGGTAGAGGTCTTAAAGCATCTGGGAACAATGACGTGACTCAGGGAGATGTTGTAACTGTCAGTCAGGACATCCGCCAACTTGCTCGCGCAGTCTCGGGGCACATGTCCCGGGATGTTGTAAGGACCTGCAGCTTTACATGGGTTGACCCTAATTAGGGTCCTCCCGTGTTTCCACTGCGTTGATGGTGATCGCTGGCCCCACAGATGGTGAAGATGGGCCAGCCCTCCCTCTGATTGTCGGGTTTGATGCTTCAAAACCTGCAAAGAAGTTGTTGAGCCTGTCTGGAAGCGAAGCGTCGCCATCATCGACCCCCTGCCTAGACTTATAATCCGTCGGCACCCAAACTCCCTGCCACATCCGTTTGGTGTTCCTTGTGTCACAGAGGTGTTCCTGGATTTTCTCCGCATAGGTGCGCTTCGCCGTCTTGATTCCCTTAGAGAGCGCAGGCCTGGCTGAGCGGAGGGCGATCCTGTCCTTCGCTCTGAAGGCTGCATCTCTGGCTGTGAGCAGTGAGCGCACCTCTGCAGTCATCCAGGGCTTATGGTTGCCCTATGCCGTGATAGTCTTCACTGTAGTGACATCCTCTGTGCACTTCGCGATGTACCTGGTGACTGTTTCAGCATACTCCTCCACATCTGTCCTGTCTCCCTGGGAGGCAGCTATTTTGAAGACCTCCCAGTCTGTGTGCAGAAAGTGCTGAGGTTGCACCCTCTGGCCAAATCCTGATTTGTTTCCCTGCTGGCCTGCTGCGCTTCAGTAAAGGTTTGTAGGCAGGCACCAGCATCATGGATAGGTGGTCAGAAAGGCCGAGGTGGGGGCGAGGTGTTGCCTTATAAGCATCTGTGTTTGTGTACACGAAGTCCTGCATATTCTCTCCTCTGGTCTTAAAGTCTACACATTGTTTAAACTTGGGGAGCACACTCTTTAGACTGGTGTGATTAAAATCCCTGGCAACCACCACAAAACTGTCCGGGTGTGAAGTTTGAATTTCACTAATAGCATCGTATAGCTCTCTGAGTGCCTCGTTAACATTAGCTTTAGCATTCACGCTAGGAGCTATGGAAACAGCAGCTACAAACACGTTGGTGAATTCCCTCGACAAATAAAATGGCTGACAGTTTACAATAAGGAACTCCGCCAACGGAGAGCAGTGTTTAGATACAAATGTGGCGTTAATGCACCAGTTCTTGTTAATATAGATGCATAGGCCGCCTCCTCGGCTCTTACCGGAGCTCGCCGTGTCTCTGTCGGCCTGGAACGATGTCATTCCTTCCAGCTGAATGGCCGCGTCCGAGATGTTGTCGTGGAGCCATGTCTCCGTGAACACAAACACACAGCAGTCCCTCCACTCTCTCAGGGTTTCTCTCAGCAGATGCAGCTCGTCCAGCTTGTTGTTAAGGGAGCGGACATTGGAGAGAAGGAGTGATGGTACTGCTGGTCTGGAGGGGTTAGCCTTTAGCCTAGCATGAATCCTGGCCCTTTTTCCTCACTTTTGCTTGCGTTCGCTTCGCTTACGCCTCCTCCTTTCCTGGGTAGCTGCCAGCGGAATCTCCGGCAGTATTCCATGCTGGTGTAGAATGTCCAAGTCACAACCGAGCGCCGCAATTCTTGCAGCGTGCAGTAGCCTGATGTTTATTAAGGTCTCCCGGTTGTAAGTTTTACAGAATGTACGTCTGAAAGGATAATAAAAACTAACACATTCACTCATACCTTGAGGGGCTGCAGCATCCTGGCGCACCGCCATCTTACTAAAAAAAAAAAAAAAACAGAAAAATAGGTCTTCACCTTCTTTACATGTTTCGACTGTCAAAACATGTAAAGTCGATCGACTTCCGGTCTGGACGCCATGGTGATAGCAACCTAACGCTGAAACTCCCAGACCCCAATCCAAGGAAAACATCTTCAAAATCAGACCTAACGGATTTTTGGAAGATTAAAAATCAAAAGACAATAACACCATGCCTAACCAAAAGCAGAGGAAACTGACATTCCCCAGGTCAGGACGCACAGCGACCACAGAATCTGAACCGGAGGACCTCCGTTCAGAAGACGAGGACCTGGGCCTAGCTAACAAAAGGATTAGCTTGAAATCGCTATTTGACGAATTACGACGATTTCGGGCCGAATTTCTTGAATTCAGAGAGGATCTAAAAAGGACAAACAGCAGAATGGACCAGGCCGAAAACCGAATCTTGGAAGCTGAAGAAAGAGTAAAAGTGCTTGAAGATTCTGTGCTGGATTTACACAGAAAACAGTCAAGGTTGGAGGCTAAGCTAACCGACCAAGAAGGAAGACAGAGACGAGATAACATCAGAATTCACGGTCTGAAAGAAGGAGCTGAAGATAGTTTCAACACAATGGCGGAATGCGTGGAATCCTTATTGAGAGAGAAGTTGGATATTCCACAAACCACCGATTTGAAGATAGAAAAGGCCCATCGTACATTAGCCGCTAAGCCAGCGCCGGAAGCGCCCCCATGTTCTGTGGTGGTGAGATTCGCCAATTTCAAAATAAAACAAGACATTGTAAGACGGGCTTGGCAGAAAAAAGGATTTATGCATCATGAGAGAAAAGTCTTCGTGGAGCACGATTACGCCCCTGAGGTTCTTAAAAAGCGACGGGAATATAACGATGCCAAAAAGGTTCTACGGGAACAGAATCTACGCTTTCAGACGCCATTTCCGGCGAAGTTAAGGGTCTTTTACGGTGAAGAATCATGTCTCTACAATTCAGCGGAAGAAGAAACAACTGACATGGCAAGAAGAGGACTCCCGGTAACGGTATTTAAACCCGCAGCGAATCTGAGCGAGAAAATCAGAGCTCAAACGTGGTCCACTCAGAGACCTTCAAAATCCATGGGCCAGCAGCGGGAAACCCAGCCCCAGAGCTACAAAGATAAGCTTTCCAGTTCCAGGAAGGAATAGCGACCTTTTTGTCTTTTTTTTTTTCTTTTCAGTCACTCTGCACTTCCACCCCCCCCCCCTCCTACAAGGTAACAAACATTAAAGGAGATGCAGAATCAGCATGTGGTAAAACCTTTCATGGAGCAGTTATAGCATTAGAAACAAATGTCTTCTTAATTTAAAGGGGAAAAAAAAATCATGTTAAAATAGAAACGTAACAATGACCCACATGTTCTCTCCACACTAACAAATACTGTATTAGAGTGAATGTTTGCTGTGATGGGGGTGGGAGGGTGCACACAATCTCATAGGGTATAGGCATAAAAAAAAAAAAATCATTACAAATTCGGATTGGGATCTGAAATTCACGTTAAAAACATGGGACAACTTACAGGGGTAAGAGAGGGCCCTCAACACGTAACAGAGTTTGAGGAATTTCCCTCAGAGCCTACACTCCATCAGGGCTCTTACAGGGTCTTTAAAGAGACCCCAGCTCAGGAAGTTTTTTTGACAGTTTTTTGTTTTAAAGTTTCGTACACTATGTTCTTAATGTTTTTTTATGTTCTTAATGTTCTTTCAGTTTCTGAGTAGCAAAAAAGAGGGCCACCACACTGTTATACTAAATAAGAAAATACAATGGAGAAACAGGGTGTAACCAAAATAGCCTCATATAATGTAAAAGGGATCCTGAATCCAGTTAAAAGATCCAAGATTCTACGCAAAATGAAAAAAGACAAAGCAGGAATAATATTTTTACAGGAAACCCACCTAACAGACGTGGAACACACTAAACTCGATAGACAAGGGTTTAAAATGATCTCTTCATCTTCATATAAGTCAGGGAGGAGGAGGGGAGTAGCGACATTGATATCAACCAAAATTACATTTGAAAAAAAATCAGAACACAAAGATAAAGAAGGGAGGTACAGTTTGGTAACTGGGCGGCTAGAGGGAGAAGATATCACCCTGCTGAATGTATATGCACCACCAGGGGCTAAATGGAAATTTTATAAAAATGTATTCGACCTAATGATAACTAAAGCCCAAGGTTTAGTGATATGTGGTGGAGACTTCAATCTAAGACTGAATTCATACTGGGATGCAACAGGTAATTCTTCACATCAAAATAACACCCAAAATAGGAAAACGGATGCTACTAAAAGAAATGGGAATCTGTGACGTATGGAGGGAATTAAACCCCAATGTAAAAGATTATACTTTTTATTCAACGCCACATTCATCTTACTCAAGGATTGATTACTTTTTTATGTTTAATAGAGACATTGGAAGAGTAAAAACATGTAAAATAGGACTGATGGATCTCTCTGACCACAGTCCGATCTATACGGACTTAAACATCCAAAAATACACAAATAATACATTTTCCTGGAGGCTGAATTCAAATGTCCTGAAAGGACCACTGAAAGATGAATTGGAATCAGATATTCTCAGATATTTGGAAGAAAACGATAATGGAGAAGTATCCCCTTTAATACTGTGGGATGCGTGCAAAGCTGTAATAAGGGGAAAAATTATTGCAAAACTTGCAACCCAAAAGAAACTGAGACAAGAAAAACTAATCACACTAGAGTCAGAACTCAAGAACCTAGAAAAAGAACACAAAGACAACACTCATTCTAATGGCTCGCTCAAGATTAAAGAAATTAAAAATCAAATAAATGAGATCTACACAATAGAAATCCAGAAGAAACTTACATTTCTGAAACAAAAACACTATGAAGCAGGCAGTAAATTGGCAAAATTACTAGCCTATAAACTGAGGAAACAACAAACAGAAAGAGCAATCTACAAAATCAGAGACCCAGTATCAAAGGAAATAAAATTCAGAATTCAGGATATTCTTAAAAGCTTCGAGAATTACTACAAGAACTTATACTCCCACAAAAAACATAAAAACGCATCCGAGACATTCCTAAACACATTAAACCTTCCCCAACTTACGGAATCACAAAATAAAACCCTACTGTCAGAAATACAACCTAAAGAATTGGAAAAAGCAATTATGAAACTTAAAGCTAACAAATCCCCAGGAGCAGATGGCTATACAGCAGAATGGTACAAAACCTTTAAACAGCAACTATCTCCTCTCCTCCTGAAAACATTTAACTACGTCCTCCACACAGGGGAAATCCCCCCCTCCTGGAGAGAAGGGGTCATTGCAGTTATACCTAAACCTGAAAAGGATAAACTAGAATGCTCCAACTACAGACCAATCAGTGTATTAAATCAGGACTATAAGCTTTTTACCACTATCCTTGCCAAAAGGTTAGAAAACATACTCATCACTCTGGAACGCAGTCGCAGGAATCCTCAAAACGGCTAAACTACCAAAAAGCAACTTTACAAAAGAAGAAGAAAAAGCATTAACCTCACTCAAGACAGATAAAACAATCACAATCCTCCCATCAGATAAAGGCAGAACGACAGTAGTAATGGACACGGAAGCATATGAAAAACAGATGGAAACCATGTTGGCAGACAGCAGCACATATGAAATCATAAAAACAAATCTCACAGAAGAAAAGAAAAAATGCTAAAAGCCCTTCTCAAACTCCTATTGGAAAGTAAAAAAATCACTAAAGACGCATATGATCACCTGATTCCCACAGCCAGCATCACCTTCCGGATCTATGGAACCCCCAAAATACATAAGAAGATTAGATTAGGAGTATCTTGTCTCAGAGTGATGCTGAGAAGCTGATCCATGCTTTTGTTAGCTCGAGATTAGATTATTGTAATTCTTTATTATCAGGCTGTCCTAAAACATCTTTAAAAAGTCTTCAGCTGATCCAAAATGCTGCAGCAAGAGTTTTAACAGGTACTAGAAAGAGAGATCATATCTCTCCGGTTCTGGCCTCCCTTCATTGGCTTCCCATAGAGTTTAGAATTAAGTTTAAAATCCTTCTTCTTACTTACAAAGCTCTAAACAATCAGGCTCCTTTTTATTTAAAAGATCTGATACTACCGTATTATCATAACAGAGCACTACGCTCCCAAAATGCAGGATTACTTGTAATACCTAGAATCTCCAAAAGTACAATGGGAGGCAGAGCCTTCAGTTATCAAGCTCCTCTCCTGTGGAATCAGCTGCCAATCTGGATTCGGGAGTCAGACTCGATCTCTGTTTTTAAGAATAGGGCTAAAACCTACCTTTTTGATATAGCCTACAATTAGGGAGGGATCATATGTTTCTGAACCCTCCCTTAGTTATGCTGCTAATAGGTTTAGTCAGCCGGGGGACCTCCAGTAATGCACTGGGCCTCACTCCTTTCCTCACTCTCTATGAAATATTTTTTTTGCTGGTCATTAACATTTGTTTGTTCTCTCCCATAGATTGAGTCCCCATCGTGCTGTTTGCTCTCTACATGTCTGTTTTTTTCTTCTTCTCTATCCCCTCACCCCCCAGCCAGTCGCAGCAGATGACTGCCCCTCCCTGAGCCTGGTTCTGCTGGAGGTTTCTTCCTGTTAAAAGGGAGTTTTTCCTCTCCACCGTCGCCAAGTGCCTGCTCACAGGGGATCGCCTGATTGCTGGGGTCTTTCTGCAACTGTGGGGGTTCCCCCCCCCTACAGTTAATAGTGCTATGAGATGACTGTTGTTGTGAAATGGTGCTATATAAATAAAGTTGAATTGAATTGAATTGAATTGGAACACACCGGGCAAAGAGCCAAAGCGTAGCGGCACAGTGGCGAACAGGAACGCTGACAGTATTCACAGTGAGGGGGCAGTCCGAGTAATCCCAGAGTCTTCAACAAGCACACATAACAACAGTCCTTTTAGCGATGTGATGGTTTGACGGCGAAGGACAACCGTCTAACAGGTATAATGGTCCAGCGGTGTTTGTCTTCTGTTTTTCTGGCAGGGCAACCAGCGTAAAGGCACATTGCCACCATCCAGCATTGGAGAGTGGCCTAGACATTGTTACCCAGACAACCTCAAAAAAAAAACCAAAAAAACCCACCTCTATATCCTATTAATTAGCCCTGTATCTTTAAGGTAAACAAATAACTTCTTTAATCCAATCCCCAATATCACGCTTAACATCTCTTACCCCTAGTTTCCTAATTTCCCTCACTAGTATGTCTCTCTCCTGAATGTATTTCTGGCAGTGCAGAATGACCTGCTCAACAGTTTCTTCCTCTCCCTCACAATAATCACACATCCCTGTCTGGTGCTTACTTACTAAATGCATAGTTTTATTTAATCTAGTATGACCCAACCTTAGTCTAGATAAAATATTCTCTTCTTTTGTTGTTCTCTTTCCCACCCTGCCCTTTATTCCAACTGTGTTCTGGATGGTATACAGGTGACGTCCTGTACCTCCTGTGTCCCACGTATGCTGCCATTCCTGATTACTATACTTTTTAATCAGCGCTTTTGCCTCAGACTTACTAAATGAAATATTCCAAACCTCCTGGTGCCCCAGAGCCTGCTTAGCCAATTTATCTGCAGTTTCATTGCCCTTTATCCCCTTGTGTGCTGGTATCCACATAAATGATACAGCCACCTCTTTATTTCTAAGTATATATAGAGTCTCATATATTTCATAAACTATGTCCTGCCTGCTGTCAGATGACCCTGATTGCATTGGCATTAAAGCTGCACTGGAGTCTGAACAAAGGATAACATTTTTGATCGGCAATCCCTCAATCCACTGTAATGCAGTCACCAAAGCTAACATTTCAGCTGTGTATACAGACAAATGGGAGGATGTTCTTCTGTTAACAGATATTTCCAAGGCAGGAATACAGAAACCAAAGCCAGTGCAACCTGTCTCAGGATCTTTTGATCCATCAGTGAATACTGGGGTAAAGGAATGATATAATTGTTTCCAAATGGTCCTCTACTAAAAGGGTAGTGTTTCCTAATTCTATATATAACCTTGCATCTTTTCAAAAAAAAATACAAAAACTGAATAGAAAAACCAGGGAGATGTGACTGGCAAAGGAATTGATGGAATATATGTTCTGTCACATAATTTCATGTCTCTGGCTATCCTCCCAGCATAAAATGCAAAACTCTCCTTGTTGACCCTTTCTCCTTCCCAACAAGGCATCAAAACTCTCGCTGTAGGATGATGATCAATTTCCCCTCTGGGGATCAATAAAGTATACTAAATCTAAATCTAAATCTTGAGTGTGCCCTTGCAGACTGACCCAGTAACTCATCATCATCCATTTACGCCTGACATTTAATGGCATTTCCCCAATTTCCACTTGAAGAGCAGCAACAGGGGTTGTTTTAAGTGCACCACAACAGATTCTCAATGCTTGGGCCTGGATGACATCCAGCTTATTCAAAATGGTTTTGGAACAGATTCATATACAGTACATCCACAGTCCAATACAGACCTAATTAACGCAACATAAATGTTTTTAATAGCAGCTCAACTAGCACCCCACTCCACCCGTATCAAGCACCTCATTACATTCAACACCTTTTTGCATTTTGTCATATTTTGAATATGTTCCCTCCAAGTTAAATTAACATCAAACCAGACACCCAAAAATCTGAAAACACTGACTTGCTCTATTTGCTGAGCATACATTGTTAACTGAGCATCAGCTACCCCTTTTCTTGTAAATACAACCTTTGCTTTTTTCACAGAAAATTTAATTCCCCACGTGTATGACCACCCTTCCATAGCACGTATTGCCGCTTGTATTTTCCCTCATATATAATTAAAATTACTCCCTCTTTTCCATAATGCCCCACCATCAGCAAATACAGAACAACCAATGTCATTATTCACACAGTAAAAAACATCATTTATCATAACAGAAAAAAGTACTGGGCTTATAACACTACCCTGGAGGGTGCCATTTCCCACCAGGTAACTAATTATCTGATAAGGCTCAGCCCACTCTAACTTGAATGTACCTATTAAACAAAAAAAAAAAAAAATCTTTGATCCAGTTGAATGTTCTCCCAGAAATTCCTATCATACTTAGATTAATCATTAGCCCCTCCTTCCACAACATGTCATACGTCCATTTCCACGTCAAAAAACACTGCAATTACCTACTCCCTATTAACTTGAGCTTTCCGTATCTCTGTTTCCAAACACAAAACAGGATCCATAGTTCTCCTTCTTTTTCTAAATCCACTGATGTGGTGACAAAATTCCTCTACTTTCAAGATAAAAGGAAACTGTCTAATCATTCTCTCCATTACTTTTCCCAGATGTGATGTTAGAGCTATAGATCTGTAGCTTGCTGGGTCTGAGGGATCCTTTCCTGGTTTTCTTACAGGAACAATCACAGCCTCTTTCCATGCAGTTGGGAGCTTTCCCTTTTCCCACACTTTGTTGTAGACTTGCAATAGCTTCCTCATTGCCAAAGTCCCTAAATGTTTTAGCATGATGTAACAGATATTGTCTTTCCCAGGGGATTTGCATCCTGATTTGTTTACTGCTCTTTCCATTTCATCTAGAGTGAAAGGAGAATTCAAAGAACTACTAAAGTCTAACCTTTCCTTCAGAGCCCCAGGGTGTGCTAAACTCATCCTATTTCTTCCTCTTTTAAATTCTTCAGTCAAATTGCTTTAGCTATGAATTTTAGTCAGAATCTTTGCTGTCATTGTTGCTTTTTCCTCATCCGTTACTGGAGTCACCCCCCCCCCCCCCTTTTTAGCATTGGGTACTGCCATTCCCTCCTAACTCCCCTCATAGCCTTGATCATACTCCATACATCCCCCACAGCTGTTGATCTACCTATAGTGCGACAGTATCTCTGCCAGTGTTCTCACTTAGTCCTTCGGATAGTTTTCCTGGCTTTTGCGAGTGCCCTCTTAAATAATGCCCTCTTAAATAATAAACATGAAGCCTCTTAATTGAATGACATGGCCTCTGTTCCTCCTCATAATTTAAAAATTAAATGTGGTTTGTTAAATACTAAGTCTCTAACTCCCAAGTCTCTGCTAGTCCATGATCTGTTAATTGATCATTAGATTGATTTAATATCCCTTACAGAGACTTGGTTAGGGCAAGAGGATTATGTTGGTTTAAATGAATCAACTCCCTCCGGTTATTTAAACTGTCAAAATCCCAGAAGTTCTGTCTGTGGAGCAGGAGTAGCAACAATTTACCATTCCAAATTATTAGTTAATGTAAAGCAAAAAACATGTTATAATTCCTTTGAGGGCCTGGTCCTCAGTATTTGGCACTTTAGCAATTTTAGGCTAAACCCAATTTTATTTGCCATAGTTTATCGTCCTCCATCAACCTACTCAGAGTTTTTATCCGAATTTGCCAAATTCTTGTCTGATTTAGTGTTGAAATCAGATAGAATAATTATCCCTTATGAAAGGAAAATATATTTACCAATATATTACTTGAAATATATTGCAATATATTCTAATATATTATTTTCCCGATACATTTCCCAACATATATGTTTTATATACATGGACATATATTGATGATACATATATTACACAATATATTATATATTCATGTAATGTATTGCAATATATTGCAAAATATACAAATTATTGCCACTTTCCATATATTGCAATATATTAAACATGAATGAATAATAATGTGTTTATATATCCCAAAATATATGTGTCACGCCGCGCCATTCATCAGCGGCGCCACCTGCTCACGCACCTGACAATCATCAGCGGCGAGGGATAAAGGCCGTCTCGCCCGGAGGCTCGGCCTGAAGCCGTCAGACTTCGTCCCTCACCGTTGTGAGCATACTTCCCTTCAGCGTCACCATTTTGGTAAGAAGATCGCTTGCCTCTTTTCTTCAGTCTTCTCCCCTGTGCACAGGTGGATTCCCCAGCGGCGGACATCTCCTCTCCATCGCCCAATCCTCGCTGCTGTACGGAGCTCTCCAGGTGGCTGTCTTCCGGGCTTCGCCCCCTTGTTGTGCCAGCTGTCCTGACCCACCAAGTAAGTCCTTCTCTCGCCATAAATCCCTCCTGTGTTGATGTATGCCCGTCACCCTCTCCCTGTGCTCTCTCCATAGGGTTGCTCGGCTGTACGGTCACCTGCCTCTGTGCCTGGAGCAGACACCATCACCAACACATTTACTTCCCGCAGACACGCACTCATTCACTCCTGCTGTTAATAAACTCTTTGAACTACTCTAAGCCTGTGTGTGTGCGTCTCCTGAGCCGTGCGTTATGTCAGTACGGATCCAGCAGAGCGGCTCGGCGGACGGCGGGCTCGCACACCGGTTTACCACTCTCGAGGCTAGAGTGGATCAGATTGCTTATCAACAGCAGGTTATCCTGAATCAGTTATTAAACTTAACTAACCGGTTGGGCCGCTTAGATCCTCAACAGCCGTTCCCCCCGGCTCGTCAGGGTGGCGCGGCTCCTGCTGTTCCAGCGGCCGTCCAGCCGGCTCCAGTGGCACCGGTTCGGCTCACACCGATTCCGACCCCCGCCCGCTTTAGCGGTAAGCTCGGCGGAGCGCGGGGGTTCATTATGCAGTGTGAGTCCGTGTTCCACCGTGTGCCCGGAGATTTTCCCTCGGATCACAGTCGGATTGGTTACATAGGGAATCTTCTGGAGGGGCGTGCGTTAACTTGGACCTACGCCGTAATGGCGAGGCCCAGTTATGCCACCCTCACCTATGACCAGTTCGTGAGGCGCTTTCTGGAGGTCTTTGACCATTCTCAAACCGAGACGGTCCAGGTCGATCGGCTCCTCGCTCTCCAGCAGGGAGGCCGGTCGGCAGCGGACTACTTGGTCGACTTCCGGGTAGCGGCGGAGGAATTGGGCTGGGAGGAACGCTCCCTCTGTGGCCTGTTCCTCCGCAGCCTCAATAGTGATCTGCGGGATGAACTGGCTGGACGGGATATCCCTGGGACGCTAGCGGAGCTGACATCCTTAGCGATAAGTTTGGATAACAGGCTGCGCGAGCGCTCCTCGGGGCGGAAGTCTTCTTCTTCTCGCCCTCGTGGAGTCTCGCCGCACCTGTTCCAAGCTCGCCCCCTGGCGGCGCCGCCAGCATTGTGCCCCGAGGAGTCGGAGCCGATGGTGACGGGCTGGACCAAGCTTTCCCCTGCGGAGAAACAACGCCGCCGTGAGTTGGGCCTCTGCATGTATTGCGGAGGTGACCAACACACTGTGGAGCGTTGCCCGCGGAAAGCCAGTCGGCGGGGTCCGCGAATCGCTGTAGGGAGCCTCGCGGATCCCAACCGGTTAGACTCTCTCACTCAATTAAAGCTGCCCATCCGTTTTTGCCACAATCCCACTGGGCACCTCACCCACGCACTGGTGGATTCGGGCGCAGAGGGCAGCTTCATTTCACAAGGCCTGGCAACCCGATTGGGCATCCGCTGTCAAGCATTAAAACACCCCATCTCCCTGGTCCATCTCTCCCGTGCCTCCCTTGGGAGAGTTTCTCACCAAACCATGCCTGTCCCAGTCATCATCTCAGGGAACCACCGGGAGGAGATGGTATTTTACGTCCTGCCCAACTCTGTGTCGCCCGTCATCCTGGGGTATCCCTGGCTACGCCTCCACAACCCTGTCCTGGACTGGAGGTCCGCTGGGGTATCGGCATGGAGTACCTTCTGTATGGGCACCTGCCTTCAGTCCGCTGCCTGCTCCCCATCCGCGGCTCCCCCTGTGGCGGATACAGCACCTCCGGACCTGTCACTGGTGCCTCCAGAATTTCACGACCTGGGTATGGTATTTAGCAAATCGAAAGCTATGTCTCTTCCCCCGCATCGACCATATGACTGTGCCATCAACCTCCGCCAGGGGGCTCCCCTGCCATCTGGTCGGCTCTACAGCCTGTCGGCGCCGGAGAAGGAGACCATGAATACATACCTGAAGGAATCTCTGAGCGCTGGGATTATTCGCCCATCGTCGTCACCCGTGGGGGCAGGGTTTTTCTTTGTCGGGAAAAAGGACGGATCCCTCCGCCCCTGCATAGACTACCGAGCGCTGAATGACATCACTGAGAGGGACCGTTACACCCTGCCCCTCATGGACACTGCCTTTCACTCCCTCCAGGGGGCGACCTGGTTTACCAAGCTGGATTTACGCAGCGCTTACCACCTCGTCCGGATCCGGGAGGGAGATGAATGGAAGACAGCCTTCCGTACCCCGAACGGCCACTTTGAGTATCTCGTCATGCCGTTCGGGCTGACCAACGCTCCTGCCGTCTTTCAGCGCCTCATTAATGACGTCCTCCGGGATTTCATCGGCCTTTTTGTGTTCGTCTACCTGGATGACATCCTTATCTTCTCCAGGTCCAGGGACGAGCACCAGGTCCATGTGAGGCGGGTCCTCCAAAGACTGCTGGAGAATCGTCTGTACGTGAAGGCTGAGAAATGCGAATTCTACGCTAGGACCACATCCTTCCTGGGATTCATCATCGCTCAAGATCAGGTGCTCCCAGACCCAGAGAAGGTGAAGGCGGTGGTGGAGTGGCCTACTCCCGCATCCCGGAAGCAGGTGCAACAGTTTGTTGGCTTCGCCAATTTTTACCGCCGCTTTGTCCCAAATTTCAGCTCGATCGTCGGACCGCTGACCCGCCTCACGTCCCCGAAGGTCCCGTTCCAGTGGACTGAAGAGGTCGCTGCTGCCTTTAGGGCGCTGAAGGCGGAGTTCTCCTCCTCCTGGGTCCTTCGCCAGGTCGACCCCGCGCTGCAGTGCATTGTGGAGGTGGACGCATCGGACACGGGAGTGGGAGCAGTGTTATCCCAGCGGTCACCTGACGATGGCGCCAAACGGCCGTGCGCCTTCTTCTCCCGGCGCCTGTCCCCGGCGGAGAGGAACTACGATGTGGGGGACAGAGAGCTCCTGGCCATTAAACTCGCCTTACAGGAGTGGCGCCACTGGCTAGAGGGGGCGGACCTGCCGTTTGTGGTCCTGACGGACCACAAGAACTTAGAGTACTTACGATCTGCCAAGCGCCTGAATGCCCGCCAGGCGCGCTGGTCTTTGTTCTTCGCCAGGTTCCGCTTCTCAATCACCTTCAGGCCGGGCTCCAAAAACGGCCTGCCTGACACCCTCTCTAGGCAGTTCACCCCCGTGGAGGCTGAGGAGACGCCCCACACTATCCTGCCCAGGTCGTGCGTCCTCGGTGCCATCTCTTGGGACATTGAAGACAAGATCCGGAAGGCGCAGGAGGTGGAACCTGATCCTGGCGGCGGACCGGAGGGAAGACTGTTCGTCCCATCTGCGGTCCGAGGAGAGGTCATCCACTGGCTCCACACCTCCCGGCTCACCTGTCATCCCGGCACCTCTCGGATGATCAGCCTCCTCCAACGGTCCTTTTGGTGGCCAGGCCTGCGGAGGGATGCAGCCCGCTACGCCCGGGCTTGCCCAATCTGTGCCACCAGCAAGTCGGGAAATGCCCCCCCAGCGGGTCTGCTCCAGCCTCTGCCCATCCCCGGCAGGCCCTGGTCGCACATCGCACTGGACTTCATCACCGGACTCCCCGTTTCCAACTCCTTTGACACCGTCCTGACCATCGTGGACCGTTTTTCCAAGGCTGCGCACTTCATTCCCCTGCGAGGTCTCCCTACTGCCCTGGAGACGGCGGGCCTCCTCGTCCAACACGTGGTCAGGCTGCACGGGATTCCGGTGGACGTGGTCTCGGACCGGGGTCCCCAATTTTCATCCGAGGTTTGGAGATCCTTTTGTAACGCCATCGGAGCCAAGGTGAGCCTCTCCTCCGTCCATCACCCCCAGTCTAACGGGCAGTGTGAGAGGACCAATCAGGAGCTGGAGGCTGCGCTCCGCTGTGTTACTAGATCCAAGCCGACGTCCTGGAGCAACCATCTCGCCTGGGTGGAGTATGCCCACAACACCGCCCGCTCTTCTGCAACGGGGATGTCCCCCTTCAAGGCGTCCCTGGGTTACGACCCCCCGCTGTTTCCAGCGCAGGAGAACGAGGTGACTGTCCCCTCTGTTCGGGCGCACCTTAGGCAGTTCCGCTCCACCTGGGTTGCCGCGCGTCATGCGCTTTTACGCACAGCGGAGCGCAACAGGACCGTGGTAGACCGGCACAGAAGACCTGCCCCGGCGTACAGAGTTGGGCAACTCGTGTATGTGTCTACCCAGGACGTCACATTAAAAGGCGAGAGGAGGAAGCTGGCACAGCGATTCATGGGTCCCTTTCCCATCACCCGGATCATCAACCCGGTGGCTGTGCGCGTGGCTATTCCCCCCTCCCTCCGCATCCATTCCACTTTCCATGTGTCGAAGGTGAAACTGGCAGTCACTGACCCCCTTTGCCCTCCTCCTGCAGCGCAACCCTCGCCCCGGATGATTGGTGGCCATCCGGCCTGGTCCGTCTCCTCCATCCTGGACTCCCGGCGCCGAGGTCGTGGGTTGCAATACCTGGTGGACTGGGAGGGCTATGGGCCCGAGCATCGACAATGGGTGCCCCCGTCGTTTGTGTTGGACCCATCGCTCATCGCGGACTTCCACCGAGCGCACCCGGATAAGCCATCGCCAGGAGGCGCTGCTAGAGGGGGGAGTACTGTCACGCCGCGCCATTCATCAGCGGCGCCACCTGCTCACGCACCTGACAATCATCAGCGGCGAGGGATAAAGGCCGTCTCGCCTGGAGGCTCGGCCTGAAGCCGTCAGACTTCGTCCCTCACCGTTGTGAGCATACTTCCCTTCAGCGTCACCATTTTGGTAAGAAGATCGCTTACCTCTTTTCTTCAGTCTTCTCCCCTGTGCACAGGTGGATTCCCCAGCGGCGGACATCTCCTCTCCATCGCCCAATCCTCGCTGCTGTACGGAGCTCTCCAGGTGGCTGTCTTCCGGGCTTCGCCCCCTTGTTGTGCCAGCTGTCCTGACCCACCAAGTAAGTCCTTCTCTCGCCATAAATCCCTCCTGTGTTGGTGTATGCCCGTCACCCTCTCCCTGTGCTCTCTCCATAGGGTTGCTCGGCTGTACGGTCACCTGCCTCTGTGCCTGGAGCGGACACCATCACCAACACATTTACATCCCGCAGACACGCACTCATTCACTCCTGCTGTTAATAAACTCTTTGAACTACTCTAAGCCTGTGTGTGTGCGTCTCCTGAGCCGTGCGTTATGTCAATATGTAATTTTATATTTATAAATATCCGCCATCATGTATTGTGATTTATATGGGAAAATGTATTGGTAATATATGTAAATATAAAATGTCACATATATGTTCAATATATGATAAATATATTTACATATATGGGAAATTATATGGAAACATAAATGAAATATATGTAAAGATATATGAGCAATATATAGTAGAATGTGTTGTAAATGTATGTAACAATATATGGAAAAAATTTGTACATATATATGTTTAATACATGGTAGAATATATTTTAAATATATGTGAAATTATATGGAAATGTGATATTTGTGTGTGTGTATATATATACGGGTATATATATATGAGCAAACCTTTATATGAAAATTAACACAGACTAATGGATATCTATCAAAAGTCACCTTTATTGTCTTTTAATCAGATCAAAAACAAATCCTGAGGATGTAGGAGAGAGGTACATTTTTAAAAGTGCAACATTAAACAGTTCAAATTCTTAACAGTGCCAAATCTTAACAGTGCCAAATCTTAATAGTGCAAACGTTAAACAAGCTTTAAACTCAACTTACCATCCTGCAACAGTGCAACATACCAGTACAAAATATAAATTAACTTGCAGCTTGCGCTTCACTTGGTGAAAACATATTTACCAATATATTACTTGAAATATATTGTAATATATTCTCATATTTATTTTTTCCCAATACATTTCCCAATATATTATGTTTTAAATACATGTAATTATATATTAATGATACATATATTACACAATATATTATATATTCATGAAATATATTGCAATATATAGCAAAATATACAAATGATTGCCGCTTTCCATTTATTGCAATATATTAAACATGAATGAATAATATACAGTATGTGTTTATATATCCCAAAATATATGTAATTTTATATTTATAAATATCCACCATCATGTATTGCGATTTATATGGGAAAATGTATTGGTAATATATGTAAAGATAAAGTGTCACATATATGTTCAATATATGGTAAATGTATTTTACATATATGGAAAATAATATGGAAACATCAATGAAATATATGTAAAGATAAATGAGCAATATATGGTAGAAAGTATTGTAAAAGTATGTAACAATATATGGAAAAATATGTACATATATATATATATTTAATACATGGTAGAATATATCTTAAATATACGTGAAATTATATGGAAATGTGATATATGTATATATATATATACTGTATATATATGAGCAAACCTTTATATGATAATTAATACAGACTAATGAGTATCTATCAAAAGTCACCTTCTCTTTTAATCAGATCAAAAACAAATCCTGAGGATGTAGGAGAGAGGTACATTTTTAAAAGTGCAACATTAAACAGTGCAAATTCTTAATAGTGCAAACTTTAAACTCAACTTAACATCCTGCAACAGTGCAACATACCAGTACAAAATATAAATTAAACTTGCAACTTGCGCTTCACCTGGTGTCTTAGCTCACAGATTCGACTGTTGATGGACTTTCTCACATCAGCTTCCTTGGCCCTCGGAAACTGTTTTACAACAGCATCTGTGGAACAGAACCACAATGATTACCCACCTGCTTGCTGTCCCCCCCTCGCCCCCACTCCTTCCTCCTGCCCCATACCCTTTGCTCTGGTTTGCTGTATAACCAAAGAGAAAATCCCCCCTCCTGGCAGAGATGCAATCAAAACTGGAAGGCAACCAACTCTGAGAACTACTTACCTTGCAAAGCTTGAAGTTTCCTCGGGTCGAGAGCCTGCCGACGCTCAGCATTGGGATCCAACTTGCTGACCCCTCCTTTCAGGTTGGACTTGAGGAGGACTTCAACATCAAAGAGCCCCATCAGTAGCACCCGTGCCATACCATTGGGGGTGGTACAACTTTTTGCAGTCTCCCAACAATGTGATGAGATAGTGACGTCGTCGTTCCCGATTTTCACCTTATGTAAACAAAAGTAATATAAAAATAAGAGCATGAGCAAGGATGAAACAAGGAAAGTCACTCCAAGCATTAGAATGGATAGACAGAAAAGAAAAGAAAACGCCACAAGCAATAAGATGCCAATAATGCTGTAAGTTTAAAGGTTAGAAATTTTCCAAATAACAAATACTTACATGTGAAGGTCTGCAAGGTGTGCAAAGTGATGTTTCACCTGGGCCGTCACTCTCAGCATAAGGTTCATCAGCATGTTTGGTGGGATGGTTGTCAACATCTTTGCTGGTGGTGGTGGTGTTGAAGGAGACAAGTTTTCTCACCTCCACCAACAGAGCTGGAATTTCTGAGAAAAAAGTATAAGATTATTCAGACAGCAACCATGAAGATCAATATTGTCCAAGATGCTACAAATCAATTGACGTATCATTAAAATAATCGTAACAGGAGCAAGTTATAGAATTGAAACTGACTTTTTTTTTTTTTTTGACTTATTTTGTACCCGTAGGTAGATTTGTTCTGCAGTCCGGTGACAAGCCACCAGCTGACGGTCGCTGCGTGCGCAAGTGCCCCTTAACTCCCTAACCTGCATGTTTTGGCATGTGGGAGGAAACCGGAGAAATCCCGGAGTAAACCCATGCAAACACGGGGAGAACATGCAAACTCCACACAGATCACTGTTGGCTGGGGGCAGGGATCAAACCCACAATCTCCTGATCCCCGCGATCCCTCGGCCGAGGGTAAAACTGTGCTGCCGCGGTGCTAACCACTGCGCCACCATGCAGCCCGACTTCATGTACAGTATATCATGCTCGTTTACCCTGGTCTCATTAAGTAACAAACAGTATAAATAATACAGACTGTGACTGATGGTTGTTGCTTGCACAATCACATAGACAAATTGCAACCTCATTTTTCTGCGTATTATGCCTGTATAAGTGATAAATATGCTCGTGATTCTTCAAACATGCTCTTAAAATACCTGTAGCCCACCTATCTGACCATACATGGGCTGATATGGGCGATTGCTTTTTAGATTTAGATAGCATCTTTAGAATCACCCTCAGGTCTAAATGGATTAATACCATATGATATATAATAATATTTGATGGCATAATACTCAATACATGCTTTTATGTTCCGCAGTTTGGAGTTTTCTTTGTGTAAAGCCTTGATCTGGCTCTGCAGATCTCTGGTAAAGTCATCACTTTCCTGGCTTGACGATTCTGCTGGACCGGGGCTGAACTGACTGTTCCCTGACAGGAATTCCTCCTCCACCCGTCTTTGAGCAGCAACTTTGGCCTTTTTCTATAGGGCAAAGATATTAATTTTTATTATTTAGTCATGGATAATCCATTACACAAATGATGCATAATGTGATATCAATCTCTGTTGAATTACCTGTTTTGGATTTCCAGAGCCAGAGGCTTTGTCACCAGTACCAAAATATTCTTCATCAAAGTCCAGGCGTTTTCCTTTTCTCACCCTCTTGGCCGACATGTTCCCGCTCAGTTCCTGCGCTTCCAGTTCCCGCGCTTCCAGTTCCCGCTCAGCAGCTCTCAGTGTATCCTCTTTTTCTACATTAATTTATAAGGATAGATTTAATATCAAACTAAACACCCCTGTATTAATAAATACTACAGAATAAATAATTATGTGCCAAATTTTAGACTGCAAAATAGTGAAATACGGGATACACATTTTGACATAATAAACAGAACATTTTGTTGCTGTATTTGATAATACAGTAACTGGTAGGAAATTAGTGATAGGTCAAGTGTGAGAGTGTGTGTAAGACCGACTTGCCTGCTAACTGAAGAACAACAGCATCTTCAACAGGCCATCCATTAGCAGGCTTCTTGCTGTTAGTTGTTTGACATTCAACAAGATATGTCGTGTCAGTAGTAGCAGCTGGGTCAAAATCAATTATCCAGCTGATGGGAACGATGCTGGTTTTATCTTTGACAGGTCCCTTCGCACAACTAACAAGGGCAAACCTATATTTTGACATTTTTGCTAAATATATATTATGGTTGTGCCTCTCCGTTTCTTCTTCCCGCTTAAAGCAACCGACATTCGCGCCTAGCATTGCACATGCGTGAAAGACGTCATTGTGCTATGATTGGCTGGCTTGTTCTGGGCGATTGTTATGCGCATGAGCCATTCGCACTGAGCACTCTGGTAAAAGTAGTCATGTATGTCATCCCATCCGTTTTCAAATCAAAACAACCTAACGTTACGTTAGCTAGCTCAGAGTACAGACAAACATAGAAAATGGACCGAGTCCGACTGAAAAGGAAATATTTCCTCCCTGGTTCTGAAACGGATATTCCAAGGAGAACAAGACGATTATGGAAAAAAAGGTTAGTCCTTTCTGCTTGATTGTGGCCATTTATACAGCACACGATAATTATATCTGCTGCAAACAAAACTGATAGACAGGGATGATGGAGGGGACAATTCTTTTTTATTGCTTTGAATGTGACTCTAGCCATAATGTCGCCTAGGGATGAGGCGACATTATGGCTGATGAGGGCCAGACGCCAGACGCTAGACACAACATCTCCTGCTGAAGAGACTTTGTTGTTCTTAACTGATATAAACACCTTCACTCAACACTACACTCACACTGACTCAATAAACTGATGAGAAGATCATTCATTCACTGCTCTCTTTGTGTCCTTGTATACATTCTATTGTCTGCTAATTGTGCATTGAGGGCTTTTTTTCTTGTAATCATAATATTGATCATTTATGACTGGTATTCTGACAATCAATGCTTTTTTGCTCTCTCCTATTGTGTTTATCCTTTTCTTCCCTATGCTTCCTGTTCCTAGTCTGCTGACAGGCGCATTATCGACGCTGCCGCGTCACCAGAAATGCATGTCGTTTTCAGTGTCAAGTCAAATCCCTCGTATGTTATCAATTGTTTACTGTTAATGTACTTGGCAATAAATCCTTTTCTGAGTTCTGAGTTCTGAGTTCTAGACAAGAGGATTATTGTTATTATTATTATTATTATTATATTTTATTATTTTCATTGCTTTGGATGTGACTCTAGCCATGATGTTGCCTAGCCGAAGAGAGGTAACTTGGGGTGACATAACATTATTTACAACACGGCTACTATCTTCTATTTGCATTTAGCATTACACCATTTATCATTTTGCATCTATTGATATGATCATGTCACAGTAACATTTTTATTTAATAGATCTATGTATTTCCTCACGGGGAATTAAGCTTGAGAATCATGTATTCAAAGATTAATATGAATCTGTGTTTTCTATCGCTTTAGGGAAGCAATGAGAGATACCAAGATTGATCAGCCAAACCAGGATCTGGTAAGTCATGAACTTTAAACATGTAGCGTTAAACTATACTGTACTTGTCTATATGTAGCCAGATCTACTTCTCACAAAATAGAACTATTTTTTCTTATTTTTAATAATTACTATTGTATTGCCAGATGCATCTTCAGCAACAGGTGTCTTCATCAATATCTTGAAATATGTGTAGTCTATGTGTAGAGTACATTTTGGCAATGACAATATTGTGACTGAGTTACAGATACATATTTTTGTCAAATTTGTTGCAGTCATTAGATGGAAACTGTCATCTTTTGTTTAGACAAGAACTCATGTCAGTTCTGATGCCTGGATCCCCCTAAGTGAACCATCTTCAGAAAGACTATGGGGAGCTACAGAAGAGGGCCATGTAAGTTTCAGATTCTGGAAAACCTTAAATAGCAGATCGACAAGCTCGTTGACCAGCTATTTTCAAATAAGGTATTTCATGTAGAGCACAGAAAAATCACCAGAGCACTGAGGCACTCAGCTCTACAATGTGACAGTGTTTAATATTGCGCTGACAATAGGACTTTTTCAAAATGAATTGGTCTGCTTTAATAATGCTAACATAGACCCCACATATTGATGCCCACTTGAGATATATAAAGGAAAAGCACAATGTGTTTGTGCTTTGGCAGAGAGATGGAGCGCACCACTGCCAGAGAAAGGTGTGTGCTGGATTTTCAACACAAGACGAAACCATCTCATGCTCTGTGTGCATGATCCATGTTAATAAAACACTTACAGTATTATTCATTGTATTTCAGACAGTCTTTAATTGTGCAGATTTAGTGTTCAGTATATTTTAGGTTTTGTATTAAAAATATATTGTGGCGTTAGCATGTTACATACATCATGGTAACTTGCAGATTGGTTTGTAGACTGTATGGGTGTTCATTTTTGTTTACTGGCATTTTGTTATTTTTTTCTGTTTTATTAGGATGATGATTCTGAACCTTGGGTTCCACTCAGTGGACTACAAAGTTTTTCAGGAGCAGAAGACTCTGTAAGTTTCAACTTTTGCAAGAATCTGGCCTCTGTAGCACTTGCATTATAGTGCAAAATTAACATATTTGTTTTTTTTTTGCTGGGGGGGGGGGGGGTCACTGTTCGGAGATCTGTTTGTGTGTTTATTACAGTTTAGGCAGCAATAGGTTAGGGATAGTCAGTAGTCAGAAGTGTTGTGATGTCATGGTAAAGCTACACCAGTATCTCCCTACTAACTGAGATGATACTTCTGATTTGGGGATGTGGAGTATCTCTTTAATCAAACTTGTAGGTAGGCAGAAGTGGGAGTGCTGCACTTGGTCAATACACTTGTGGTTTTTTAAAAGCTTAAAAATGGATAAAATGGTCCAACCAGGTGCTCTTCAAGGATACATAAATAAATACTGTAGATTATCTAGCTGATGGGATTTTTGTCACTCTGGCAACCCATGTATCTCTTTAATCAAGTTTGGAGGGAAGGCAACTGGTTGGAATAGCATCTCCCACATGCTAGATCCTGTTGGTGGCTGGTGACTGTGCGTGTATTGTGTAACAAAGGTTTATCAATACTTTGTATTCTTTTCTGCAACACAAAATCTGAATGAAAATTCCTCTCACTATGACTGACAATGGCTCTGAAGATGCACATGATGTCAGCCACATTATGGTGAGTATAGTGTACAGTGACCACAGGATCTCATCTCTGTTGTTTGCAGATGATGTTGTCCTGTTGGCTTCATCCAGCAATGTCCTACAGCTCTTGCTGGGACGGTTTGCCGCTGAGTGTGAAGCGGCTGGCACCTCAAAGTCCGAGTCCATGGTCCTCAGCCAGAAAAAGGTGGACTGTCTTCTCTGGGTTGGGGACAGGCTCCTGCTCCAAGTGGAGGAGTTTAAGTATCTTGGGTTCTTATTCACGAGTGAGGGGAAAATGGAGCAAGAGATTGACAGACAGATCGGAGCAGCATCTGCAGTGATGCGGATGTTGTACCGGTCTGTTGTGGTGAAGAGGGAGCTTAGTTCTAAGGAAAAGCTGTCAATTTACTAGTCAATCTACGTTCCTACTCTCACCTCACGAGCTTTAGGTAATGACTGAAAGAACAAGATCGTGGATACAAGTGGCTAAAATGAGTTTTCTCCGTAGGACTGCTGGACTCACCCTCAGAGATAGGGTGAGGAGCTCAGTCATCCGGGAAAGGCTCAGTAGAACCACTGCTCCTCCACATTGAAAGGAGTCAGTTGAGGTAGTATGGGCATCTGATTAGGATGCCTCCTGGACGCCTCCCACTTGAGGTGGAGACCCCGGGGCAGACCCAGGACTCAGTGGAGAGACTATGTCTCCCAGCTGGTCTGGCAACGCCTTGGTATCCTCTGTGAAGAGCTGGAGCAGGTGGCTGGGGAGAGGGAAGTCTGGGCTTCTCTGCTTGAACTGCTGCCTCCGTGACCCGGACCTCTGGAAAAGCGGTAGAAGATGGATGGATGGAGGTTTGTGTGATCAGTGACACGACAGATCTTCACCATTTGAGAGCGTTTTGTGAGGAAAAGAAAGAAAGTCGCAACTCGAGTCTACTGAACAGAAATGCGTTGATTTTGCAATCCACTCTGTTTAGCTTCTATTGCTAAGGATGCAACACTGTTGTCGTGCTCATGATGACATGTGCATAACCTCTATAGTGTACATTCTGTAAAGTGTGTAAAGTTTCTGTAGTTTGCATGTTGTAACATGCAGGTTGGTTTGTAAACTTTCTATGGGTTTTTATTTTCTAATGTGTTTTTTTTAGGTTAATTACGATTCTGAACCATATTCTCCTCTCAGTGGACAACAAAGTTTATCAGAAGGAGCCAAAGTCTGTGTAAGTTTCAACTGTATGGAACATATTTGTAGCTGTCTGCAGGTTGGAAGCTAGGATGAATGCTCAGTCCAGGTCACTGCACCGTCAGTCAGGACGGAGCATGCTGGTGAAGCTACATCCTGTCAGTTTAAAAGTAGTGGTTGCCAATTGTCAGAGGAAGCATTAGTGCTTACTGCTCTCTCCAGTTCAGCAAACAGGTAGAGCAGCAACTGTGACAGTAAAGTGAAATTGGTATAAAGTGTTTCAGTTTACTGTCACTGGCTCGACTGGATTGTGTGTAGTTAAACTTTTGACTAATTCACTGAAGGTAGTGAAGAACTAAAGTGACAGTAAGTAAGCGAATCAAACAACATTTCTCTAACCAGAATTTTTTTCTTTTCTCCATATATAGAGCCTGCATGTTGACTGCAGCGATTCTGTTCCCAGATGTCTTACTTCCCCACTCTTGTTTGAGGATGAATGTTCCACAGAAAGTGAACCTCCATTCAATGATGAACCTAATTGCAGCCAAGTGTCACCAAATACCAGTAACTATATTCATAATGACTTGGATGACAGTCTTGGATCCATTATTGGAAGTGAAGAAGAATCTTCCCTTTTATTTGAAGATAGCCCTGATGAGTCAGTAAATTTTGGAAAAGTCGGTCATGAGCTGGAAAACGAAGAGACACTTTACACTGGTTCACAACTAACCCAAGCTCAGAGTTTTTTACTTATACTTTCATTTGTTTTGAGACACGGACTCACAGGCATGGCTCTCTCAGATCTCCTAGATTTGATCAATATTCACTGTCCAGAAAACACACAGTTAACCTCAAAGCATCTGTTCTTAAAAGAGCTTAAGCCAATAGAAAGTCACCTACAATGTCACATATATTGTCCAAACTGTGAGTAATATATTGGTGAACAGGATAGTGAAGGACAATGTGTTGTATGCAACACAACATGGGATAAAAACAACTCACTGAAGAATGGAAACTACTTTATATACTTACCAATCCAAACACAGTTGGAACATCTTCTTCAAAGAGAAGATATTGCACATTGTATCAAGTCAAGAGATGGCACATGTCATTCTGAAATTTTTGATGATATTGGAAGTGGTAAAATGTACCGTAATCTGAACAAAATTGGAGGCCCGCTTGACTGTACTCATGGATACTCCTTAACACTCAACTGTGATGGAGTGCCTGCATTCAAATCATCACTCTTTGGTATATGGGATTGTAAACGAGCTTCCTTACCCTGTGCGCAAAGACAGTGTTCTGCTTTTTGGCTTGTGATTTTGTGATAAAAAGCCAAATATTAATACATTTTTAAAGCCTTTAATTTTAGAGTGTCAGACGTTGTAAACTGAGGGCTTTAAGATAACAAGAAATGGCATTTCGGAACAATGTAGAGTTGTGGCTGCTCTTATGATGTGTGATTCGGTAGCTAGGCCCATACTTCAAAACATGACCCAATTTAATGGCCAGTTTGGATGCAGCCTCTGTTTACATCCCGGTGAACAAGTTGAAAAGGGTCATGGCACTGTCTGGGTTTACCCATACAAAGATGTTCCAAAGAGGGACCACGCTTCAACCATAAGTGATGCATGGGAGGCTTTATGTACAAAAAAATCTGTGAGGGGTGTTAAAGGGCCCACATGTCTGATTAATATTCCTCACTTTGACATCATATCTGACATGCCTCCTGACCACATGCGTAATATACATCTTGGTGTGGTTCGCCAAATGGCAAGCATGTGGCTGGACAGTGATAACCATGAAAAGCCTTATTATATTGGCAATAGAGTGAATGAACTTGATCAACAGCTCTTACTAATTAAGCCTCCTTGCAATATCACAAGAGTGCCCCGATCTCTTCAGCAGAGAAAGTTTTGGAAGGCTTCTGAATGGCAGAACTGGTTACTGTTTTATACTGTATTTGGGCTAAAAGGAATTCTGCCCCAGGCATTTTACCAGCACTGGTTAGTCCTTGTCACATTCATGTTCTTACTTTGTAAGGACATTATTACAACAGAGGATGTACAAAAATGTGAAAAACTTGTTGTAGATTTTGTCAAACAATTTGAAACACTGTATGGAAAAACAAATGTGTCATTTAATGTACATTTATGTCTTCATTTGACAGAGTCTGTCAGGAATTGGGGACCTTTGTGGGCCCATTCTGGGTATATTTTTGAGTCATTTAATGGTGAAATACTGAAAATGTTTCATGGCACTCAGTTTGTTCCTTTACAGATAATGAAACAATTCACATATAGACAAGTATTGCCTCTTTTAAGGAATGATGCACTGAGAAATGCTGTTCCTGAATGCATCCAGCTATTTAGCAAGTTAACTGGCCGAAAAAGGAAGCAGTTTGAAAGAGTAGGTGATCAACTTGTGACCCTTGGTTTGCATTATTGTCGAAAACTTTCAAGCGAAGAGTTACTGGTCATGAGAGAGCAACTTTCAGTCACTACGGATACAGTCGTGAAAATATTCAGGTGACTTCTAGTCAACGGAGAGCTGTATTATTCTCATGAGTTCACAAGGGTAGTGAAAAGGAACAGCTTCACTGTGCTGTTGCAGAATGGACACATCATCACTGTATACTATTACATTGTAGTAGAGCAACATGGTAGCAGAAAATGCTTTGCTTTTGGGAGAAAGTATGATAGATCACATAGTACACTGATTCATGTTGAAAATGTAGTTGGTCTGAAAAGGGAATTCTGAGGCAGGAAACAGATATTTGATGTGACACTGTTCAAAAGAAAATGTGTGCTAATTGATCTGCCACAATATGCAAGCATCTATGCATGCATACCTCCAAGATCCAGTGTGGAAGATTGAAAATGTAATGGCAAAGTACATTTCAATTGTCAAGATTGTCAACAATAAATCTTATTTGTGTAATGCAGATTTTTGGCTTCATTGTATTTGCTTTAGGGTGTGTGTGTGTGTATATATATATATATATATATATATATATATATATATATATATATATATATATATATATATATATATATATATAGTGGCGGGTTGATTCAACCCCCCCACAACACATAGGACAGTCAGCTCTCTTCTCTTGGTTTTTCCCGCTGCACTACTGAGATGTAATGTGCCATTCATGTATCGTGATGCAATGTGCCATTCATGTATAGTGTTCATGCGTCCTGTCCTTACTGTGACCTAGAGGCTGAGATCAATATGTAGATGTGCCTTGTAACCTCTTTGTCCTACACCTGGAGCAGAGGCTAGCAAATCTGCCATTGTTATGTAGGTCTCTTAAATGCAAATGTCTCATGCCTGTTCTGCAGTCCCTTTGATCGTACCGTCGTCGGCCTCCGTCGGTCTATGATGACCATGGAAGAGAATCCTAAACATCTGCTCTGCTGGAACAGCACCGCCTGTGGCTGAACAGGCCGATGCGCACCGGTGTTCTACCTTCCAGCGTTGGGCGTTGGTAGGATTCAAGCCTGGGCAGGAAGATATGGAGGACAAGATGTTACCCATGCAGCATGTCCCCCCTCTCCACGTCACTGATGAATCCAAAGGAACAGCAGGGCTGCTATAGTTTGGCACCAGCGCCGTCGCAGGAGCTGCCAGAACGATGTTGAGCACAACAGAGAACTGCCTTAGGGAGTCCGACTCCGGATTTTTCCTCAGGGTTGACTCCCGAAGCCTTTCCCGTGACCGGGTGTGCCGCAAGGCAGCGGAGGTTTGAAATCAGGGTTTACCTTCCCCTAGATGGGCTACCTTCCCAGGTTGACGAGCCACCATCTACCCGAAGCATCTGGTTTTAAGGCGCCAGAGATCCGCCCTCGCCCCTTCTCCTATTAGTAAAAGCAGTTCCGCCGGGCTTAGAGACTAAACCACACGGGCAGGCTAGGAGTTGGACTTAGTTGTCAGAGGCTTTTCGAGACGCACGCCATAAGGAGCATTTTATGAGCACTGGGAGCTTAACCCCAGTGCCGCTCCTGGCTATGACAACCTTGGAACCGTACCAACTGCTGTGAATCTGCTCTTTGATGTATTGTCTGAGTTGGGTATAAATACTGCACAGGTTCTGTAACTCGCCCTCTCAATCCCACTTCCTCAACTGCTGTTGCCGGACACAGACTTTGTGTCCTCCTCCTCTGAGAGCCGCTTGGGCTCGCTCCCGGCGCGCATGCACGGCACTGGGAGCGGAGCTCGTGACGGCGGTATGATATAATAAAGCTCTACTTAAAACCTTCAACAATGTTGCTTATTTTTATCATCCGCCACAATATATATATATATATTGCAGTATGTTGTAGCATATGAAGACAGACTATTACATGTAAAAATATAGTGCTCTTTTTGCAATACATTTTTTATATTTATCAATACACATATATGGTCTATGCTTACATTGCAATATATTGGAAAATATAAATACTAAATCTCATATGGGAATATATTGCTTAATGTATTGCATGATATTTTCCTATATACTGCAATATATTTTTGTTTCGTAAGGGGGGTTTGTAGTGAGTGACATCATCAGTGCATTTCATTGTGTATTCTACAACAACCTCAGTGCACTCCAGGTTTGTGTGTCCATTATGTGTGGCTGCATGCTTGAAAGTACTCACAGCACCTGGGGTCCTGGGCGTTGGCCCCGCTGGGGGGGCGGGGGTTGGCCGGTCCAGGGGCGTGGGTCCGCTCCGCTGGCCGCTTGGTGATCCACTCTCCCTCGGCCATCCCTCCTGGGGTGGATTCCTGGCTGTCCTGGGGCTTGTTGGCCTCGGGATATTTGTGCTCTGTGGAGGTTGGTGGCATTGTCCTTCTTGCTCGGGGTTTCTGGGGGAGGCGGGGTGAGGTACTCTTACCCACCCACACTCTTCGTACGTTTCCTGGCAAAGCAGTTACATGCACACACTTATTTTGCCCCCACTCTCATACACATGGACACGTATGCAGACACACACGTCTCTCCTTTAACAGGTGCAGATACCAGACTGGTGTTGAGACCACTTCAGTGGAAGAAACAGTCTGTCTTCTGTTTGTTTCAGCTGTGTTAGTCTGTTTGTCTTCTGTTCCTCTCCCTTTTCTTTCACCCTCCCCATTCCCTCCTTTCTTCATTCCCTCCTTTCCCAATTCTTTTACCTTTTATTTTATTGTTTTTATTGACTGTCATTCTATATTGTTTTTGTGTTAGTGTCCTGCTTCCAGCTTTTATGTTTTTGTGTGGGTTTTCTTGCTGTACAGCACTTTGTATTGTGAGTGTTTGTTTTTAAAGTGCTTTATAAATGGAGTTGATTGATTGATTGATTGATTGATTGATTGATTGATTCCCCACAACCGGGTCCTTCATGGGTAAACAATTTAATAATGTACAAAAAGTTATTTTAAGAAGAGTTTATAAACAATATGAAGTACATATATACAGTATATGTACTGTATAAAGCGCCTTTTAGCAAAGTAAATCTGTTTGGTTCAATAAGGGAAGGAGATTTCTGTTCTGCTCAAATAGCTGCTTGACAGGACGGGGGGGGGGGGGGGGAGAAAAAAAGAGTGTCCCAGTCTGTAGTGCTGAAGCAGTCTTTCAGAGTATTAGAGGCGCCCTCTTGCCACACCCAAACCTGCTTTTCTGTTGGTCTGAACATCTGGGGGAGTGTTTCTCCACCAGAGAACATTGAGGTGGAACCACAGCCCTGCCTCACAGGCTCGCTCTTCTTCCTGCTGTAAGAACATCAACGCTTCTTTAGTCACACATTTGCTGCCTGTATTGCTGCATGTTGCTAACTGATAAAAACTCTGAAGGAAGTCAGTACTTCTCCAAACCATGAGGCGAGGAGAAAACCTGTAGACAGCAAGGCTGAATATTTGCTGCTGTGTCTTAGTTGTCTTTTTCTTTAACATTCCACCTGATTTTTTTCCTTAATTTTCATTTATGCTGTTTTTACAAAAGCTTCACATGGTTTCTGTTTGTCATAACCAGTAGCTGATTTGAGGGGGGCTGAGGGGGGGATGCTGCCCCTCTTGTTAGCTATTTTTTTTTTTTTTTGTTACTTGTTTGTACCCGTAGGTAGATTTGTTTTGCAGTCTGGTGATAAGCCACCAGCTGCCGGTCGCTGCGTGTGCAAGCGCCCCATATCCCTAGATGCCCCCCCATCCCCATCAAGAGTGTAAGGATAGTATGAAAGAATGTCAGAATATAGTTGCAAAAATGCAAGAAAAATATGGAAAATTTATGAGAAAAAAGATTCACATTTATTGTAAAAAGTTTACATTTATGGGTACATAGTTGTGATTTTGTGCAGAATAAAGTAACAAACTTTTCACAAAAAGTAGAAAATTTATGATCAGAACCATCTCACTTTATTTTAAGTTGCTAATTTGACCGAACAAAGTTATAAATTTTCAACAAAACTTAAGTTTAAATGAAAAACATAATTTGTTCTCATAAATTTGCTATTTTTTCTCATAAATGTGATTTTTTTTTCTCAAAAATTTGTAACATTTTTCATATAATTTGGTAACTTTTTTTCCCATCAAAACTTTGCTTTTCTTTCAAGTTAATTTGTAACAATTTTGTCATGAATATGACTTTTTTCTTGTAAATTTGAAACTTTTTCCCACAAACTTGTGACATTTTTCTCATTAGTTGGCAACTATTTTCTCATGAATTTGACTTTTTTCCTCTAAAACTTGCAACTTTTTTCCCCATACATGTTCAGCTTTTGTCTTATAAATTTCTGACTTTTTAAAATTGTGAATAACTCCTATTATCATATGTTTGCTACTTTATTCTTGCAAATTTGTACTTAATTTACTTTCATATCCTTGTCTGTACGTTAAATCTGTGGATACTTCAACACCACCCCCCTTGTTAAAAAATAACAAATGGCCGACTGCTTATATCACTGTAGAGCAACAAAAACCAGAATATCCTCAAATAACTGAAAATTGGTTTTATGAGTTAATCAAGAATTACTCAAGATAAAACTTGCAGCTTTTCTATATCCAGTTTTATCCAGCTCTGCGTTATTGATTATTCTTTTAATCTTCTCTGTTACTGTTAGAAATTTTGGTAAATGTCTGATATGTTTAAATGAACTAAACACAAAGCTTCTGATAGAATATATTAGTATATCTCTTATAGTATCTTTATTCTCAAATAAAAAGATACTGACAGCTGCCAGTTTTACCCCTCAGCTTCTGTTTGTTGTTGAGATGTAGTTTATATGGCATTTTGACCTTGACCTTTGACCTTGCAATCCCAAAACCAAAGTCAGAGGACAGGGTGAGCCTGTGTACCAAGTTTGGTGACCCTAGATTTACTCGTTCTATAGTAATAGTGCAAAGGGAGTGTTAACATTGACCTCTGACCTTTTGGCCCTAAACCCAAAGTCAGAGGTCAGTGTCTAAGCCATCCAAAACTTGACTTAGACAGACGAGATTTGAAAAGGCTGCATCATTCGATCATGTAGTTCTGGCATTACCAGCTTGAGGGAAAACTGACCTTTGAGGTCAGAGGTCACCCTAATTTGAACTCATGAGATTTTTCATTGATACGCCCATGATATCAATTTGAAAAGCCCTTGTTATTTCTTTCTGTTGTTATTGCTTTCACAGCGTAGGTGTTGACGCCGCCGCCCATCCGCCTGGTGGGGTGACGGGTTTTTACCCCGACAGCCTTTAGAGGCTGAGGGGTAAAAACAAACAAAGTCACTGTGTGTTGTTTCTGATTCACGTCCAGTCACTTGTTAGTAACATGTGATCCATGACTATCTGTATGAGGGCAGTAGTACATGTCCGAATTTATCGTCGAGCAGGGACAGGCAACTGGTGGCCCGTGGGCCGCATGCAGCCCCGACATCATCCACTGTGGCCCACCAGTCCATTTCCAGAAATCAATTATTTATTTCTCGTTTGAACGTATTTGGAACTGCTTTCTTAAATGCAGTTATAGAGTCCACCAGCAGAGGGAGCTCTAGTCGAAACCTAGGTGCAGCTCTGTGAGTGGTCGATCAAGAGTGAGGGAGTCACAGATAGAGAGAGCATTGTGCCCCAGAGTACGTCTGTTAAGGTGTGTATGTTGCACACTGAGACCGCATTAATAGGCTGTGGACAGCTTCAATGTACAGAGGAGGCTGCTTTTAAACAACAATCAATGCTACAGCTCCTCACTGAGGAGTATTTATAGCAACAAGTTTCAAACTGAAAGGCTAATTTATATAAGAAACAGCAAATTTACGACAGAAAAACACTAATTTAGAAAAAACCCGAGTACAACTAAAACGTTATAAATTTTTAAATAAAATGATGCAAATTTATCAGTAGAAGTTTGCACATGAAATACCAAAATAAAATATAGATTTGCAACAAAAAGGCTAATTTAAACCAGATATATGTGACCTGTGCTGGCAAAATGAGTTGCAATGAGGTAATTTTAAAAACTGAGGTAACGTTATTTTCATATTCTGTATTGAAAGATCTTCAAAATGATATTTAATTTGTAGGAATTGGGCAAAACGGATCATCAACAAGTCACTTTTGTTTATATTTTGGCTGGTTTGAAACTTGCGTTGGATCGGTCCTGAGTTACGTCTTCCACAAAAACGTGTATTTTTAGAAAGTAGGAGTTCCAAGCTTTACAATGACACCAGGCACTGATGGGGGATTTCCTGGGACTTGCTGCCAGCAAAGAAAGAATCATGATTAATGACGTCACGTGCCTGTAGCTCCTAATTACCGGTGCACATTCCGACTCATTTTGCCAGCATAGATCACATATAGCATATTTATCAGTAAAACTATTTTTACTTTGATCATGTTCTTCTAATATTTTAAAAACTTTTTCTTCATTGTCATATTTCCTTTTTTTCTTGGATTTTTTGTTCATTACTGTCCGGAATTTCTCTTTGCTCATCATTTTGATGGAGAGAGTTTTAAATATTAGGTCATGATATAATTTTATCAGTAAGTTTAATTCTAATATGAAACACTGAATAGCTTTGGTTTTCATTTGCATTTTCAGTTTTATTTGTGAAACTTTTGACTTTGAAGACCCCCCCCCCCCAAAAAAAAGGTTTAAATGTAAATCTGGCCCTTGGAAGGTGAAGAAAAAACTTTGTAGCCCTCACTCCCACCAACGTTGTCCATCCCTGGTCTAGAGCAACAAAAGAGGCTGGACTAAATGATCAGAGTGAATTTTTATGATGAGGATAATCACCAGTCTCCTCACACGATATTTAACACATTTTTGTTCCTTTTCACATGAAGTGCAGTAAAAATAATTTTCCAACAAAATGTGCTGTAAAGTGATTCCATTATGTTCAGCAAAATCATGAGATAAAAATGTAATATTGTCCCATGACCATCATGTATATTTTGAAAACCAAGCAAACCCCAGCATAGCTGTTGCTGATCTGACCTGAACTGTCTGTCTTATGTAGTCCAGAAAAAGAAGGACCCTGAAGCCAGTAAAACGATGGAGGTTGCAGCACTGGGACGACCGTTCATTCTGGGGATGCTGTATGACTGTCGCAAGGATTTACTCGTACCTGGTAAGAATTCTGTTCTTTTTTTGGGGGGGGGGAGGTTGATTTCTAGTCACAATTTATATTTAAGTGCATGTTTGTAAACTAGGAAAAATTGCATTGCTAGCAGAAATGTGGTGTGAATGCTGTTAGTGGAAAAATGCTTTCAAGAAATGCATAAAAAGGCTGTAATATGCTGATTTAAAATAATCATAAATGCTGAACTCTCTTAATCATTAAAAACATTAGCTTGAAGTTCCACAATATTTGCTTAAAAGTACTATATTTAAGTTATGTTAGGTAGATTGTAAAAATAAGATAAGATAAGATAAGATAAGATAAGATAAGCCTTTATTAGTCCCACAATGGGGAAATTCCAGGATTGCAACAGCACAGGGATAGCAACACTCAGAGCAACAATCAGAAGGCAAGAAAAAAAACAAGAACATCTAGTAAACATATGTCCATATTACTATAAATATATATATAGACACACAGTGCGGAGCATTATGGTTGGTGAATGTGCAGCAGAAAGTCTAAGTTCTCTCTCCGCGGATGCAGCGGGCCAGCTGGAAGTCTTTGGGTATGATGGTGACCCTCTTAGCAAAGAAGAGACCCACCAGGTAGGCCTCTCTGGTCTCCTGCAGAGCCATGACGGCGAAGCTCAGGAAACGCAGGACGGTCTTGAAGTCCTGAGTGATCTCCCTCACCAGGCGCTGGACGGGCAGCTTACGGATGAGCAGCTCCGTGGATTTCTGGTAGCGACAGATCTCTCTCAGAGCCACGGACCTGTGACGGCGAGGCCTCTTCACTCTGCCGGTGGCCAGAGCGCCTCTCCGAGCAGCCCTGGTGGCTAGCTGTCTCCTGGGGGGCTTCTTCCTCCAGTAGATTTTACGGGCGGTCTGCTTGGTTCTTGCCATCGCTCTTTATTATTCTGTCTTATATTTCTTGCACGCCGCCTAAACTTCAGCCCACCACCCGCGTCGTTTTCGCTACAGCTCCTGGTATGTCGACTTTCCCATTAGCACCGGGCAGCGGCCAAGTGCTAGCTAGCACTAGCTCCTCCCCGCTGCAACGTCTCCCACTGCAAACTGTGGCTCCGTGCGCTGACCCGGGAGACCCCCGGGGCGATCCGTGCGTCCGTGATATATATACAGAGTGAAAGGTGTAGAAAGAAGAAGGAAGATAAAAAAAAAGGCTGTTGCAACGGGCAGCCGACTCGTGTGGCGCCGCCGGTCCGGCAGAACCGGAACCAGAAAAAAACTGTACATTTAGACATTTTATTCATTTTTCTTATATTACATATTCATTTTTATCATTTAACTATCCATGCCATTTACTTTACAGAGTTTCAATTCTATTTTACCACATCATTTTTTGTCTATTTTGTTCGAACTTCCTGATCTACAGCTACTTTGTCTTTCCTCATGTTGACTGCTCTCATGTCATTTTTCAGTTCACTTCTTCTGTCTCATCAATCTCTGAGTGGAACCTTGACCTGCACTGACCTTCATCAAAGGTTTGGGTCTTCTGCTTCAGTCCAAACTGCTCTTCCTTCTGACTGATGCAGACGTCCTCCAGTTCCTCTTTAATCTGAGAATAATCTGCTCCCACCTGAACATCAATAAAGTTTCTCTCCTGGTTTAGAAGCTGCTGTTCATCCAGAACCTCCTCCTGGTTAAAGTCATTTTGCTGTGGGACATAGCAAAATAGCCCAACCTTTCAAAATATTAACAGAAAAGCACAATAGTTTGAAGCATTGAAAATTAGCTTAAAAATGTGGAATAAATTCTTACATATACAGTGGGGCAAAAAAGTATTTAGTCAGCCACCAATTGTGCAAGTTCTCCCACTTAAAAGATGAGAGAGGTCTCCAATTTTCATCATAGGTATACCTCAACTATGAGAGACAAAATGAGGAAAAAAATCCAGAAAATCACATTGAAGGATTTTTAATGAATTAATTGGTAAATTCCTCAGTAAAATAAGTATTTGGTCACCTACAAACAAGCAAGATTTCTGGCTCTCACAGACCTGTAACTTCTTCTTTAAGAGGCTCCTCTGTCCTCCACTCGTTACCTGTAATAATGGCACCTGTTTGAACTCGTTATCAGTATAAAAGACACCTGTCCACAACCTCAAACAGTCAGACTCCAAACTCCACTATGGCCAAGACCAAAGAGCTGTCAAAGGACACCAGAAACAAAATTGTAGACCTGCACCAGGCAGGGAAGACTGAATCTGCAATAGGTAAGCAGCTTGGTGTGAAGAAATCAACTGTGGGAGCAATTATTAGAAAATGGAAGACATACAAGACCACTGATAATCTCCCTTGATCTGGGGCTCCACACAAGATCTCACCCCGTGGGGTCAAAATGATCACGAGAACAGTGAGAAAAAATCCCAGAACCACACAGGGGGACCTAGTGAGTGACCTGCAGAGAGCTGGGACCAAAGTAACAAAGGCTACCATCAGTAATACACTACGCCACCAGGGACTCAAACCCTGCAGTGCCAGACGTGTCCCCCTGCTTAAGCCAGTACATGTCCAGGCCCGTCTGAAGTTTGCTAAAGAGCATTTGGATGATCCAGAAGAGGATTGGGAGAATGTCATATGGTCAGATGAAACCAAAATAGAACTTTTTGGTAAAAACTCAACTTGTTGTGTTTGGAGGAGAAAGAACACCATACCTACTGTGAAGCATGGGGGTGGAAACATCATACTTTGGGGCTGTTTTTCTGCAAAGGGACCAGGACGACTGATCCGTGTAAAGGAAAGAATGAATGGGGCCATGTATCATGAGATTTTGAGTGAAAACCTCCTTCCATCAGCAAGGGCATTGAAGATGAAACGTGGCTGGGTCTTTCAGCATGACAATGATCCCAAACATACCACCCGGGCAACGAAGGAGTGGCTTCGTAAGAAGCATTTCAAGGTCCTGGAGTGGTCTAGCCAGTCTCCAGAACTCAATCCCATAGAAAATCTTTGGAGGGAGTTGAAAGTCCGTGTTGCCCAGTGACAGCCCCAAAACATCACTGCTCTAGAGGAGATCTGCATGGAGGAATGGGCCAAAATACCAGCAACAGTGTGTGAAAACCTTGTGAAGACTTACAGAAAACATTTGACCTCTGTCATTGCCAACAAAGGGTATATAACAAAGTACTGAGATGAACTTTTGTTATTGACCTAATACTTATTTTACCAAGGAATTTACCAATTAATTCATTAAAAATCCTTCAATGTGATTTTCTGGATTTTTTTTTCTCATTTTGTCTCTCATAGTTGAGGTATACCTATGATGAAAATTGGAGAACTCTCTCATCTTTTAAGTGGGAGAACCTGCACAATTGGTGGCTGACTAAATACTTTTTTACCCCACTGTACCTGGAAAAAAAAATGCTAGCCTCAATGTTAACATAGCCTGAGCTTTAAAAATTTGCATAAAAGTACCCACCCCTCCCTCCCACCCCTGGCAGTCGGTGACCCTTCTGTGTGGTGTTGGCATGTTCTCCCATGGGTTTGCATGTCTTTGTGGGTTTTCTCCGGGTACTCCGGTTTCCTCCCACAGTCCAAAAACATGCAGGTTAGGTTAACTGGAATCAACTGGGGATTCTAAATTGTCCTTACTTGTGAATGTGAGAGTGAATGATTGTCTGTCTCTGTGTTTGTCATGTGATGGACTGGCGATCTGTCCAGGGTGGACCCCTGCTCTTCGCCCAAAGATGCTGGGATAAGCTCCAGACTCCCCCCGACCCAAAAAGCATTACGTGGTAGATGATGGATGGATAGATGAATACCATAAAAGTAGAAATAATTTACAGTGGCAGGAACTTAGCTTAAAAATGTTAAATATAAGCTTAAAACCTAATAAAGTCATAACTAACTTTTCAACATAGCCTAATTTTGAAACACATGAGCATTAAAGCAAAATAGCAGAAAGTTGCAGAAAATTGTGAAACATGCTTTAACCGTACAATGCTAGCTTAAAGACTAACAAGGTCTAAGCTTGGAAAAAAGCAAAGGAGAGGACACAGTGTCAAGATGCATGAAATTAAAAAGGCTAAACATAAGCAGTAAACTTTAAAGCTTGAATGCTAACATAGCCTCACTGTTATGTCGGTAATGGGAGCAAAGGACGAGACCGAGTGTTGAACTGTAAACAGCTTTATTGGTGACTCACGCTCACAGCACATGCACATCCGTCAGGCTGAGAGGAGGCCAAGAGACCGCACCTCTCCCTCACAGCCCCTTTATACCAAGGGCAGCGGTGGAAACAGAAAGGTAGAGCCACCACCCGTGTCACACCATAACATGTCCCCAAACACCAACACAACGCTTTGCCCCCCTTCAAAAATGGTCCAAAACACACACATACAATTGAGTATGTGTGTGTACCCACCATACAGGTCAGGAAGTTCCCCAACCAGAAGCCCTGGATCAGCAGCCAGGTACGTCAGATGCTGCGTGCTCACTCTCATGCATTTAAACCAGGCTGTGAGGTCAAGTACAAAGCTGCAAAGTATGGACTGAGGAAGGCTATAACAACAGCCAAGAGGCAGTACAGAGAAAAGCTGGAAAGCCTCTACTCCACTCCTGACCCGGGGCGCATGTGGCAAAGCCTGCAACACATCACAGACTACAAGAAGACCAACAGCAGCACTGCTAGCCCTACAGACAGCCTGCTGGACGATCTCAACATCTTTTACACCCGCTTCGAGACCATCAGCCACAGCACAGGAAAGAGACAAACTCACCCACCCCCCCACCCACTAAGAGTCTCACCAGACCAGGTAAACAAAGCACTGAGAAATATCAACCCCTGCAAAACAACAGGACCAGACAACATCCCTGGGCGGGCCCTCAGAGCATGTGCTGCAGAGCTGACTGATGTTCTCACAGCAATCTTCAACCTCTCCCTCAACCAGAACATAGTCCCCTCCTGCTTCAAAACAATAACTATCATCCCCGTCCCCAAAAGGAGCCCACCAACCTGTCTGAATGATTACATACCAGAATCAGAATCAGAATCAGATTTATTGCCATTGTTCATGTAGTACACAAACTAGGAATTTGTCTCGGTGCCATGCTGCAACATTAAACATGATAAGATAAAGAGATAAAAACTAAAAAACTAAAAAAAACTAAACATGCAATAAGTGTAGAATAAGAATGAATAATACTAGTCAAGCAGTTTTAAATATGTTAGCGAGCAGCAGATAATGTGGAGAACCACATAGTGCAGTCGATAATGCAACAGAAAAACAGTGATGATTGACATGAGTCTGGTTGAGCTGCTGTACATAGTGCACGAGAGTCAATAAGTCACTTAGTGTTCAGCAGTCTGATGGCAGAGGGGAAGAAGCTGTTCATGTGACAGGAGGTTTTAGTCTGGATGGACCGAAGTCTTCTACCTGAGGGGAGGGGGGCAAACAGTATGTGACCAGGGTGTGAAGGGTCGGCTATGATCCGGCCTGCACGCCTCCGGGTCCTGGAGATGTACAGATCCTGGAGAGATGGGAGCTTGCAGCCGATCACCTTCTCAGCAGTGCGCACGACGCGCTGCAGCCTTAGTCTGTCCCTGGCAGTGGCTCCTGCGTACCACACGGTTATGGAGGTGGTGAGGATGGACTCGATGATGGCCGTGTAGAACTGCACTAACATCTTGGTGGGTAGCTTGAGCTTCCTCAGCTGCCGCAGAAAGAACATCCTCTGCTGGGCCTTTTTGATGAGGGAGCTGATGGTCGGCTCCCATTTGAGGTCCCGGATGATGGTGGTGCCCAAGAAGCGGAAGGAATCTGCAGTGGTGATGGGAGAGCCTGTGATGGTGAGGGGGGGCAGAGGGGTTGTGACTTTCCTGAAGTCCACAATCATCTCCACTGTCTTCAGAGCGTTCAACTGCAGGTTGTTGTGGCTGCACCAGGACACCAGCTGGGCCACCTCTCTCCTGTAGACGGACTCGTCGCCGTTGGAGATGAGCCCGATGAGGGTGGTGTCGTCCGCAAACTTGATCAGCTTAACAGACTGGTGGCTGGAGGTGCAGGAGTTGGTATAAAGGGAGAAGAGTAGGGGGGAAAGTACACAGCCCTGGTGTGATCCGGTGCTGATGCTAACAGAGTCTGAGACAGTCTTCCCCAGCCGCACATGTTGCCTCCGGTCCGTCAGGAAGTCGGTGATCCATCTGCAGAGGGAGTCAGGCACGCCAAGCAGGGACAGCTTGTCCTGGAGCAGGGCGGGGCGGATGGTGTTGAATGCAGAGCTGAAGTCCACAAACAGGATCCTGGCGTAGGTTCCCAGGGAGTCCAGGTGCTGCAGGATGGAGTGGAGGGACAGGTTGACTGCGTCGTCCACAAACCTGTTGGCATGGTAGGCAAACTGCAGCGGGTCCAGGAGGGGAGTGGTGATGGACTTGAGGTGGGACAGGACCAGGCGCTGAAAGGACTTCATGACTACAGAGGTGAGCGCTACAGGTCTGTAGTCGTTAACTCCAGTGATCCGTGGCTTCTTGGGGACAGGGATGATGGTGGAGGATTTGAGGCAGAGCGGCACGTGGCATAGCTTAAGGGAGGTGTTAAAAATGTCTGTGAAGACAGGAGCCAGCTCTTTCGCACAGTGTCTCAGGGTGGAGGGAGACACGCCGTCCGGACCGGGAGCCTTGCGCGGGTTCAGTCTGGAGAACTGTCTGAGCACGTCCTGCTCACTGATGACAAGGGCAGGGGGGGAGGAGGGGGGCCGCTTTTGATGAATTAGGGACCGAGGAGGCAGTGGAGCTGGGTGGAGTGGGTGAGTTGGACACAGCTGACGAGGTGTCAAAACGGACATAATGTTGGGACAGTTTTTGACAAAGGGCTTTGTCATCCTGACCTTTAGAAGCCTGAGGCCGATAGTTGGTGATTTGCCTCAGTCCTCTCCACACAGAAGCCGAGTCATTAGCAGTGAACTGCTGCTGGAGTTTCTCAGAATACACAGATTTAGCTCTCCTCAGTTCTCTGTTAAACCGATATTTGACCTCCCTGTAGCAGTCCCTGTCTCCACTTTTCAATGCTGCTTCCTTCTCCTTCCTGATCTGTCTGAGCTTAGCAGTGAACCAGGGCTTGTCATTAGAGTACCTCACCCTGGTGCACGATGGGAGAATGCTCTCCTCACAAAAGTGGATATATGAGTTCACAGTGTCCGTGTACTCATTCAGATCATGCGTGGCTCCTTTAAACATGCCCCAATCAGTTATTTCCATGCACGTGTTCAGCTTCTCCCCAGCTTCACTGGTCAATTTCTTCGTAGTGCTCACAACAGGTTTAGTGAGCTTCAGTCTCTGTCTGTATGTGGGAATGAGGTAGACCATCACGTGATCAGATAGCCCAAGCGCAGCGCGGGGAACAGCGCGATACGCATCTTTCACTGTAGTGTAACAGTGATCCAGTGTGTTCTCTCCTCTGGTTGGGCATTTAATAAACTGTTTGTATCGGGGGAGATCGTGGCTCAGGTTGCTCTGGTTAAAGTCGCCTACCACAATAACCAGAGAGTCTGGGAAAGTCCGCTCCGTATGTTGGATGTGATCCACGAGCGTGTGCTGAGCCTTGCGCGCGTCCGTGTCGGGAAGGACGTAAACAGCGATCAGGATGAATGAAGCAAACTCCCGCGGGGAATAAAATGGCTTGCAGTTAATGGAAAGATATTCTAGGTCGGGAGAACAGTGTTGGGAGAGCACCGTTACATCAGAGCACCAGCTGCTGTTTATGTAAAAGCAGACTCCTCCTCCTGAGGATTTACCGGAGAGCTCTGTGACGCGATCGGCACGAAACAGCTGAAATTCCTCTAGGTTGAACGCGCTGTCCGGTATATTTTCCCTGAGCCATGTCTCAGAGAAACAGACGACAGACGAGGAAGTGAGGTCCTTAAATCGCATCAGTAGCCTCAATTCCTCTACCTTGTTAGAGAGAGAATTGGCGTTGGATCGAAATATGCCAGGCAAAGCTGTTCGCATGCCTCTCCTGCGAAGCCGTACGAGAGCACCCCCCCGCCTTCCTCTTTTTCACCGTCTCACTTTTTGAGCTAAACAATGAATCAGATCGGCGGCAGGAGCTAAAAAAACTGGGAGAAGGTCCGTAGGAGTGAGAGTCCTGATATTTAATAGCTCTTCACGGGTATAAGAGCCGGCAGACACACAATTGACAGACAAAAGCATAAAAAGAAGGGCACAGCAAAACACCATGGCGACCACTGTGGGCGCCATGGTGCCATACCAGTAGCACTCACCCCAATCATCATGAAGTGCTTTGAGAGAGTGTTGCTGCCCCTCATTCAGGACAGCATACCGGGCACCCTGGACCCCCTGCAGTACGCCTACCGGCCCAACAGATCCACCTCAGATGCCATCGCTGCAGCACTCCATTATTCTCTTTCCCACCTGGAAGATAAAGACTCCTACATTAGGATGCTCTTTGTCGACTACAGCTCCATCTTCAACATGGTCATCTCCCACAAACTCACCGACAAACTGTCTTCACTGACCTCCACCCCACCCTCTGTGACTGGCTACTGTACCTTCTAACTGGCAGGCCCCAGTCTGTGAGGATGGATCAGCCAGCATCATCACAAACACAGGTGTCCCCCAGGGACAGCCAGAGCGCTGGGTGAGCCTCGTGATGGAGGAATAAAACACCTTTAAACTTCGGCTTGCTGTGTCTGCCTGCACTTATTTTTTCCTCCACACTTGTGACCTGATGTGAATGGACTGTCTCTCCCTTCTGCCGCGCTGTGGACTATTTTTTGCCTCCACACGTAAGCGTTATGATTTTTTTTTTTTCAGTCTGGCCACGCGATCGAGACTAATACACACATAGAACGTGACATTCTATTCCACCCTTCTGCAGTCTGTGCCCCTATCTGAACCCCCCCCCTCTCAGAAAAAAAAAAAATCCTAGACTCACCCCTGTCAAATAAAACAGAATAATGGCGAAAAGGTTAGGTAAGAGAAAAATTGATTCAGAATGCAGGGTATTTAACCTGCAGTGGACAAACGATTATTTTTTTGTTCAATGCAAAGAAAAGGCTGTTCAGCAGCGGTGTCTACAAGCCTGCTGGAACCTACAAAAGGATTATAAGGAAGAAACACAAGAACTTTGAGAGACTGCTCATAGGAGTCATTGATTCTGCTCTGACAACTAAGCTGAACTTTTACCTGTTCAGATTGTGCACGGCACAACAGAAAGTTAATGTTCCATGGACTTTTTTTCTGTGAAGAACCCAGAGAGGGTTATTTGGTTATTTTTTATTTCATGAATAGTGTTATTATTTATTTTCTGACTTTTTTCCTGTGAAGATCCCGGAAAGGGTTATTAATATTTGGTTATGTGTGGCTTTCTGGAAAACAATAAATGTTTACATTTAGGCACCCCTGCGATCGTCACACTTTTTCTGTTACAAACTGACCCCGGCCCCCATCAGAGAAGGCAAAAATTGTGTGGCCCTCACAGGAAAAAGTTTGGGGACCCCTGCTCTACAGCCTTTTCACCAATGACTGTGTTGCCTCCCACAAAGACAACATCATCCTAAAGTTTGTGGATGACACAGCAGTGATAGGACGCATCACTGGTGATGACGAAGCATCCTACAGGAGGGAGGTGGCCAACCTGGTGTCATGGTGTGAGGACAACAATCTCACCCTCAACACGGACAAGACGAAGGAAATGATAGTGGACATGAGGGAAGGGAGGAGGAGACCCCACCAGCCGCTGTTCATCCAGGAGCTTGAGGTGGAGAGGGTGAGCAGCTTTAAATACCTGGGCATCCACATCAGCGAGGACCTTAAGTGGACACACAACACCACAGAGCTGGTCAAGGGAGCTCAACAGCGACTGTACTTTCTGAGGAGGCTGAAGAAGTTTGGCATGTCTTCCAGGATCCTCAACAATTTCTACAGCTGCATCATCGAGAGCATCCTGACCAATGGCATCACTGCGTGGTACGGAAACACCACTGCCCTGGAGCACAAACACCTGCAGAGAGTGGTGAAGACAGCGGAGAAGATCATCAGGACTCCACTCCCCTCTCTGCAGAGCACCTACCACTGCAGAGTCCAAAAGAGAGCTGACGTCATCCTCTGGGACCCCACCCCCAACACAGACTGTTCACACTTCTACCCTCAGGTTGGAGATACAGAAGTGTGAAATGCCAGACAACCAGACTGAAAAACTCCTTCTTTCCCACTGCCATCAGACTCATCCTGACAGTTTTGTGGTGGTTGCGGGGGATTTTAACCACACCAGCCTAAAGACTGTACCCCCCAAGTTTAAACAATGTGTAGACTTTAAGACCAGAGGACAGGATATGTTGGACTTAGTGTACACAAACACAGATGCATATAAAGCGATACCCCGCCCCCATCTCGGCCGTTCTGATCACATGTCCGTGATGCTGCTGCCTGCCTACCAACCTTTATTGAAGCGCAGCAGGCCGACAGTGAAAGAAATCAGGATTTGGCCAGAGAGTGCAACCTCTGCACTGCAAGACTGTTTTCTGCACACAGACTGGAAGATCTTCAAAATAGCAGCCTCCCAGGAAGATAAGACAGATGTGGAGGAGTATGCTGATACGGTCACCAGCTACATCGCGAAGTGCACAGAGGATGTCACTACAGTGAAGACCATCACTATGCGGGGTAATCATAAGCCCTGGATGACTGCAGAGGTGCGCTTGCTGCTCACAGCCAAAGATGCAGCCTTCAGAGCGAAGGACAGGATCGCCCTCCGCTCAGCCAGGTCTGCGCTTTCAAAGGGAATTAAGGCGGCAAAGTGCGCCTATGCGGAGAAAATCCAGGGACACCTCTGTGACACTAGGAACACCAAGCAGATGTGGCAGGGAGTTCGGACACTGACGGGCTTTAAGTCTAGGCAGGGGGCCGATGATGACGACGCTTCGCTTCCAGACAGGCTTAACGACTTCTTTGCACGTTTTGAAGCATCAAACTCGACAATCAGAGGAAGGGCTGGCCCACCCCCACCATCGGTCGGACCAGCTTTTACCATCAACACAGCGGACACACGGAGGACCCTAACCAGAGTCAACCCACGCAAAGCTGCAGGTCCAGACAACATTCCGGGACGTGTGCTCCAAGACTGCGCGAGCGAGTTGGCGGATGTCTTGACTGACATTTATAACATCTCCCTGAGTCAGGCCATCGTTCCCAGATGCTTCAAGACCTCTATCATTGTACCGGTGGCAAAGAAACCAGTGGTGTTCTGTTTGAATGACTATCGTCCTGTTGCACTGACACCAATTGTGATGAAGTGTTTTGAACAGCTTGTCAAACCACACATTACAGCCTGCCTCCCTGCATCACATGACCCGCTCCAGTTTGCATATCGTTCAAACCGCTCCACGGAGGATGCTATAGTCACCACCCTACACTCTGTCATCACCCACCTGGACCAGAAAGACACAACAGACACAACAGCTTCCTCCCACAAGCTGTCAGGATGCTGAACAGCTGACCCGGAATCTCTCATACACACTACTGCACCTCCGGACATTTTGTATATTATAGTTAGTTATTCTTTTTCCCCAAGTATGTCTCAGGGATGTGTGAATGGATGGGGGAGTGGGGGTGGGGGGTGGAGCTATGTGGGAGTGTGTCTTAATCATTCTGCTTCTTTATGGATGCCGAGAGAAACGCAATTTCATCTTGCCTGCACTACAGTTGTATGTACAGCAATATGACAATAAAGTTTGATTTGATTTGATAAACAGACAACAACTCCCAAAACTCTAACACAACTTTGCATATAGGAAGTCACACACCGGCTGCTAAATTTGCACACTGCTCACCTGTACAGTAGATATGGTATCACCTGTCTGATGACCATATCATCTCTGTTGCTACTTACCAATAATTTGTAATTATACACTGCTTGTTGCACAATGCTCATTTGCACACTGTACATAAGTCTATGCCATCTCAGGTTCACATCAGGTTGCACAATGCTCATTTGCACACTGTACATAGGTTCATGTCATCTCAGGTTCACATCATCTCTGATATCAATATACCACTATCACTTCAGTCATCCGGGGACTTCATTTTCGTTCCTCTACTGCCTAACTGTGTGTTGGTGTATGTGTCTTAGCATCCATCAGTACTAGATTGAGTTACTGTGTTAGTGTGTCGTGACCTATTAGAATTGTTGTTTCTGTACCTTTAAAGACGTTTTCCCATTTATTGGTAGCTCTGTTCTTCAAATAATCAATTCTTCATTAATATTAGGCCATGTACTGCAGGCTTTTTAAAACTGCTGTAATTAAACCCCTACTTAAAAAGCCAATGCTGGATCCAGGAGCTTTAGCTAACTATAGATCAATCTCTAATCTGCCTTTCATTTCAAAACTCTTAGGAAGAGTTGTTGCTACGCAATTATTTGACCACTTGCAAGGAGATGGTTTATTTGAAGAGTTTCAGTCTGGGTTTAGAATCCATCATACTACTGAAACAGCTTTAGTGAAGGTCACTAATGACCTCCTTATTGCATCTGATAATGGACTTGTTTCTGTACTTGTCCTTTTGGAACTTAGTGCAGCTTTTGATACTATCGATCATCATAGTTTACTTGATAGACTAGAACACCCTTTTGGACTTAAGGAACTTCGCTGCAGTGGTTTAGATCTTATTTATCTGATAGGTTCCAGTTTGTTCATGTCAGTGAGTTTTCTTCCAACTCAAAGCTCAGTCACGGAGTTCCACAGGGATTTGTGCTTGGCCCTATTCTTTTTACGTTATACGTATATATTTCCACTAGGCAAATTATTAGAAAGCACTGCTGTTATGACTCGCCGCTCATCAGCGGCGCCAGCCGCGCGCACACCTGCTCCTCGTCAGCGGCGAGGTATTTAATCCACTCTGCCCTGGGCTTCGGCCTGAAGCCGTCTCTCAACTTCGGCCCCTTTGCTACTACGGATCTCAAACCGACTAGTGAAGATAACTTGGGTAAGCTCCCCTTACCTCTCTCCTCTAGCCTTCCCCTGTGCACAGGTGGACATTCCCGGCGGCGGACTTCCTCATCTCGCCGTTGGCTCTACGCTGCTGCCACAGGTACTGCAGGTCGCTGTCTCCCGGGCCTCGCCCTTGTTGACGCCAGCCACCTGTCATAACCAAGTAAGCCAGCTATCATCATCATTCCCTGTATTGGTGTGGTGCCCGTTACCCTTCTCCCTCTGCTCTCTCCCACAGGGTTGTCCGGCTGTACGGCCTCCTGCCCCCGTGCCTGACGCAGATGCCACCACCAATACATTCTTATTCCACAGACACGCAGCCATACACTTCCCTGTTGCTAATAAAGCTGTTAAATCTATCCTGAGCCTGCGTGTGTGTCTCCTGGGCCGTGCATTATGTCAGTACGACTTCAGCAGAGCGGCTCGGCAGACAGCGGGCTCGCACGCCATCTTTCCACCCTCGAGGCTCGGGTGGATTTAATAGTTCATCAGCAACAGGTGATGTTAAATCAATTAATGATCATTACTAACCGATTAGACCGCTTGGACCCCCAGCAGCCGTTCCCCTCGGCTCGTCCAGGTGGCGCAGCTCCTGCGGCTCCGGTGGCAGTCCAGCCCGCTCCGGGTGCGCCAACACGGCTCACACCAATCCCCACTCCTGCTCGCTTTAGCGGTAAGCTGGGTGGAGCTCAGGGTTTTATTATGCAGTGTGAGTCCGTGTTTCTTCGCGTTCCCGGAGATTTTCCCTCAGACCATAGCAGAATTGGCTATATAGGTAATCTCCTTGAGGATCGTGCGCTTACCTGGGCTTACGCCATTATGGTGAAGCCCAGCTACGCCACCCTCACCTATGGCCAGTTCGTGCGACAATTTCTGGAAGTGTTCGATCATTCGCGTTTGGACAGTGTCCAGGTCGACCGCCTTCTTGGACTCCAACAGGGGAGCCGATCGGCGGCCGACTACGCCATCAACTTCCGGGTTACCGCGGAGGAAGTTGGCTGGGAAGAGCGAGCGCTCTGCGGCATCTTCCTCTGCAGCCTAAATTCTGGTCTGAGGGATGAGCTGGCTGGACGGGATACCCCGGAGACGCTGGCGGAGCTGATTTCTCTCACCATCAGTTTGGATAACAGGCTGCGCGAGCGCGCCTCCGAGCGGAAGCAGTCTTCTCGCTCGTGGGGTGCCTCTGCACGTCTGCCCCAAGCTCGCCACCTGGCGTTGCCGCCGCCGGAGGTCTCCGAGGAGTCGGAACCAATGGTGACGGGCCGGACAAAGCTCCCCCTGGCAGAGAAACAGCACCGTTGTGACCTGGGCCTCTGCATGTATTGCGGAGGTAGCCAGCACACGGTGGAGAATTGTCCGGAGAAGCCAAATGAGGTGGTCCGCGAGTCACTGTAGGGGGCCTCGCAGATGCTAATCAGTTAAGTCCCCTCACACATTTGACGCTGCCCATCCGCTTCTGTCACAACCTCACTGGGCATCTCACACATGCACTGGTGGATTCAGGCGCAGAGGGTAGCTTTATTTCACAAAGCCTGGCAACCCGACTGGGCATCCACTGTCACCCCCTCGATACTCCTCTCGCCCTGGTTAATCTCTCCCGAGTTTCCCTGGGAAAGGTAACTCACCAAACATCCCCTGTCCCGGTGATCATCTCTGGAAACCATCGGGAGGATATCTCCTTTTACGTCCTGCCCACCTCAGTAACACCTGTCATCCTCGGTTATCCCTGGCTCCGCCTCCACAACCCCGCCTTGGACTGGAAGACTGGGAAGGTTTCAGCGTGGAGCACTTTCTGCATGGGTACCTGCCTCCAATCGGCGGCCTGCGTCCCGTCCTCGCCTCCCACAGCTCAGGACACCGCGCCCCCGGATCTCACCCTAGTGCCCTCAGAGTTCCACGACCTGGGTGCCGTTTTCAGTAAGTCCAAGGCGATGTCTCTACCTCCTCACCGGCCCTACGACTGCGCCATTAACATCCACCAGGGGGCGCCCTTACCCTCAGGACGCCTCTACAGTCTGTCAGCGCCGGAGAAGGAGGCAATGAACAGCTACCTGAAGGAGTCGCTCAGTGAATCAGAATCAGAATCAGAATCAGAATCAGCTTTATTGCCAAGTATATTTACAAGTAAACACACAAGGAATTTGACTTGACATTGGGCGCGCACATTAGGCGCATCCAATGACACGGCAGCCATAGAGGCGCCTGTCTGCAGTGGGGGTAAAGGGGGGAGGGGGGGGAAACACAATAGGCAGAGAGAAAAAACATAGTTATCAGAATCACGCTCGTATAAGCTCATATAAGCTTATGAGCCAAATTTTGATTACACAGAAAAAAACCCTCTATGCACATTAGCAGACGATAGATACAATCACACAGCAGAGGGAGGGAGAGCAGTGTGTGTATATTTGCATGTCATTGTGTAGTGTGAGTGTAACAGTTGTTAGTGAGCAGCAGAGGGCCCCTCCAGGCAGTGGATAGATGTTATAATCATGTGACTTATAAACAAGTCAGAGATCAGAGTCTGTCTCTCTTTTCCTCTTCCTTGCAGAAGGCACATGGGCAATGTCCTCGAGAGACCAATCCGCTGACGACAACAACTGATTGTTGATGTATGGGTAGACATAAGCCACTTCCCAGCGTTATCTTCATCGAGGAGGAATGTAAACAAAGGCGCCAAAACACAAGGTCAAATCTGCACAGTGCACTCAGAGAATAAAAAATTTCTCTCTCTTCGATTCTGTGCTTCAATTTCATACAGGCTTGAATCATACTTTAGATCATTCTCTGGAGAGCACTCAGCGATCCACAGATGTTATCCACCTACCGAAACATAGGTAAAACATGTCCAGAGAGTTCGTTCTCTCTTCAATGCATGCCAGATAGTAAATTCCATGTTAATCCTGCCGCTGACAGTCAGTGCTCCCCCCCAGTGCTGGGATCATCCGACCGTCCTCCTCTCCAGTAGGTGCAGGGTTCTTCTTCGTTGGAAAGAAGGGCGGATCTCTTCGTCCTTGTATCGACTATCGGGCTCTCAACGATATCACGGAGAAGGACCGGTACACCCTGCCCCTTATGGACACTGCCTTCCACTCCCTCCAGGGGGCGACCTGGTTTACTAAGCTGAATCTCCGCAGCGCTTACCACCTCGTCCGGATCCGGGAGGGAGATGAGTGGAAAACCGCCTTCCGAACCCCAAACGGGCATTTTGAATATCTCGTGATGCCGTTTGGGTTGACCAACGCTCCAGCCGTCTTTCAGCGCCTCATCAATGACGTCCTCCGGGACTTCATCGGCCTGTTCGTATTCGTGTACCTGGACAACATTCTCATCTTCTCCAGGTCCAAGGATGAACACCGGGTCCACGTGAGGCGGGTCCTGCAGAGGCTGCTGGAGAACCGTCTGTACGTCAAGGCGGAAAAATGTGAATTCTACGCCAAAACAACTTCCTTCCTGGGGTTCGTCATCTCCCATGACCAGGTGCTTCCGGACCCAGCGAAGATCAAAGCAGTGGTGGATTGGCCCACACCAACTTCTCGAAAGCAAGTTCAGCAATTCATCGGGTTCGCCAATTTCTACCGCCGCTTTGTCCCGAACTTTGGAGCCATCGTCGGGCCCCTGACCCGCCTCACCTCTCCTAAGACCCCGTTCCGGTGGACTGAAGAGGCCGCTTCGGCCTTCCAGGCGCTGAAGACGGAGTTCTCCTCCTCCCGGGTCCTCAGCCAGGTCGATCCCGCGCTGCAGTGCATTGTGGAGGTGGACGCTTCGGACACAGGGGTGGGGGCGGTGTTGTCCCAGCGGTCCCCAGCCTTTGGAGTCAAGTGACCCTACGCCTTCTTCTCTCGGTGCCTGTCCCCGGCGGAACGAAATTACGACATGGGGGACAGAGAGCTTCTTGCCATCAAGCTTTCCCTGCAGGAGTGGCGTCACTGGCTGGAGGGGGCAGCCTTGCCTTTTGTGGTCCTTACTGACCACAAGAACCTGGAGTACCTGAGATCTGCCAAGTGTCTGAACGCCCGCCAGGCGCGTTGGTCCCTGTTCTTTGCAAGGTTTAAGTTCAGCATCACATATAGGCCTGGCTCCAAGAACGGCCTGCCCGACGCCCTCTCCAGGCAATTTGCCCCGGAGGCCGCAGAAGACGTTGCTCACACCATCTTGCCCAGGTCGTGCGTCGTGGGGGCTGTTTCATGGGACATAGAAGACAAGATCCGGAGGGCGCAGGAGTCGGAACCGGACCCTGGCGGCGGACCGGAGGGGAGGCTCTTCGTGCCATCTGCCGTCCGGGGGGACGTGATACACTGGCTCCATACCTCCAAGCTCACCTGCCATCCTGGAGCTTCGCGGATGATTGACCTTCTCCAGCGATCCTTTTGGTGGCCAGGCCTGCGGAAGGATGCCACCCGTTACGCCTGGGCCTGCCCCGTCTGTGCTGCCAATAAGTCAGGTAACGCTCCCCCTGCAGGTCTGCTCCAGCCCCTGCCCGTCCCTGGCAGGCCCTGGTCGCACATCGCTCTGGACTTCGTCACCGGGCTTCCTGTCTCCAACAACTTTGACACAGTTCTGACCATTGTAGACCGTTTTTCCAAGGCCGCCCACTTCGTGCCCCTACGTGGACTTCCCTCAGCCTTGGAGACGGCGGACCTCCTCATCCAGCACGTGGTCAGACTGCATGGAATCCCGGTCGACGTGGTCTCCGACCGCGGCCCCCAGTTTTCTTCGGACGTCTGGAGGTCATTTTGCAATGCCCTGGGAGCCAAGGTAAGCCTCTCCTCCGGCCATCACCCCCAGTCTAATGGGCAGTGTGAGCGGACTAACCAGGAGCTGTAGGCTATGCTCCGCTGCGTCACGTCATCTAAACCCACGTCCTGGAGTTCTCACCTCGCCTGGGTGGAGTACGCCCACAACACCTCTCGCTGTACGGCCATCGGGATGTCGCCCTTTAAAGCATCCTTGGGCTATGATCCACCCCTGTTCCCCGCGCAGGAGGGTGAGTTGGCTGTTCCCTCTGTCCAGGCACATCTGAGGCGGTGCCGTTCCCTTTGGTCCACGGCGCGTAATGCGCTTTTACGCACGGCGGAGCGCAATAAGTCTACGGCAGACCGACATAGGAGACCTGCACCTGCCTACCAGGTGGGACAGCAAGTTTGGGTATCCACACAGGACTTAAACCTAAAGGGTGAGAGGAGAAAGCTGGCCCAACGGTTCATCGGCCCTTATCCCATAACCAGAATCATCAACCCGGTGGCTGTGCATGTGGCTATTCCCTCCTCCCTCCGCATCCATCCCACCTTCCATGTGTCCAAAATTAAACTGGTGGTCTCTGACCCCCTCTGCCCTCCACCTGTGGCGCACCCCGCTCCCCGGATGATTGGTGGCCATCCGGCCTGGACCGTCGCTGACATCTTGGACGCCCGACGCCGGGGTCGCGGATTGCAGTACCTGGTGGATTGGGAGGGCTATGGACCCGAGTGGAGACAGTGGGTGCCTTCCTCACTGGTGTTGGACCGGTCACTCATTTCTGAGTTTCATCGAGCGCACCCGGAAAAACCATCGCCAGGAGGCGCTGCTAGAGGGGGGAGTACTGTTATGACTCGCCGCTCATCAGCGGCGCCAGCCGCGCGCACACCTGCTCCTCGTCAGCAGCGAGGTATTTAATCCACTCTGCCCTGGGCTTCGGCCTGAAGCTGTCTCTCAACTTCGGCCCCTTTGCTACTACGGATCTCAAACCGACTAGTGAAGATAACTTGGGTAAGCTCCCCTTACCTCTCTCCTCTAGCCTTCCCCTGTGCACAGGTGGACATTCCCGGCGGCGGACTTCCTCATCTCGCCGTTGGCTCTACGCTGCTGCCACAGGTACTGCAGGTCGCTGTCTCCCGGGCCTCGCCCTTGTCGACGCCAGCCACCTGTCATAACCAAGTAAGCCAGCTATCATCATCATTCCCTGTATTGGTGTGGTGCCCATTACCCTTCTCCCTCTGCTCTCTCCCACAGGGTTGTCCGGCTGTACGGCCTCCTGCCCCCGTGCCTGACGCAGACGCCACCACCAATACATTCTTATTCCACAGACACGCAGCCATACACTTCCCTGTTGCTAATAAAGCTGTTAAATCTATCCTGAGCCTGCGTGTGTGTCTCCTGGGCCGTGCATTATGTCAACTGCATACATTTTCCATGTTACGCAGATGTCACACAATTATACTTATCAATAAAACCAGATGACACTAATCAATTAGCCAAATTAGAGGTTTGTCTTAAGGAAATCAAAGCTTGGATGACTTTTAATTTCTTGCTATTAAATTCAGATAAGACTGAAGTCATTTTAATTGGTCCAAAAAAACCTTAGAAGCACCTTTCCAAATCAAACTCAGTTTGGATGCGGTTACTCTTTCTCTTAATAGTTCTATGAGGAAACTTGGAGTTATTTTTGATCAAGATCTGTTCTTTAATTTACATAATAAACTTGTTTCTAAGACTGCCTTCTATCTTTTGCGAAATATTGCCAATATTAGGAGCATCTCATCTCAGAGTGATGCTGAGAAACTGATCCACGCTTTTGTTAGCTCTAGATTAGATTATTGTAACTCTTTATTATCAGGCTGTCCTAAAACATCTTTAAAAGTCTTCAGCTGATCCAAAATGCTGCAGCAAGAGTTGTAACAGGTATTAGAAAGAGAGATCATATCTCTTCGGTTCTGGCCTCCCTTCATTGGCTTCTCGTAGAATTTAGATTTAAGTTTAAAATCCTTCTTCTCACTTACAAAGCTTTAAATAATCAGGCCCCTTTTTATTTAAAAGATTTGTTACTGCACTATCATCCTAACAGAGCACTACACTCCCAAAATACAGTATTACTTGTCATACCTAGAATCTCCAAAAGTACAATGGGAAGCAGAGCCTTCACTTATCAAGCTCATCTCCTTTGGAACCAGCTGCCAATCTGGATTCAGGAGTCAAACTCGATTTCTGTAAGAATAGGGTTAAAACCTTCCTTTTTGATACAGCCTAGAGTTAGGGTGGGATCCGGTGCCCCTGAACCCTCCCTTAGTTATGCTGATAATAGGTTTAGACAGCCGGGGGACCTCCAACAATGCACTGGGCTTTACTCCTTTCTTCAGTCTCGTTAACATCTGTTTGTGCTCTCCCGTAGATGAGTCTCCATCGTGCTGTTTGCTCTCTTCATCTCTGTTCTTTTCTTCTTCTTCTTCTCTATTTCCTCACTCCTCAGCCAGTTGCAGCAGATGACTGCCCCTCCCTGATTCTGCTGGAGCTTTCTTCCTGCTAAAAGGGAGTTTTTCCTCTCCACCGTTGCCAAGTGCTTGCTCACTGGGGATCATCTGATTGCTGGGGTCTTTCTTTAATTGTGGAGGTTTCCCCTACAGTTGAAAGTGCTATGAGATGGTTGTGGTTGTGAAATGGCACTATATACAGTGGGGAAAAAAGTATTTAGTCAGCCACCAATTGTGCAAGTTCTCCCACTTAAAAGATGAGAGAGGTCTCCAATTTTCATCATAGGTATACCTCAACTATGAGAGACCAAATGAGAAAAAAAATCCAGAAAATCACATTGAAGGATTTTTAATGAATTAATTGGTAAATTCCTCAGTTAAATAAGTATTTGGTCAATAACAAAAGTTCATCTCAATACTTTGTTATATACCCTTTGTTGTCTTCACAAGGTTTTCACACACTGTTGCTGGTATTTTGGCCCATTCCTCCATGCAGATCTCCTCTAGAGCAGTGATGTTTTGGGGCTGTCGCTGGGCAACACAGACTTTCAACTCCCTCCAAAGATTTTCTATCGGATTGAGTTCTGGAGACTGGCTAGACCACTCCAGGACCTTGAAATGCTTCTTATGAAGCCACTCCTTCATTGCTCGGGCAGTGTGTTTTGGATCCTTGTCATGCTGAAAGACCCAGCCACGTTTCATCTTCAATGCCCTTGCTGATGGAAGGAGGTTTTCACTCAAAATCTCACGATACATGGCCCCATTCATTCTTTCCTTTACATGGATCAGTCGTCCTGGTCCCTTTGCAGAAAAACAGCCCCAAAGTATGATGTTTCCACCCCCATGCTTCACAGTAGGTATGGTGTTCTTTCTCCTCCAAACACGACAAGTTGAGTTTTTACCAAAAAGTTCTATTTTGGTTTCATCTGACCATATGACATTCTCCCAATCCTCTTCTGGATCATCCAAATGCTCTCTAGCAAACTTCAGACGGGCCTGGACATGTACTGGCTTAAGCAGGGGGACACGTCTGGCACTGCAGGATTTGAGTCCCTGGCGGCGTAGCGTGTTACTGATGTAGCCTTTGTTACTTTGGTCCCAGCTCTCTGCAGGTCACTCACTAGGTCCCCCTGTGTGGTTCTGGGATTTTTGCTCACCGTTCTCGTGATCATTTTGACCTCACGGGGTGAGATCTTGCGTGGAGCCCCAGATCAGGGGAGATTGACACCTCGTCATCTGTGTCCAACTCCCCCCCTCCCTCCAGCTCCACAGCCTCCACATTCCCTACTTCATTTAAGGCACCCCCCCTCCTCCCCCCCTCCCCTTATCATCAGTGAGCAGGATGTGCTCAAACAGTTCTCCAGACTGAACCCGCGCAAGGCCCCCGGCCCAGACGGCGTGTCTCCCTCCACCCTGAGACTCTGTGCGAAACAGCTGGCTCCTGTATTCACAGACATTTTTAACACCTCCCTTAAGTTATGCCACGTGCCGTCCTGCCTCAAATCCTCCACCATCATCCCTGTCCCCAAGAAGCCACGGATCACTGGACTTAATGACTACAGACCTGTAGCGCTCACCTCTGTAGTCATGAAGTCCTTTGAGCGCCTGGTCCTGTCCCACCTCAAGTCCATCACCACCCCTCTCCTGGACCCGCTGCAGTTTGCCTACCGAGCCAACAGGTCTGTAGACGATGCAGTCAACCTGGCCCTCCACTCCATCCTGCAGCACCTGGACTCCCCGGGAACCTACGCCAGGATCCTGTTTGTGGACTTCAGCTCCGCATTCAACACCATCCGCCCCGCTCTGCTCCGGGACAAGCTGTCCCTGCTCAACGTGCCTGACTCCCTCTGCAGGTGGATCATCGACTTCCTGACGGACCGGAGGCAGCATGTGCGGCTGGGAAAGACTGTCTCAGACTATACTAGCATCAGCACCGGATCACCCCAGGGCTGTGTACTTTCCCCCCTACTCTTCTCCCTTTACACCAACTCCTGCACCTCCAGCCACCAGTCTGTCAAGTTGATCAAGTTTGCGGACGACACCACCCTCATCGGGCTCATCTCCAACGGCGACGAGTCCGCCTACAGGAGAGAGGTGGCCCAGCTGGCGTCCTGGTGCAGCAATAACAACCTGCAGCTGAACGCTCTGAAGACAGTGGAGATGATTGTAGACTTCAGGAAAGTCACTACTCCTCTGCCCCCCCTCACCCTCTCAGGCTCTCCCATCACCACTGCTGATTCCTTCCGCTTCCTAGGCACTACCATCACCAGGGACCTCAAATGGGAGCTGACCATCAGCTCACTCATCAAAAAAGCCCAGCAGAGGATGTTCTTCCTGCGGCAGCTGAGGAAGCTCAAGCTACCCACCAAGATGTTAGTGCAGTTCTACACAGCCATCATCGAGCCCATCCTCACCACCTCCATAACCGTGTGGTACGCAGGAGCCACTGCCAGGGACAGACTAAGGCTGCAGCGCGTCGTGCGCACTGCTGAGAAGGTGATCGGCTGCAAGCTCCCATCTCTCCAGGATCTGTACATCTCCAGGACCCGGAGGCGTGCTGGCCGGATCATAGCCGATCCCTCACACCCTGGTCACGTACTGTTTGCCCCCCTCCCCTCTGGTAGAAGACTTCGGTCCATCCAGACTAAAACCTCCCGTCACATGAACAGCTTCTTCCCCTCTGCCATTAGACTGCTGAACACTAAGTGACTCTCGTGCACCATGTACAGCAGCTCAACCAGACTCATGTCAATCATCACTGTTTTCTTCCTGCATTACCGACTGCACTATATAGTTCTCCACAGTATCTGCTGCTGGCTAATATATATTTTAACTGTTGACCAGTATCACTTAATCTTATCCTACACTTTATTACATGTATAGTTTATTTCTCTTATCTTATCATGTTTAATGTTGCAGCATTGCACCGATACAAATTCCTAGTTTGTGTACTACATGAACAATGGCAATAAACCTGATTCTGATTCTGATTCTGATTCTGATTCTGATTATCAGTGGTTTTGTATGTCTTCCATTTTCTAATAATTGCTCCCACAGTTGATTTCTTCACACCAAGCTGCTTACCTATTGCAGATTCAGCCTTCCCAGCCTGGTGCAGGTCTACAATTTTGTTTCTGGTGTCCTTTGACAGCTCTTTGGTCTTGGCCATAGTGGAGTTTGGAGTCTGACTGTTTGAGGTTGTGGACAGGTGTCTTTTATACTGATAATGAGTTCAAACAGGTGCCATTAATACAGGTAACGAGTGGAGGACAGAGGAGCCTCTTAAAGAAGAAGTTAGAGGTCTGTGAGAGCCAGAAATCTTGCTTGTTTGTAGGTGACCAAATACTTATTTTACTGAGGAATTTACCAATTAATTCATTAAAAATCCTTCAGTGTGATTTTCTGGATTTTTTTTCCTCATTTTGTCTCTCATAGTTGAGGTATACCTATGATGAAAATTGGAGACCTCTCTCATCTTTTAAGTGGGAGAACTTGCACAATTGATGGCTGACTAAATACTTTTTTGCCCCACTGTAAATAAAGTTGAATTGAATTGAATGTATGATGACAGCAATATGGTTGTGAGGTGTGCTGCAGGAGTGATAGATCGGTTCAAGGTGGGGGTGGGATTCCATCAGGGATCAGTTCTGAGCCCCTTCTCGTTTGCTATGGTGATGGACAGCCTGACAGATGAGGTCAGGCAGGAGTCTCCATGAACCGTGACATTTGCAGATGATCGTT